>CM040244.1:10809923-11089815 GCA_022545495.1 Chrysanthemum lavandulifolium | reverse complement strand
GGGGTGTGACACTGATCATGCAGTTGTCAAGATACACGTCGAAGTACATCGAGGCTGCTCGGTTTTGGGTGATAAGCTTGTGAGTTGGTCTTCAAAGAAGCAAATGAGTACTTCTATTTCTCTCTGAGGTTGAATACATAGCCATGTCATCTTGTTGTGCTCAAATCTTATGGATGAGATCTCAATTATCGACTATGGCTTTGAATTCAACAAAATCCTCTGTCTTGTGATAATAAAGTGCTATTGCTCTCTCATGCAACAACGTTCAACACTCAAGAGCAAAGCATATTGACATTCGACATTATTTCATCGGGAACAAGTGGAAAAAGGTGTGGTGGAACTATATTTTGTGAGGTCACGAATATCGGTTAGCGAGACATCTTCACCAAAGCTCTTCAAGAGAACGTTTGAGTTTATTCTTCCACGACTTGGTTTGAAAAGCCTTCACCGAAACTCTCAAACGTTTTCGGGAGGAAGACGAGGAGTAAAGGTCTATCTTCATCTATCTCTTGTATATATCTATTCGAAAAACAAAATACAAAATTATAAAACTTTCAAAATCCATAAAAATTTGAAAAATACGAAAAATCTTTAAAAAAAAATATATATATATATATATATATATTGTCATTTTGTCATGTTTTTCACTTCGATAATATCTACGGTCTTTGTCTTTGTCATTCAAAAAAGAATGACACGGGACTTTAGATGTTGTTCGAATTTAAAAAAAAAAAAAAAAAATTTGGGAGAAAGAGAAAATGGTTTATTGTCATTTCAAGCGATAACCCGCTTTTAAAAGAAAGAAAACGAGCCATGTTTTAACATGTTTTCAAATTCCATGCTCGATTCTATAAACATTTATCTCTGAAAACTAAATGCTTTGAAAAATAACTCGATCTCTATTTTGATAATCTTGGGACTTATATGTCAATCTTTATCTCTCAATCAACAACCTATGTCATTGATTGAGGGAGAATGATTTTAATTAAATTTAAAAAGTTATTTGGTATTAAATTGTTTTCAAAAGATATACATGCATGTTTTATCAATGGGTTTAAAGTCTTAAATCGAGTCCTATCGGTTAAAACACTTTCATAATCAAGTCACAATTCCCTTAAAAGCCTTCAAAATCAATTTAAATCTATAAGAGATCACAAATCTCAAATGATTTGATAATTGTGATCGGGGAGAATGTGTGATTTAAATTGGTTTAAGCGATAATTCGGTAAATGGTTTTATAAGGATGTACATGCTATCACCCACATGTGACAAACGATTTCAAATTTTCCATGCACATGTTGAGGGAGCATCTATCTTAAACCTATGATTTGAAATGTGATCAACTTATCTCGATGTGCAAGTTCCTCTAGTATGTGCAAAACTCTTTTCAAACCTCGAGGCACATATTGAGGGGGAGCAAATTATGGAAACCTCATCCTTCCTTAAATGCTATATCTATTTGATTTGATGTGGGAAGTGATGTTGATATCTTTAGAAAATGGTAATCAAAAAGTTAATTCTTTCTCTTGCCTCCGTGTGCAAAACATTTTCAAATACTTGATGCACATGTTGAGGGAGTTCTCGTTTAAAAATATCAAAAACAATTCGGTACAAAATGTCTTGATAATATATCACAAGTATCCGGATTGATTTTCAAATGGTTTTCAATTGGTTCCAATGGCGGATGAACAATACCAAATTGACCGACCAACTTTACTTTATATGCGGTGATATAAGGATGATAAGGTTAGGTATGTGTTCCCATGATCCGCCGATCGGAGGGATCTACCGAGACAATCCACTAGTTAGTGTAGAAGTCCTTAGGTATGATGATAAAAGGAGAAAAGTGAGATATGGGAAGAGTGCGGTGAGATAGAGCAATTCATGGAACAAACCCAACAAGGTTCTTGCTATGAAGTCTCGGTAAGCTTGAAGGGGTTGAAGAATTAAAAGAATTGAATGAGAAAAGGTGAAAACAAATAGCCCTCCATTTATTCAACCTTAGAGCGTAAACAGGGTTCACTTCATATACTCTTGATGGTAACATCGATGTGAAGACAAGACGTCATGGACCCGGACGCCTTGCACTTCAACTTTCAAACCACTCAAGTTCCTCTTAAAAGGGCTTGTTTCATTCTCACGGGAACCGACATTATCTATCGACTTTCTCTTGAGATGGTTGATATTGAAGAAGAGACCCTCTCCCTAGTCTCCGTTATAGGATCCAAATATGCACAAATTGAGTCTAGAGCCACGAGATCATCAATAAATCTCATTAGGACACTTTCAATGAAGACTCTGTTTCACACAATGTGGAAAGAGAGATTATATCTTGAGTCATCGCATTATCCTTGTGGTATTGCGGAACATCCGAGTGATGTGTTTACATATTCACAATGAAGATGGAAAGCCTTACGGAGCCAACATCAAACAAGCTCTGGTAGGTGGCATGAGATCTATTATATAGATCAACCATGTGACAAGCGAGCAGAAACAATGGGCGATTCAATCTCTTGAATCAATCACAGTTCGGAGTTATGGATTGACGGATACCTTTGAAAAACCGGTCTTTGTGCTTAAAACTCTTTTCTTTAGCACATCGTGTACTCATTTTCAAACCAAAAGGTATTTTATGATTGATAATTGATTTTCAATAAAACCTTCGTTGTATTGCAAAAACAATTTCTATCGAGCAATACACGATTGTTTTTCAAATCTCTTTTCATCAATCGGTGGACTTAAATTGTTGGTTCACTCCTCCGTGTTGTCTTCTTTGAGATGTTACGGTTTGAGAACAACTAGAACAACGCGAAACCTGTCAAGGAAATTCTTGAATTATACACGATCACAGGCGGTACATGTCTTGATCAACGGGAACCGTGGGCGTGTACCTCAATTCAACGAAAGTGATCAAAGACACTTTCGTGCGATTTATTAGCTAGCTGTTGTATGCGGTACACCCGGCGTTCGGTGATCGTAATGAAGCGGTCAATCCATAGCCGCATGCTCACTTAACACATTCAACTCAAAGAAATCATGATTAGTGCATCAATGACTCGATATTTTCACTCCAAGCTTTCGCTACTGCCGCCAATATCATGATTCAACAAAAGCTTCCGCTACTCGATGAGAAGATTTCATGACCCGAATGTGAGCATGTCGGTCCTATAGTCACAACATCACATAATACCAACACCACAAAGGATGTGTCGAGATTTCTAATTGCGATGATCTCAAAAGATGGCTCAAAATTATTATCACGTGGATCGGTGAAAGACCTCCACCAAGTAACCAAACATGCAATGTGAAGAATCAATGACTACGAGCTTAGGAGCAAGGACTACATCAAGAATGCAAGATCAATTGTTAATGTAATATCTATTTGTATTCAATGTAAGTTTGGTACATGATTGAGGTGACCTCCTTGGGGAGATTGTTAGGAATTAGAATTCCGTGTATTAAAGAGTCGGTCACCTCAAGTATATGTAATCGTTAGAAAGCTCGTAGTCGTAGTAATTCTTATGTTAAGTAGTATTTAGTTAAGTAACACCATGGAGGACGGACGGTCTTTACCCTTGTATGCACGATCCACGACCCGATGTGTGGCGATTTATGTAAGACTATAAATACTCTACCTCCCAGTGAGAGTTGAGCTCATAATAATATCTTCACTTTCTCTCACTAAGTTCCCTAAACCTCTAACTTTCTCTCTAGAATTCCATCTATATGCTACTTTGTGTTATGGTTTGATGTGTATGTGAAAAGTTATATCTTACACTAACTACAACGAAATCCGTTCTAGATGAAGTGTTATGTTTTGGAATTTCTTTCTCTCCACTAGCCTTAGAATCTATTTCATCATAAGTAATCTCACATTTTAGTTTTAAGGCATCAGGACGCATATTAAATAATTCTGTCGTGGTTTTGCACTTTAGCGGATCCACGGATCCGTATCCGTCCGTTGCACTTGTGGATCCGCAGGGTGCCAAAAGTCCAAATTTGGATTTGACAAATTTTACACTCTTGATCCGTTGCACTTGTTGACGCTTTATTTATGTTAAAGCCTAGACCTACTTTATCATTAGGATTCTTTCCTACGTTTATTATATCCTTTAACGTATGTGTACTCTTTTCAAATTGTACGGACTTAGATGCGTCCTTTTCAAGTTTAATTGCGTTTCCTTTAGTTTATCGCGTCTACAACAAGAGACAAGGGAAACTTATGGAAACTGTTCATGTCAACTTTGTTGAGCTTACATCAATGGTTTCTGAAGCACTCAGACCAGGGCCCGAGCCTAACGTAATGACTTCTAAACAAATCAGTTCAAGACTCGCATCTACAAGTGTTCCGTCAGCAACTAGCACATGTCTACCTTCTGAATAAGAATTCACTAATTTTTTTGACATCATGTATGATGATTTATATGGAAAAAAGGCTAAAGATGTGTCGAACCATTCTGACGTTGCTTCTGCTATCCATCCACCGTCACCCGATACATCTTCGTCAAAGTCAGCAAGTTTTTCTACAACAAATGAACATGAAGCTCCTACACCCACAAAATCCTCTACACCTGAACAAACTGTGGAAAACTAGAAAGGGGGGTTGAATAGTTTAACCAATTTAAAACTTCCTTTTAAATATTTAGATCGACTTATGTCAATCTATTTAGTTGTTTATGTTGGACGTTGATAGATAGATATATAAACGTGTAATGAAAGATAAAGAGTAAGAAGCATCATCACGACACAAGTTATTTATAGTGGTTCGGCTACAAGGACACCTTCCTTGCCCTACTCCACTCCCAAGTCACCTACTCGAGTTCCTAAACACTACACCAACTCCTTATGGCGGAGAAGCCTTCACAGCGTCGCAACCTTTTTCGGTACAAAGCTAAATCCGGGTTCCTTCACACCAAGGCGAACCACACCTAACACAACGTCGCCTACCCTTTATACGGTGCTAGGCTAACCACCGAGTTCTTTCACACCAAGGAGAACTAATCCTATCACAACATCGCCTACCCTTTATTTGGTACTAGGCTAAGCACCTAGTTCCATTACAATGGAGGAACTACTACCCTTCACGACACAACACCTAATCTCAAGGAGATCCACTCCTTGTTACAACATCAACAAGGATATCACCATCCTTGGAAATAAACAAATACTTATATGTATAACGATGCACCTCATCGATTATACGACCTAGACATTCTTTCCAAATGCAAATTGATTTGATTCTTCGGCATCCTTCACTAATGCCTTTGACACAACGCTTGGCACCCTTCACTAATGCCTTCGTCTTGACACCTTTAGCATTCTTCACTAATGCTTTGACATGGATGATGAGCACCTTTCACTAATGCTTTCATCTTGACACTTTCGGCATTCTTCACTAATGCCTTCCACCCAACATCTATGGAGAAAGGAAGAACTATCAACAAGAGAACCTTAGTTATCTTGATGATGACGAAGCATGGCAACTCATGGACTTGAGCTTGCTCGTCTTCAAGAGGTGGTGATCTTGCCTTTTAGAGGAACCTAGAAGATCACACAAAAACAAAAGACAAACTACATAGATCACTTGGATCTGAGGTTAGAGGGTTATAATTCTTGGGAAATATGTATGTGAAGTGATGAATAGAAAGGAAGAAATGGCTCTTTATTTATAGAGAAAATTCTCTATTGTTCCCCGAATCCCACGGATCCCTTCCACTTGGGATCCGGCTAGCACAAAGCCAGGGATCCGTGGAATGCTCCTCTTTGCCCATGGGTATTTTTGGTTATGGGTCATGAGTCATGGGTTATGGGTTGATCCATGGTTTTCTTTCTAGATACATTGAACTTGGTTAAGTGGTATATATAAAACCATGGGTTATGGGTCAATACCATTTGCTAGTTTTTACCCATTTAGTATATACTTGTTTTTACCCATTTTAGTATACTTGGTTTAAGTATATGCTAACCCAATATGTAAATACTAGTTGTTGTACATATGTATTTAAATCATAAAATCACTTATACTTGTTTTAGTGTTTTATGTGAAAGCGTAAGTGTGTTAGGAAACTATCAACTCAAACTATTTACGTATTCTATTTGTTTCGTTTAAAATGATTTTACACTTGTTATCGACAAAACATTAGAAGATAGTAAAATATAAATAAACGTTTTTCTGACTTATTTGTATTAACAATCTCCCCACTTTGTTGATGACAAAACATAAATTATTTTAAGGAAAAGCTAAAATTCATAAAAGTTTGAATTTGAAGTTTTCCTTTCTTCCCCTTTTGTCGAAACAAAAGTGTTAAAGAAACTAACACAATTTTTATAAGAAAAGGTATGTAAAAAATGTAAAGAGAGCAAGTGGCGGAATGGTACTCGTCTTAACTCCCCTTGACGAGTCCATCCTTTGAAAGGCGTCAAGGACATGACGTAAAATAAACTAATTGTGTTTGCAATTATGTTTGCAAATGGTTAAATCTAAGTGACGAAGAACGTGCTCCCCCTTGAAGATTGCAAAGTTGGAATGGGGTGTCAAGTCTAAAATCGGATTAAGTTGCAAATGTTTTTGCAATTACGTTTGACACAAAGCTCCCCTAGCTTTATGGTGTCAAAATCTCCATGTGTTATTTTGAAAATCTACAAAGTAATGGTTAGAAAACAAGAGTATAGTGCATAATTTCCTGCAAATAAAACTCAACTTAGTAGAAATTTGTGCTTCTATACCACGGATCCCACGGTTCCCTTATTGAAGGGATCCGTCTAGGTATTTTAGACGGATCCGGCTATCTGGTGACAGTTTCTTCAGCAGTGAAGATGTGTCAAACAATGCTAGTGTGAAGACAATATATGTGCAATAAAGAGCACAACGCACAAAATAATCAAAGCATATAAATATTCATTCAATAAAACAAGAGATAACCAAACAAATCTCTAAAACTAAGAGAATGAACTAGGACATACAAGTACCACCAAATACTAACTAGTTACTAGACTTAAAATGCTAAAATGTGCATGAGTCTAGGGATGAGTGGACTTGTTGTTTTGATCCAACTTTGTAAGAAGATGATTAAACATGAAATGTATCTCATTTCGTACTTCTTGAACAAGTCCTTGAGTGTTTAGACAATTTTGACAATTATTGTCTTGGTTTGAACCCGGAGGGAAATGGCTATTTTGAGGAGGTTCAATGTGTGTTTTCGGGTCTTCATTTTGAGAGGTAGGAAGTGGTTCTAAAAATGAGGGTTGTAATGGAACTTCTTCTATATGATCAAGGTTGTTCCTTGTCTCCCATGATGGGCTAGTTGGTGTTGTAGGTGGTTCCCTATTTAACGAAAAGGTTGGCGAATGGGAGTTTCTTTGTGGTGAGTGAAATAATGAATAGATGTTTGGGTGAGGGAGAGGCTCATTCGAGGAATGTATACCATGCTCAATGAATGATGGTTTTGATGGCTTGCTAGAACTAGCCATGTTTGGTTTTGAACTAGATGATCCTTTTTCTAGTATGAAAGGTTTGTTTCTAATCCTTGCGGTTCTCTTAGCTTTTGGATGAGTTTGATGAGGTGAAATTCTAGCATCATTATCTCTAATGGGAGATGTTTCGATGGATGATATTTCATGGATCATTTGACCTTTTCTTTTGGATGATCCTATGGCTGAAGAGTTGTTGCTAAGAGCCTTAGTCATAGTGATGATAATGCTTGCAAGAACTTCTTAGTTGCTGATTTTTGAGATGTGAGTGAGAGTGGTGACTTAATCCTAAGGTTGTTTAGTTTATAAAGAATAATTTGAATTAGGAAATTAAATTCTTGGCCACTTAAAAGACTAGGCATGCTCTTAAGGTTTTGATCAGCTATAGGAGGATAATAAATGAATGCTAAAAGTGGTTAGAGAACCAAAGGTGACTTGAATCGAATATGGAAGTCGATTGAGGCTCTGCGACTACGGATCCCATGGATCCTCTCAGTGAGGATCCGCTGGTTAAAGACCGAGGGATCCGGCTATCGAACGAGTTTTAGGTGAAATGATTATGCTTTTGTAAGGTTTATTATCAATGGATTTCGAGGTTTTGACTTAATTTTGAATTCTTTAGCAGTTGGATATCTCAAATCCTCAACCATAACAAGTAATGGTGCTTAATGATGGTTTTGGCCAAGAAAATTGACCTTGGGTAGTCTAACTATATGTTTGACAAGGATTTCATTTAATTTGATGTGGAGAAATGGTGATAACAAGTCCTAGAAGTCAATGATGTCCTAAGAGGAATTTACTAAAATCTTTAAAAATAAAGAGAAATGAAAAACTAATTTTTGAGCCTAATTTTGAGTCAAAGATGATTGAGATCAATTTGCTAAAGTTAAAAGATATACCTAACTAAGTGCTATCAAACGTGATAGATAATGTGTGAGTGTTGGAGCGTAATTATGGTGAGTTTTGACTAGTTGATAAATCAAAAACATTTCAAAATATATCCTAGATAAGCCATGGATGAGGTGAGGTTTTCAATTATTTGAGGAAGACTTAGTTGGCTCTAGTATCTTATGTTTGACTTGGTTGAGGTGATCTAGTAGACTATTTTGATGTAGCTAAATCATTGTATATCGGATGCCACGGATCCCGCTGGTTCCCTTATGGGAGGGATCGGCTAGTTCAAAAGCTAGGATCCGCCAACCTGCGGATCGTAGAGCTTTCAGGAAATGTGCAACTTTGCACTCTATAGTAAATGCTTTACCTAGATGTTTCTATGAAGACTAAGTGCAAGAACACAACTACTATAATGTATAGTAAAGTAGGAAGAGCTAAGGTTCCTAGAATGAGTGACGACGACCACTCAAGAGGTCGTAAAATCTCATTTTTCAAATACCTAAGTTTAGAGTTGTTTAGTGCCAAGATATGGCGATACCTACATACTACAAGCATAGTTTAAAGTGTTTACAAACCATTGTTTGAAATTGTTCATCATACACTTGGGTCCTAAGACCTTACCTTTCTTCTCCTCCTTCACCCGTCCTCCACTCTTTATCAAACTATCTTCACTTCTTCTTCCTCAAGAAATTGGCGAAGCATTTGAAGATTCCCTTAGTTTCTTGCCATTCGGGTGATTCATTAGGAATGTTTGACAATTGGTTAATGTAGTCCAAGGGGTCAAGATCGATATTTTCAAGTGGGTTGCTACTACTCCCTTCACCTTCTCCTTGCCTCTCCCTTTCGTCCGAGGAATCCGTGGGTGGGTGTGGCCTCTTGCCTTCCACCATAAACCTTGTTGTTCTACCCTCGGTTAATGGTACCATAACCTTATTGCAAAAGCTATGATCCAAGGATTGTGGAGAAGGATCTAATGCAAAGATGAATTTGGCAAGACGGGTTAGAAGCATTGCATACGGAAGCACCATCTTGTCCATGCTTCTTACACTTGCCATTCTCTTGACCATGTAGTAAGCAATGTTGAAGCGAGTCTCGGTCACAAGACAATAGATCATGAAGCTTAGACAAGCGTTGGGGTGATCCTTGTTTCCTACTAGACACACCACATTCTCCCTTATCACATCTTCCCATTTTCTATACAACGCGTACATCTCCGAGAGCTCCATTTGGAAAGGATCCCTATAGATCACTTTCGACTTCCTAGTAACCCTTGATGGGGATGCTCTTGGCATAAACACGGTGTCCCTTACCATGGTTGCTTCCGGAATTTTTGTGTGATAAATGTCATGATGATCACCCATAGAATGTATCTCCTTCAACGACCACTCATTAGAATATATGCAAACACCATCATATGTAACCCCTAGAATTCTACCAAACTCCTCAAGTGAAAGAGTGTACTCATGTCCATTTATGGTGAATTCAATTGAGATGGACCCATCATCATTTCTAATTATACCCATAGTCTTGTAGAACTCAAGCACAAAGACCGGGAAAATTTGCTAGTTTCTATCCAATAAACAATCAAACCCAATATTTCCAAATACTTCCCTCATGTCGGTATTTGCAAGAAATGATGGATCAACGACTCTACCTTCATGAAAGAGTTTCCTTTCAAGCAACTTAAAGGCTTTCCTATCTTCCGGACTTAATCCATCTTTTCTATGATACATGGGTATGTAGTGAGCGGTGTCTTGGTAATCTTGTTGCTTGTTGCTTGTGAATAGTAACCTAGAGGGTTTGATCACAATTTTGCTCAATTCATTTTTATTGAATTCAAGAAATGAGTTTAATTTGTATTAACAATGTTAATTCTTTGATTTGGGTTATCTTAGAAAACAATGTCGTAACAAATTATGACAGACCCATTTGAACCCAACCTCTAAAATGAAAAGCTTGTAATCCTAGTAATCAAGGATTGAAATCAACAATGTAGTGAGATAATACTTACACAAGTGATTGTTATGCTTGAGAGAGATGATCAAGTTGCTCATGTGAGCGATGAGTAAGGTTTTGTTCGTGAGTCTTTAAGGGAAAGTAGTTTGTGGAACATCCAAGTGATCATTTTTCATTTAAGTCGTCTTACATTGCGAATCCCTCTCATTTGGGATCCGCTAGTGTAAGTCCAGGGATCCGGAATGACAGCAAAAATCAGCTCAAGCATTCCTTGATACTTTTGGTTTATGAGTTCTAAAGCACCTAGAGTTTTGATGTTTTAGGTTCTAAAACGTGTGGTTGATGTTTTGACGATGTTAAGCTAATCTTATCTGACGTAGTTTTCTTTTAAAGAATTGGTCATAATTCTTTGGGAATCATTTTTCAAATATTATAATAAAATCTCATTTTATTATAATGTAAGAAGTTTCACATAGATTTTTATTGACGTAGATGGAGTGTCAATAAATCCTTTGTGATGAATAATGATAATGGTTATCAAATAACCAAAATGTCATTATTACGAATTCGTAGTGTAGTCTATACAAATAAGTCGAAGAATACTATTCTTGATGATGACTTTAATATAGATAACTACTAAAGCAATTACTAATAAATCATGCAACTAAGAATTCAATAAAATTAAAAGTAAGTGTTTAGTAATCATACCTTTGCTAAATATTCTTTTTAAGAAAAAAATATTTAGATGTTATGTGATTTTCTTGGAATCTTCAGATTCATGTTGTGAGAAGGACAACACTAAACATTCTTTTTGCGAAAAGAGATATTTAGATAGATTCTTCATGATCTTCTTGGTGACTCCAAATCCAAGTATGAAAAATGCTTAACAACAAACATGTTAGAGTATTCTATCATTGTCCAACAATAAACATTATAATGATTTTTTTTAAATGTGACAGAAAAAAAATCCTTCTTTGTAGTTTTCAAACATAAGTGGATCGTATCAAGTTTTTAAAGTACAACATACTCTAAGAGACTTGCAATGAAGCTCGATGCCAATTGTGGTAAACTAGAAGGAGGGTTGAATAGTTTTACCAATTTAAAACTTCCTTTTAAATATTTAGATCGACTTATGTCAATCTATTTAGTTGTTTATGTTGGACGTTGATAGATAGATATATAAACGTGTAATGAAAGATAAAGAGTAAAAGCACATCACCACGACACAAGTTATTTATAGTGGTTCGGCTACAAGGACACCTTCCTTGCCCTACTCCACTCCCGAGTCACCTACTCGAGTTCGTAAACACTACACCAACTCCTTATGGCGGAAAAGCCTTCACAACGCCGCTTAACCTTTTTACGGTACAAAGCTAAATACCGAGTTCCTTCACACCAAAGCAGACCACACCTAACACAACGTCGCCTACCCTTTATACGGTGCTAGGCTAACCACCGAGTTCTTTCACACCAAGGAGAACTAATCAGATCACTGGCGTAGCCTAACCTTTATTAGGTACTAGGCTAAGCACCTAGTTCCATTACAATGGAGGAACTACTACCCTTCACGACACAACACCTAATCTCAATGAGATCCACTCCTTGTTACAACATCATCAAGGATATCACCATCCTTGGAAATAAACAAATACTTATATGTATAACGATGCACCTCATCGATTATACGACCTAGGCATTCTTTCCAAATGCAAATTGATTTGATTCTTCGGCATCCTTCACTAATGCCTTTGACACAACGCTTGGCACCCTTCACTAATGCCTTCGTCTTGACACCTTTAGCATTCTTCAATAATGCTTTGACATGGATGATGAGCACCTTTCACTAATGCTTTCATCTTGACACTTTCAGCATTCTTCACTAATGCCTTCAACCCAACATCATGGACTTGAGCTTGCTCGTCTTCAAGAGGTGGTGATCTTGCCTTTAAGAGGAACCTAGAAGATCACACAAAAACAAAAGACAAACTACATAGATCACTTGGATCTGAGGTTTGAGGGTTATAATTCTTGGGAAATATGTATGTGAAGTGATGAATAGAAAGGAAGAAATGGCTCTCTATTTATAGAGAAAATTCTCTATTGTTCCCCGGATCCCACAGATCCCTTCCACTGGGATCGGCTAGCACAAAGCAGGATCCGTGGGCGCCCTCTTTCCCATGGATATTTTTGGTTATGGGTCATGAGTCATGGGTTATGGGTTGATCCATGGTTTTCTTTCTAGATACATTGAACTTGGTTAAGTGGTATATATAAAACCATGGGTTATGGGTCAATACCATTTGCTAGTTTTTGCCCATTTAGTATATACTTGTTTTTACCCATTTTAGTATACTTGGTTTAAGTATATGCTAACCCAATATGTAAACACTAGTTGTTGTACATATGTATTTAAATCATAAAATCACTTATACTTGTTTTAGTGTTTTATGTGAAAGCGTAAGTGTGTTAGGAAACTATCAACTCAAACTATTTACGTATTCTATTTGTTTCGTTTAAAATGATTTTACATTTGTTATCGACAAAACATTAGAAGATCGTAAAATATAAATAAACGTTTTTACGGCTTATTTGTATTAACACAAACAATACCCAATACTTCTAGTACTGCTGACACACACGAACTAATCAGAAATGAAGTTGCTACTTTTCAGGATGCACCATTCGTTAATCTATTTGCTACTCCCTTCACGGATGAATCATCTTTTTCACGATATGTTGATCCTTCAAACTTGTTGTCAATGGATCAAAGCTCACCCACTGTAATAGGTAATCAGAGATCCTTCGAAACAGTAATGACGAGAAAAAAGCTTGCTACAGATGGTGAAATGCGCGATTATTCACTCACAGTTAGTATTGACAAGCCAACAACCGTGAAACAAGCATTAAATGACGATAGCTGGATTCAACCCATGCAAGAGGGAATTCACCAATTTGATCGACTAGATGTCTGAGAATTAATCATCAAACCAGATGGTAAAACTATCATTGGTCTCAAGTTGATATTCAAGAACAAATTGGATGAAGAAAACACCGTCATCAGAAATAAAGCTCGTCTGGTTGCTAAAAGATATCTTCAGGAAGAAGGAATTGAATTCAAAGAATCTTTCACGCTAGTAGCTCGTATTACTTAAAAATGCAGATGAATGAAGCCTCTTCTCCACTTAAAAAACATTGAGCACCAAAAGGTTCAACAACTTATTCTTTCTCATTGTGGCCCTCTTCGTCAATAATATTTGCCTCTTGAACAATCAACAAGTCTTCATCCATAGGTACATCATTTAAATCAAAATGAAAACTTCCATTCTTCTGCAAAAAAAGAAAACAAAAAGAAAATAGGTTAAAACAGTTGTCATATACCTATCAAACAAAACTAAATTACTAATGTAGGGAATTATATTTTGTAAAATAAATTTAAGTTTGTTTAAGTCTGTTTAGTATTAATTCTGGTAGTGTTAGTGGTTAAGTCTGCCAGTACTAACATAGTTAAGTCTGGCAGAAGAAAGTCATGCTAGTTAAGTCTGTTTATGATAAAAACAGAATAGTTTGTTAGAGTTATATTAGGAATAGATATGTACGCGTAGAGATATCCTAGGAAGAGATATATTTACCCTTCCTCAAGTTTAGTGCTTGATTAGGGTTTCCTTGGTGTATAAAAGGATCCCTAAGGTATTAGGTTAAAGGTACGAGTTGTAAGCCTTAACCTTTGAGCAAAGTAATTAATAGAAAATACGAAGTTAGTTTATTGTTGTGTGTTCTTCTTACTTGTTGTTAATATTCTGCATTAGCATCAAGTACTCATTGTTAAAGAGTTCTTCATATAATTAGTTTGGATTTATCCAAGGTATTTATTGTCTTACAAGGCTGCTTAGATCCATAACCTTTGGACCTACAAGTGGTATCAGAGCTTATTGAAGGACTCTGTATTTGAAGAAACACATCTCACCAAAACACTCATCTCATCTCACTCAAAAATCCTAAAGAATGTCTCACCCTGAAAATTTATCAAATCACCTTAGTGATGAAGAGGCTTCTGACCATGATTCTAAAGCATCAGAGGCAGGATCTAAGAAACAACAACAACAAATGATCCTTGCTACAACTACTATTTCCAACCTCAAACTTCCTATTCTGAAAAAGGAAGAGTACGACATCTGGGCCATGGAAATGGAACACTATCTGGAATATGTGGACAATGAAGTCTGGAAGGTGATCTAGAATGGGAATTCAAAGAAGAGAATTTCCAAAGGCAAAGATAGTGTGGTTAGGGTACTTCCATCAATCTCTGCTGTAGAGGCACTTGCAGTAGAGAAAGAGAGAAAGCCAAGAACTCTCTTATTGATGGCCATTCCAAAGGAACACCTCAGAAGATTTCACAATATGGATTATGCTAAGGAGATATGGGAGGCTATTAGAACCAGATTTGGAGGGAATCACTCCTAAACAGTACTTCAAGTATTTATATTTCATATGTAATAGGTAGCTTTGTTATGGCCTTTATGTTTGTTTAAGGTCAAGCTTATGTAGAAGGCCCATAAGCTCGATCCAAGCCCAATAAGGAATAGGGAAGGAGAGGAGTGTTGCCTAGCTCCTTGCCTATAAATACATTGTAATAACCTTCATTTGAAGGTTGGTTGTTCAAGTTTTCTTTCACTACACTCTACGCATAACCTGGTGAGTATACTGTGTGTGTGTTTGGTTTACTTGTTCAATCGCCTTATCTCTTCTCTTATAAACTTGTGTTGTAAAACTAGTGACCTAACAAATGGTATCAATCGCCAAATAGTTGGGTGTACTCGTTTGTTTTGAAGTTTTGGTTTTGGGTCTTACGGCGTAAAGATAACACAATCTTTGGTTCGCTTAAAACCGATTTTGACACTTTTGAATCCAAGATTCTTGTACTTTCAACGTTATTAGGTGTTAAACTATTGGTTTTGGCAAAAGTTTGGAACTTTACGTGTTTTCCTTGTTTTAAGCTTGTTTTTGTGCACGCAAGTGTTATACTACGCGTAATCGTTTTAAGTGCTTTGGATCATCAAGTTTCACACTTTTGTGTTATTTCGGTGTTATTGAAGCTATTTCAACACACAAAAAGCGGTTTAGAAACACATTTGGATAGAATCAAAGTTACGAGTAATCTTCGCGTAACAAAACCCTAAAATTACGCGTAAGACTTTCCTTGGTTTGATCTTCAATTTTACGGTTTATTCCGTGTTTTCTTACTTGGATAAGTCCGAAAATACGTCGACTTTGGATATCTTTGCCTTCGTGAAGTGTAAAGATCACTTGAGATAAAACCACTCAATCTTACGCAAGCATAAAGCTTACGCAGAGAAAATCTTACGCTTAAGATTCATCCACGCAGAGACTTAGTCCTACGATAAGGTAATCCACGCCTAACTTTCTACGCCTAACTTCATCGCTTACGCGTAACTTTAGTCTTTTTCACCGCCACGCGTAAGCTAAATCCTACGCCGTAACTCTTCTTGTTACGCCAGAACTTTTGGTGTTTTTACGCATAAGTAATACTTGGTTCTTGTCATTTCTCGCCTAAGGATACTTCATCAACAAAGGTTCACTCGACTACAAAGATCCATTCTTACTACACAAGTTTATCATCATGTCTCAACCACCATACTCTAACTACTTCCTCACACTTATAATCATCAACAACAACAACAATTAACTCCACAACATCAACAATGGAATCAACAACAAGCAATTTATCAACAACAATTTAATCAAGAACATACTCCACAACTTGGTGCAATTCCACAACCACAAATGGTTCAACCACCACCAAGTCTTCAAACTCTACCCTACACAAACGATTTCAATCAACATCCATCACGAAGCACTATGAAGGAACCCACTTGGTTTGCAAAGATGTGTGAAGCTCTAGCGACCAACAATCAATTCATGAAGTGGATCACTTGATAGACCTCCAATGCTCACCGGGAAACTACGATCAATGGGTGATAAGGTTCTTTAGGTTACGTGATCCGAAGAAGCCACATGGAAAGTTCTTAAAGAAGGTTATCTTGGAAGGTCCATTTGAGATGCCTACCGTCATTGTGCAGGAGATCCAGCTGCTTTGTTCCACCAAGAGATGAACAAACCAACATTGCTACTTGCAGACTTAAATCCTACATAACTTCTACACTATGGTGATGAACTTGCAATGGAATACATCCTCTTAGGATTACCAAACCCAATTCTTCGTAGTGTTGATGCTCAAAAGGCGCACAAAAATGTGGGATCATATTCGTCTTCTTATGGAAGGATCTCGACTCAATCGGGAGGATTTGGAATCCAAAATTTACTTGGCTTATGAACACTTCATGATTGAACACGGAGAGACACTTGAGTCATATCATCACCGATTTTCGGACATCATCAATGATTTGGATAAACACAACATCATCATGCCAAGAATTGCGGTGAATACTAAGTTCCCGAGTAGTCTCGGTCCGAATGGGAGAAGTATGTCATTTTTCTCCGCTGCCGAAGAACATGCATCATTCTACTTATGGATTGTTGTACGATTACTGAAGCCTCATGAAAAGGAAGTTGATCGGGAAAGGATTCTCCGTGCTCAAATTGCTAAACAATCACAACGGGACAATCAACAACTTGCCTTGTATGCTCAATGAATTATCCTCTCAACCAAGAACTCAACCAACCGCTTCCAACACAACTTCACAAAGAACAACCTCAACCTCAACAAAATCAATTGGTCCCATACAAGAACAATGCTCAAGCATATGTCGTTGAAGCTCTCGAGGAAATCGATCCATTCAAGCATTGCAACAAGGATTTGTGATGATTGCTAATGCTTTTGGCGTTACACCAACAAATCCAACAATCGATTCGTTCCTCATCTAACACACGGACTCAAGCTGTTGTGAACAATGGTCGTGTTGAAGTTCAAAATCGTGATTATGGTCGTCGGATGAGCGGTGGTCAAGGGTTTAATGCTATGGGTAGGAATAACAACAGAGCTCAAGTGGTGGAAGCGGAAATGCTCAAAACCGGTTAAATGGTCTTGATGCTACAACCGCAATGAGAAGGACACTGGCTAATGCATGCCCAAAGCCAAGGACTAGGGCGATGCTTATTTCAAAGAGGCCTTACTTTTGGCTCTTAAGGATGAAGTCGGTGGATCTCTCACAACCAAAGAACAGAGCTTTATGGCGTATGGACTCGTGATGATGATATGGAGGATTTGCGGCGAATCATTGTTATGTTGATGGCTAATATGCATGAGCGCACATGAGTGATACAGCCCGATGTATGACATCGATGGCTTGTCTCGGTGCCGAACAAACCATCATCATATCTCGAACTAATATCTCCGCCAATATCCAGAATCCGCACGGATCGGGCAGTTCAAAATGAGTCTTCTACATCTTCTTCTCGATGATTATCAAGTTAACCTCAGAGTTACATTTGACGATCAAGATGACCTTATGGTCCCCTTGATAATCAAATTGACTCGTGGTTGTACTTCGAGGATCTAACGAATGCTCATGTTGAGACTCACGTTGAACAAGATGATCTGTTGCCTCATCCGGATTTTGCTCGGTTAATTCAAGACCATAAAATCAAAATGGAGGAATGTTATGCATTAAATCAATCCTTAAAAAGTAAAAATGCTTTGTTAACCAAGGATTTTGAATGTTTACAAATGCAACTCAACTTTTCAAAACTCAAGAAAACCGTGAAAAAGGTTTTGAAGCCGCTTTGCAAAATCTCATCAAAGCGAAAATATTTAGAGAGACAGATCACGAGATCTAGCCGCCTCGAAGAATGCTTTGTTGTCCAATTAGAACAATGAAACATGAACATAAAAAGCAAATTAACGCTCTCACCTTGGAAAATCAAAATGCTAAAATTTGAGTTGTTAAATTGTCAAAACAGTTCTCCGCATACAAAAGCATTCAACGAATCGGGTAGATGACCTTCTTGCGAGAAATTCTCGGTTTGCAAAACAAAATCAAAGAGTTTAAAGCATTGTTTACAAACATGGTGAATCGAGAATGACTATTGAAAAGTTTACCTTAAAACCTAATCCAAATGGACATGGAAAAAATCTAGCGATTACAAACCAAAGCTTTCACTAAAAACATTCAAATCAACTCCTGAAGTTTCCAAAGGCACAATACAAAATTGATAATCTTGTCATGAGTGTTGTTGAATACCATCGTCAAGAGGAATTAGATCACGAAGGCGAGTCGATCAAAATTAAAAATGTTGTTTACAACAAACCTTTTAATTATAAAACGCGGTCACTTTAAATCACACCAACGGATTCTTCTAACACACCAAGGGTTATCATCAAAACACCGAGTCTTCTATTGTTAATCCCAAAAGCAGTCTTTGCACAAACTTACGGTCCTTTACCTTCCATTAGCGGTAAACTCACAACCGAAAATCGAAAAATTCTTGATATTTTGACATTTTCATGGTGACCTCAAAATTTTACAACATGAGATAGAATATCGATCCGAAATCAAAGTTGAACATTTTCAATCGCCTCGGGCGAGAACAAAGAGACATTTTCAAAAATCTTTACCTAATGTTAAAACTTGAAAAGTTGTGCAATTGCACAGGAAAAGGATTTTCATAATGAATTTGGGGTAATGAAAACGTTTTAGAAAAACGAAACATCTATTACTAACACAAAACGGAAAAAAAAGCGTGAGAAAAGATGTTGATCGACTCTTGGAAGATGTTATCGTCTTGATATCCATAATGTTGTGCTATTCTATTCGTTGCCATATGCATCGATCATATCTCTGCGATATTGTTGAAACTATTGCAAAGCTCATGAGAACACCGATAATGTGCTTGGATCGAGTCTTTAAAAGCGAAAATAAGCGATTACACGGAAATTTACAATGCAAACGCGTCTACATTGGTGTGAAAAGATATTCACAACCATCAACTTAGTTTTCAAAAGAAAATCGCTCAATTGAGTGCAAAATCTTCGATACTAAAATTGAGCATCCGGATGATCAAAACGTGTCTTTGAAAAGTCAAATCTCAAAATATGAACAAGAACTTTTAAAAGTTAAACAAGAATATGGTGTCATATTTGATTTACTCAAAAGACTCGAGATGAAGCATCTAATGAACTTGATCACTATCGGCTCACACTAGAGAAGTCATGAATTTTCTTTGGTAATCTTCGCTCGAAAATCAAGATCGATTCACACCATCTCTAAGTTACGGAAATGTTAGGAAAGTATGAACTACTCCGCCATCGTGATTAAGAGATTAGCACCAGTCACACTTAGTAATCGTGAACCTAGAATTCCAACGCCAAATCACAAGTTGCTAATGTGTTTCCCTCCAAACAGAATAGTTGCATCTTTTCCAAACGTCCGCACTTCACGCCTAGGAGCACTCAAACGAAGAATGGAAGTTGCGACCTAAGAAAAGATCAATAAGGAATGCTAAAGTGAAGAACACCTAGGAATCAATAAAACTCAAGTTACTTCCACTATAGATGTTGCGTCGGCAAATGTAATAGAAATAGTGATGTAACGAATGCTAAACCATTAAGTACCTTTGATATTCAAATCGATGCACCCTGTGATATTTGTCAAAAGAGTATGAATTCGATTGTCATGACAAATGTGTTGCTAAAGCTATAATCTCTAGATTACGGAATCCTAAGAATCGGAATACCTCTAGGCCAACTAATCATTCTAAGTCGTGCTTGGTAAACCACCATCTTTAGATTCTAAGGCAACCATTGCTATCACAAAGTAGCTCGCTTCACCTCCAAAGAATGTAGTACCACCCAAGGCTTTCACTAAGACTAAAGCAAAGAGTAGTTATAGATGGCGAAATGGATATATAACACACTAGGATTTAAATGGAAGCCTAAAATTATAAATGTGTGTATGTCTAACATATCGCCGGAACCCTCTCACATTTCGGGTTCCACATCTACTTATTCCATCTGTGCAAATGTATGTATACCGCAGTGATACTGATCATTCTCTGGATTGTTGATAGCGGATGTTCCCGACACATGACATGCAACCTTAAACTGTTATCAAACTTTATTGCAAAGTTCATTGGCACCGTCGATTCGAATGATCACTTCTTGACCATCATGGGCTACTTGAGATTATGTTAATGGAACATCGAAATCAAGTGAGGGTTTACTATGTGGAAGGCCTCGGTCACAACTGCTTTCGATGAGGTCAATTTTGTGATGGAGATTTGGAGGTTGCTTGTGGAGAAAACTTGTTTCATTCGTGATCTACAAGGAAACGATCTTATGTCTGGCTCGCGTAATTCTAGTCTCTACACTATCTCTATGCAAGACATGGTTGCTTCCTCTCCCATTTGCTTACTTTCAAAGGCAACATCTACAAAATCATGGCTATGGCACCGTCGTCTTTCACATTTAAACTTTCAAACCATCACCAACCTTTCTCGACACAAACTAGTTGAAGGACTCCCGATTCCGGTATTCAAAAGATCACCTTTGCTCAAAGATGTGAACAAGGAAAAGCATTCGTGCTCATTTTCCTTCAAAGGTGGAACCTGACTCTCAAAGATGTGCTTCATCTTATTCACATGGATTGTGTGGCCCGATCGCGTGCAAACGATCAATGGCAAACGCTACATCTTAGTAATTGTTGATGACTACTCACGATGGACTTGGGTCTATTTTCTTCGTAGCAAAGACCAAGCTCCACATATGATCATCACCTTTCACACAAAATATGAGTTCGACCGCAACACCGTCGAGATTATTCGGATGCATAAAGGAACCGAATTTGTTAACAAAACCCTTCGTGAATTTTATGAGAAAGTGGAATTCAAAGATCAAACATCTATTGCACGGACACCGAACAAAGCGGAGTTGTTGAAAGACGAAACCGAGCGTTAGTGGAAGCTGCAAGAACAATGTTAATCAATGCTAAACTTCCAGATTACTTATGGGCGTGTCAGTATTCATCGCATGCTATACTCAAAACCGTTCTATGATCACAAACGCCACAACAAAACACCTTTTGAGCTTGTCCACAACTACAAACCGAACCTCAAACACTTTCATGTATTTGGATCCTTTGCTATCCGAATAATGATCGTGATGATTTTGGAAAGCTCAAAGCGAAAGCGATATTGGAGTCTTTATTGGATCACCGTGACAATTCTAAAGGTTTCGAACTGGAATCGTCGAACTAAGGAGGTAATGGAAGCGATTCATGCTCATTTCGATGAACTCACGGAGACGGCTTACGAGTATAATGACTTAGAACCGGACACAACCGTTTAAACTTCCTCAACCCCATCATCACCGAAGAAAGCCCTCACTAACTCGTCAACAAATGGAAAGGTTATTTGCTCCTCGCTCGCGTGATGATATTGATGAAGCGTGCTCTCGGTGTATCCATTGTCTCCATTTGCACAAACGATAACATTCCTATACCGATACACTGCTACAACAACTCGTTGAAGATGCACCTACACCAATTGACTCAACACAACAGCTTGAACACACCGCTTCAACAATGATGATCCAAATTGATGATATTACGAATGAAGTACCCCACCGCAGATTTTGATCCAAATGCATTCTCAACCCGTTTGCCAATGAGATCATTGCACGGATGTTGCGGAATCTTCAACAAACCATTTGAATCCTCGGAACCGCACAATGTATACCAACATCAACCTCTACACATAGATGGACAAAAGACCATCCTCTGGCTAACATTATTGGCAACCCGAATCAACCGGTCGTTACGAGACAACGTCTTCATTCGGATGGTGAACAACGCATTTATGCACTCACCGTCCGCCAATCTGAACCTAAAAACATTAAGGATGCAATGACAAAAGACAAGCTGGATTGAATCCATGCAGAAGAACTCAACCAATTCAAACGTCTTGAAGTATGGGAGGCGGTTGAAAAGACCAACAGGGGTCTACGTCATTGGTCTAAAATGGATTTGGAAAAACAAATTGGATCTTGAAGGGAATGTCATCCGAAACAAGTCACGGCTAGTTGCTAAGGGTTATCGTCGTGAAGAAGGATAGACTTTGAAGAATCTTTTGCTCCGGTTGCTCGTCTTGAGGTCGCTCGGATATTTCGCGTTCATGGCTCATATGAACATGACGGTCTATCGATGGATGTCAAAACAGGCGTTTCTAAATGGACAACTTAAAGAAGCGGTCTATGTCGACCAACCGGATGGATTCGTTGATCCCGAGTTCCCGAACCATGTCTACAAACCGAACAAAGCTCTTTATGGTCTCAAACAAGCCCCGGGCATGGTACGATAAGCTATCATCTTTCCTCATTGCCAATAATTTCACCAAAGGCTCGGTTGACCAACTCTTTTATACAATATCACGGGCACACATCTTAATTGTTCAAATTTACGTGGATGACATCATTTTGGGTCAACACATAAAAGTTTTCAATCGCTTTTGCAAAACTCATGAAGAAAAATTTTGAAATGTCCATGATGGGTGAACTTACGTTCTTTCTAGGACCGCAAGTTCATCAATCACCCGTGGTATTTTCTTGAGTCGGTCAAATATGCCCTTGAATTGTTAAACAAATTTGGAATGAATACGTGATACTTATGCCACACCAATGGCTCATACCAAGAAATTAGATCTTGATTTACATGGGAAATTGGTTGACCCTACCAAATACCAAGTATTATTGGGTCTCTCATGTATCTAACGACTAGCGACACGATATTGTCTTTGCCGTTTATCTATGCTCCCGTTATCGATCGCGACCAACTGAAACCCACCTCTCGAGGCTAAAAGTCCTCCGATACATCAAGGGAACCATTAATTTGGGATCCGTATCCGAAGGATTCGGTTTTGAACTAATAGCTTTTTCGTACACGATCACGCAGGATGCTTAGACTCAAGGAAAAGTACTTCAGAGCTCTACAATTTCTGATGATAAAGCGGTGTCTTGGCAATCAAAGAAGCAGATTGTACATCAACATCATCAATCAAGCGAATATGTAGCCATGTCCGCGTGTTGTGCTCAAGTCATTTGGATGAGAACACAACTCAAAGACTATGGTTATGTATTTGATGAATCGATGTCTGCGACAATCGGTGCCATTGCAATCTCGTGCAACTCGCCCAAAGACCTCGAAATCAAAGCACATCGATCTACGCTATCATTTCATCAAGGATCATGTGGAGCAGTACCGTTGAATTATACTTTGTGGGTCTTGAATACCAATTGGCGGATCTGCTCACCAAAGCCTTGCCTCCCGCTAGGTTTAATGAGTTGGTCCACGAATTGGTATGAGGTGTTGACTCAAGAGGGCTGGATGACCTCTTAAAACCGCCTTAAAAACTGTCAAACACCAAAACATCTTTTGTAAATAAATAAAATCTTTCAAAAACAAAATACAAAATTATAAAACACGATAAAACAACAAAATATTCTCCCAATCTACATTTCTTTAAACATGGCAAGTACATTTCTTCCGTCAACACTTTTATCTTTCAAAATTCGGTATTTTCCGATCAAGTGTTGGGGAGAAATTTATCGCTAACCGCTTCAAAACATAAGTGTACTTGCATGTTATCACATCTCGGTTGTTTAGTTATACAAATGATGGTGGACTTTACGGCTCAATGACACTCCTCGGACTAAAATTTTAAACCGTTTAAATTTATCAAGCCGAGGGGAGTGTCGTCATGATTCTTTCTCAAAAATATTTATTTGGTAACCTAAATGGAAGTTAAAAGGCTTTGGTTGAAAAGGAAAAGGTGGAGGGACTGAAACTGTCATAATCCGAAAGTATTTTCAATAAAATACCCCACCTACCATTCTAACCACATTTATTGCTAAAACCTTCAAATCCTACGCCTAAAATCATTCAAAATTGCGTGTCTCAGATCTTCATTTTGTAAGTGTTTGTGTGTTCATAACAAGATTACAAACAATGGTTTTAAACCATTTTGAAAGTTAACGGCTTGATTTTAACCTATGGGTGATTTTGTGTTCTACGCGTATGCGTATGAACACATAATCTTGTTTATGTGTTTGAAGTTAAAAAGGATTGTGTCAAAATGATTTAATATCATCTATAATACTTTTCTAAACATCAAAACGCACCTAGACACACGAATTGAGTGTATTTGAGATTTAGGGTTTATGCGTAGAATTGGGTCTTTTCAAATGTGAAGGTTTTTGGTATAAAAGATAGTCATATAAGGTTGTTTTCAAGTTCAATTGAACACATGTAAACCCAGAAACCACCCAGAAACAACTATGATACTTAATTCGAAAATTAGGGTTCAAGTTCATATAAATTGGGTATTTTTGATTCAAGGCTTATTTGATGTTAAAACTTGGATAAAACTACTTTATGGACTTCTTAGAACTACCGAATCAATACGATGTTCATCCCATGGCTAAATCTCATACGCGTAAGTTTAGGGTTTAGACTACGGCGTATGTGATTCTACGTGTAATAGCTTAACATGGACTAGGATGTTGTTATCTCGTGATAAATTGTTGTCTTGTGTGAACATTGATGAGTTGATGAATTTATTTCGGGCTTTGCTACGCAAACACTCTGTAATCAAGGTCATAAGACTCTCTGCGCATAAGGATTACCCTACGGCGTGGTGATGTTATCGTAAAATAAAACCTACGCAACTATTACAGCGTAAGGTTCTACATGGGACTCTGGCGTATCCCGTGAAGGATATGCGTAACGATGACCTCTGCGCGATAAGGTCTACTCTTACGGTAAGCCCACGCGTAAGGTTTTTATCGCCTACGCATAAGCTCTACGCCAAGGTCCCTTTTTTTTCCCTACGCGTAACATTTCTTACGCATGAAAGGATCCTACGCATAAGCTTTCGCCTCTGGCGTATGTCACATTGTTCTGCGTAACTTTGTCAATCCCACGCTTAAGCCATTTTGACCTTCATTATGAATTGTTACGTGTACAAAACTTGTTAATAAACTTATCATAACGTCACGAATCCAATAATGTCACTAATAAACCAAAACGTTTGATATGTTGTGAACAATAAGTGATAACATAAGCTTTAAAACTTAAAGTTAACTAACTCACGAAACATTTCACGACGTCATTAGAAGTATTGAACATACAAGTGACTTAGGACTCGTAACAATCATTGACACTGTACATTCAATAACTAGACAATAAGACCTTACATTGACTAACATTATGTCTTTCGATATGTTGGTTCTTTTGGCTAATGTTATTTGGATCACGACATGGTGAACAAATGAATGTGGATGCACACAAGTTCTCTCCATTCGATATCTATCCTCATGGCTATCCAATGAAGATTGGAAAGAATAATCTCGAGTTGACTTGAGACTCACTTGCTCGAATCTTCATGTCTCATTGCTATCGATATTCGAGGACTCACCCATATCGTAACATGCTTACTCACTCTGCAACCATTCCCGAGATCTACATCCAGCAGTTACGGAATACTATGGAAAGGGTCAAAGGAAGGGCTAGTGACGGTGACTCTAAACCACAAACAAGTCACCATTACACTGCAGACTTAAGGGCGCCTCCTTATTCACAAGTCAATCCAACCAAACTTTATGCCACACCTTTGAAGAGTTAACTCTCCAATTCTTAATCAATATCGGTTATGATGAGGCTACATGAGTAATCACCAAGCACTCTCACGTGGAGCTTAAGAGTATTCCTCAACCATGGAGAACACTCTACATGATCATCACCAAGTCATTTACGGTCGTGATAGCGGCTATGAGCATCCTAAGCTCATAGAAGCGCAAATATTTTGGGCATTCGTCAACATGAAACACATCGCTATTGAAGCTCGATTTGGGATGACATGATGTCATTTCTCGACAAACTTGGCTCAAAGATTCCTACATCGGATATACTAAAGCTGTTGATCTGAGAGCACTTGGACTTCATCACGATATTCCCAAGAGGCTCAATGACCACGACAATCACGACATGTTGACGGAACCTATTCTCTCCGCGAGAATCAAGGAAGCGTCCACAAAGAAACAAAGGTCATTGCAGTTTCCTCCGTTGAAGATGTCGAAAGCTCAAACGTACAAGAGATATCCGGAAGCGATCGGAAAAGGCAAAGTTGGTCATCTTGGCGAAAAATCTTACGGAACACCGTCGGAGAACGGAAGAGGAAGTGCAGGAAGCACAACAAGTTCTGCGAGTCAAAGGAAGGTTCCTAAAGAAAGCTCCTTCTATAAGGATTGTTCCGTAAAGGAAGCGAACCTATTCCACACTTGAACCTCAAAGACAACTTAGGGATGAGAGCTCTAAAGATCTTGACCGCGGATGAAGAGGTTCATTACTACCTTTCCAGCAAAAAACACCGCCTCGGTGACAAAACCTCCAAGTCCTCCATTTGCCCAAGAAAAGGGAAGACTCAAGCTATTGTACCTTATGATGAGAGCTCGAAGAAGAAGAAGAAGAGCAATTGGATAAATCATACAAGAAAAAGTTTCACAACGTCCGACATATTCAAAAGGGCACCGAATTTGCTAAAGATCAAATGGGTGGCCCGGAGGATCAAGTGGTCTTGCCACTCCTCTCCGAGATCCCGATGCGGTTAATCACCCGATAAGGGATCCGTGCCACCACTCTTACGCAACAACAACCGCTTTGTTGAAGACACTGTGAGTATGATTTTGAGAAGCAGAAACCGAGAAAGAAAAGTCTAAGGATGGCGAGGATGATTATACAAAGTTTCTTCTAGGATGATCCAACTCACTCAAAGGAAAACTTGAAACTCCTAAGGACATGGAGTCTCCTCATGTCTCCTCATCATCGACTCTTCATCACATTCATCACCACCACCATCAACTAAGTCAACGGATCATCATCCAAATCCGTGAAGAAACCACCAAAGTCTTGGATTTCTCAAACACATGCAAGAATTGTGAAAGTTGTCAAACAAGTTAGAAGAAGGACATGCTTCAAAGAAAACTTAATTGGTATCTTTGAACAAATGCGATTTTACATGATGAGAATGATGAGATGCGGGAAGATAGGAAAGCTATTCAAGAGTTCATGAGAAGTCATCGTCGGGGAACTAAATGAAATGATTGAAGGCTACACTCAAAAGTACCTTCTGGATATCGCTCCAAAAGTCCAAAAGGAGCTGGAAAAGTCGACAAGAGAACAAACCCACAAGTTTCTTCTCGACCTCGTCCCCAGATGTGACAAAAAGAAGTATTTTCGGACAACTCACCCCTAACATCGTAGCATTGGTCAAACATACAATGGCAAAAGAAGTCGATCTCTCTCGAATACGAGCTAATCGCTAAACTTGTGATGCAAATGTCAAAGAGATCTGAACGTTTACTTCGAGATGAAGCTAAATTTTGAAATTCTACTTGACTATCAACTCGGATCATCATGCAAGGAGTCACCGATCAACCCAAACGACCAAGAGATGGCGATGATAAGGATAAGGACTACGCTCCTAAACGTCGAAGCGATCTGGTCAATCTAAATCTATGCCACCTCCTCCACAACGGACTTCTTCTCAACATAAGTCTCCATCACCTCGGTCTTCCAGTAAAGCTCGGGACGATTAGAGTTACCACCTTGACTCGAGCGGTGATCACTTTGAGTATACGGGTGGTGACGATGAAGAGTCCTTGAGCCCCAACAACAACCCTCCTCTCCCAAACAAGTGAAGAAACCCGTGATCATCATCAAGGCCTTCTAAAAGCAAGAAAAGACGACTCGACCGGATGTCGTATCATGGCTAGATAATGATACA
This sequence comes from Chrysanthemum lavandulifolium, assembly GCA_022545495.1. NCBI lineage: Eukaryota > Viridiplantae > Streptophyta > Magnoliopsida > Asterales > Asteraceae > Chrysanthemum > Chrysanthemum lavandulifolium. Next base: position 11,061,687 of record CM040244.1, on the reverse strand, counting down.
AGCTGCGAATTTGAATGGTTCTCCACACTTGTTAATAACACTCCCTACCCTGAAGAAGGTCAAGAATTGGTGAGCGGTGGTACACCTGGAGCATGCAAAAATCTTGCAAGAACGATTCCGTGTGAAGAAGATGACGAAATCCGAGTTGAGCGCATCAAGAATGGCCATTTCATACGTTGAAAAATAGCTCGGAAAGTGCAATCGAGGTTGAATATCACCTTGAAAACATTGCTCGAGCCATGTCTAACAACATGGATTGGCTCAACCCGAAGCAAACATCGACTTCACTAAGCGGAACAACCCTCCATACTACTTGTGGACCAAACCTCTACCAACAATCGGCCAACCAGATGAACCAAGGATTCCGCCCGGATATTTTTCAACACGGACTGAATTTCTTCTCCATGGTGGCGATGGTTCACGAAAATACGCTACATCTTTGACTCTTCCATTCCAAATGGTTGGTTACTCAAAGCATAGCTATCGAGGGCGATGCAACTCACTTGTTTTTCGACAACGTGCAAGCATATGACCAAGATGCATTGTATGGGATTCATCATTGGCGAACGAGCGAAGAATCTACTACGTGTCGCACGGTTGAAGTCTCAACATGAAGTGTATTGCTCAAAGGACATCGTAGCCATCAAACACATTGATCTCAAGTCTAAATGGGACTACACATTCTTGAAGAATATCATAGTCAAACGACAAGATGAACAAGACTATGAATACTCGGAGGGTCGACTTTGAGAACTTGTCACTCAGCGACATCAAGACATGTACCTTGCCAAAGTCGGTCGTATGAGACAATTCTCGGATGAAATTCAACGTGAATTCATCAAGTCGGGTTCTCATCTTCATTAGACGCATTGTGATCAAAGAGCGTGTCGAAGATATCCGGATGGTCGTTGAATCATATCGTACGTGTAAACTTCACTCCACAGCGCCAGATCTTCACGACATCAACCGGCTCAAACAACTTACGCTCATCAAGAAACCTTTCGGCATTGTTTACCGCGGTGAACTTCACTGAAAGCGCTTAATGGCGTGTAGTGAGCTCCATAAATTCGGGATCATACCTTGAAGATGGTTAGGGATGGATTGGCGTCAGATTGAAGGATATCGCTTGAAGGTTGGAATCTAAGCTGGAACTCTCGGGATGAAGGAATGTGAGAAGGATCATCACCATGATTGATGAGCGGTTGTTCGAAGGGATCGATTCGCACGCGAGAGCTATGTTGGTGGTAGACCCGGGATAAACATCACCGGCTTTCAGCCTGCATGCACTCGGGAACATCACTTGCACTTCACGGTACCCCTTGAATTGTTTCCTTCATATGATTTTGGATGCATGATTATATATGTGAATGGCTTGTACACATACATGTGTACAACCCGTATCTATCAAGAAAGGACCACCGTAGTACGCCTCGATTGCCACAATCCTTATAAAAGGAGCGAAAGCTTCTTATTTTGAGTAAAACCTATCAAACCTTTCACTTTTCAAGGTTTTGCTAAAAAGACAAGTACTTCCCCATATGATTTCAAAACCTCAATTGCTTATATCACTAGTTGAGGGAGTATTGATGAAAACTTTGTTCACAAATTGTTCACGATGGTCACTCTTCCATAACACTCAAAATGGTCATATTTATTCTCAAAATGTTTCAAAAATAACATCTTATATTCCATTTTTGAGGGAGAAAATTATGTGATAAGAAATATGTTGTACAAAATGCAAATGAATCTGTACCTCGGACTTAACCAACGAATTGACGGTACAAACTCGTCTATAACTCGAAAAGACTTGTCCCGGATGGTAATAATTTCAAGCTAGTTCGCTAGTGATGTAAGCGTGTCTCATGAAGGACTCGTCTTAGTAGAAGGTACCACTCGAGAAGCTCTTGATAGACATGAACTACGTGGTATGACAACCTTCGAGGCTTGTCTACACCTTCAGGTAGTTATTAGAGCTAGTTGTCACCTAAAAGGCGACAATGTAACTCTTTAACTATTCAACGTAACCGTGTCTCGCGGAGATTGTCTATCTTTAGTGGATCAATTCATAAAGTCGCTCTTTCCTCACTGTGCATTTAACCTTTAAAACTATTAAGCACATGTGGAGGGGAGTATTTATGCAAAACATCATCTCTCACGATGGTTCAAACATGTTTTCATTAACAAACCCTTTGAGAGATATTTTAACTTCTGATGGTTTTAATGGCAAACATAGGATAGTCATGGAGTTATAAGGTGACTAAGGTTAGGAATAACTGTCCTATGATCCGCTTGAGCGGAGGGATCACCCAAGGACACTACCATTTGTTAGTGTTAGAGTCCTAGGAAAGATTGTAAAAAGGAGAAAATGAGAATCGGAGAAAGAAGGAGTTGAAGAATCAAAAAGAAATGTAAAGAAAGGGTGAAAAGAAATAGCCCTCAGTTATTCAACTTAGGGCGGACACCGGGTTCAATTCATATACTCTTGGTTGTCACTTAGTGACACCGGTATTGAAGATTAAAAGTCGTCATGGACCCGTGGCGCATGCACTAAACCTTCTTAGCCACTCAAGTTTCTCTCAATGAAGCTTGTTTCATTCTCACCGGGAACCCTACATAAACTATTGGCTTTCTCTTAGAGATCGTTGGTATTGAAGAAGGAGACCCTCTCCCAGTCTCCGCTCGGGAAAACCAAATCGCACTATTGAGTCTAGAGCCACGAGATTCATCAAAGATCTCTTGGAACACTTGACACTTAATCACTTGTTGATCAACAATAAGGTCTTGATGATTCGATGGTTCATATCGAGTCCTTCACGGATCTTAGCAATACATCGAGAACATTTATGAGAGGTTCACATCTGTGATCCTCGTTGATTGAATGGAAACTCCCGCTGGGGTCAACATCAAGCGACCAGACAGCAGGTCGCCGGTAACTCCCGTGGATTACGCGGAGTGTGTCTCAAGCGGTCTGATCGTGAGGTGATGCTTGGTATACCTCGGCGACTCATCTCGAATAGATGTACTTGGTACATCGCGTTATCTCACTTGTGGGACTCAGATTCGAGAACGGCCTTTGTAGGAATTAGAGTTGTGTTTTCACACTATGTTGTTAACACTCTCGAAGTTCAAACTTGTAAGTGCCTAAACCGCTTATTTCTAACCGTTTGCAATGTTTTCTTCTTATGGAAGCTACGGAGGCGGAATGATCGTCTTGATTCTTCTCATGCTCACGCCAACATCATCACTAATGGAAGTTCTATTCAAAAGCAACACAACCGTCGAGAATGATTCTTCTGTCTAACCAAAGAATCTACAAAGTTAAAGACTTAGAGAACTTCATCGATGTTGAATTCCAACGTCATAGGCGTGTGATCATGTTGAAGAATGACGTGGAGACATTGGAGCAGCGAAGCGCACACGAAGCGCATCGATGCGAGACAACAACATACTATCACTTTCACCACAAAGAACAAATGATCAAAGAACAAAGTTAAAGATGACGTCGCTTAACCGTTCAAAGATAACTATCTCTCTACATCGGGAGATTGTTTGAATCAAGGCAATTCCTCTCACAAGAAAGAAGAATGCGGAAGGCGTCATAGCTACTATTACATTAACGCCTTCACCGTTTACATTCATATATACTTGAGGGAGATTGTTGGAATCACCCTAACAAGACTTCAAGTATTTATATTTCATATGTAATAGGTAGCTTTGTTATGGCCTTTATGTTTGTTTAAGGTCAAGCTTATGTAGAAGGCCCATAAGCAGTCCAAGCCCAATAAGGAATAGGGAAGGAGAGGGTGTTGCCTAGCTCCTTGCCTATAAATACATTGTAATAACCTTCATTTGAAGGTTGGTTGTTCAAGTTTTCTCTTTCACTACACTCTACGCATAACCGGTCGAGTATACTTGTGTGTGTGTGTTTGGTTTACTTGTTCAATCGCCTTATCTCTTCTCTTATAAGCTTGTGTTGTAAAACTAGTGACCTAACAAATGCTAACTCTAAGAAAATGCAGAAAGCTGTTTATAAACAATAATTTGAAGCCTTTACCATAAGCAACTCTAAAGGCTTGCAGAATGGATATGACAGATTCCAACAACTCCTATCACAGTTGGAAGCACATGGGTCTGAAGTGCCTAATGAAGATGCAAACATGAAGTTTCTCAGATCTTTGCCCAAAGAATGGTCAAATTTGGCAATGATCATGAGAACCAAAGAAGATACACTCTGTCAATAGATGACTTGTACAATAACCTTAGGGTTTATGAACAAGACATCCAAGGAAGTTCAAAGGCTTCTTCAAGTAACAACAATGTTGCTTTTGTTTCACAAAGCAAAAGCAGTAAAAATAAAGTTAAATCTGGTAGCGGTTTTAGTTCTGGTAGCTACACTATTTCTGCTGGTGTGAAAGAAAAGGATGGTGTTGCTGGTTTTGCTGATAAAATCATCTACTCACTGTTTTCTAGTCAATCTGAAGATATCCTATATGAAGACTTGAATCAAATTGAAGATGAGGAGATAGAGGAAATGGATATAAACTGGCAGTGTGCCATGATTGCCCTGATGATGAAGAAATTCTTTAAGAAGACTGGTAGGCAAGTCTGTTTTGATGGAAAGAGACTAGTAGGGTTTGACAAGTCAAAGCTTAAGTGCTACAGGTGTCAAGAAAGAGGTCACTTTGCTAAGGAATGTATAGTAAAGGAGGCAAATGAAGAAAAGAAAAGGGATTCTTTCTATCCCCGGCATGCTGAGAAGGATGATAAGAGTCAGATGGGGTTGCTGACTTTGGAAGCTGGTGTGATTAACTAGGGAGAGCACACTGATGAGGGAACAGAAGTCAATCATGCTCTCATGGCCATAAGCTCCAGCAGTGAGGTATTGTTATGTTCAAAATTTTGCACTGATTCATATAATAAATTGCAATCTCTATGTGATGAACAAATGAGTCAATTAGGTAATCAAGAGGTTAAAATACTTGCTTATGAAAATGCTGTTAAAACATTGGAAAAACAAGTAAATTCTCTTCAAAAACAAAATGCTTCTTTAAATGAAAAGCTTACTTTCCAAGGTAATGAAATATTTGAAAAAGATGAAAAGCTTAGAAAATATAGAATAATTGGAATGAAAGCGGTTAAATATAAAGAAGAGTTGCAAAATATAGTTGATTCATGGGAAAACAGTGCTAAAAATCTGTGGAGGCTAATTGATTCAGGAATGATCTCAACAAGTAAAATTGGTTTAGGGTATGGGATAAAATCAGATAAAGAGGTTTTAGGATATGAGGAAGAGATGAAGGAAAATGTTTTTGTTAGTTCAAAAGGTGATTTTGAAGGTAAACCTGTATATCATAGATTTGCTAAAACTAACAACTACAAAGGAGTTCCACCATCAATTAATGATGATTATACTCCTAAACCTGAAAAAGAATATGATGAGTCTTTATTTGATTATAGCAAATGGAAAAACCTTGAGACACTTGCTTCTCAAGAATATTCCATTGAATTTTCTAACTATCAATCTAATGGCAGTGAAGGATCTTTTGGAAAGAAGTCTGAGACCAATGCATCAGAAGACAAAACCAGTGAGTATTCTACCTGTCAATCTAATGACAATAATAGATCTATTGGGAATGTCTCTGAATGTTCTTTGAGCTAAAATATGAACCCATAAAGATTTCTAAACCAGTTCAAATAGGTAAGCCTTATGTGCCTAAATCACAACAAGCTAAGCCTGTCATTTTTGTGTCTAAACCAGAAATAGTTAAACCTAGTAGTGTCCAAACTCCTAGGCAACAGATAAAAACTGAGACACCTAAAGTTGACAGAAAGAATTGGAATGGTTTAATGCATAGAGAACTTGGGGATGGATACTCTTTCACAAAGAAGAGTTGTTTTGTGTGTGGAAACCTAAGTCATTTAATAAGGGATTGTGATTATCATGAAAAACGAATGGCTAAAGAGGCTGAAATTAAAAGGAGAATGGCTGTTAATACTGGTAATGGTATAGTTAGACCAATATGGAATAATAAAAAAGAATTAACCATGCCGTCGGTTTATTTCTAGACCGATTACTTGTTAATCTTGGCGGTTCATCTATTAATTACATTAGGCCAAAAGTGAGTCTTGGTGTACCATTTAATTACAGTAGGCAAAATATTAATCTGGTAACATGCCTAGAGTTAATCTTGGTCGTGTTAATCTGGTCAAGCCAAAGTTAATTCGGGTATATGAATGTTAAATCAAAACCTACAGGTCCTTCACCCGGTCCCAAGTTTAGACAACAACGGTGAACCAATTCAACCAAAGACTTCACTATGGTACTTACTCACTTTGTGAGGAGACCAATGACTCAAAATGCGGCTCAAATGTTTCAATCTTATCTTTGCCAAGGGTAATCTTGGCATGTTGTTAAGCCCTCAACAGGTTATACTTGGAGACATACCAAACCACACTCCAAGAATAATAGTGGACTAGCTTCTGTTAATACTGTCAAATCTAAAGGTCCAGAAGGCAGAACAAAGCCTCTACAGGCCTAGGTCCCCAAGAGAAACTAATTTCTCTTTTTATTGTGCAGGAACATCCTTACATGAACATGGGAGATAGAGGAATCTTTGATAGTGGATGTTCTGGGCATATGATTGGTAACCAGGATCACTTGGAGGAATTTGAGGATGTCCAAGGAGGTTCTGTTACTTCTGGTGGAAGCATAGACTACCCTTTGGACAGTTAGATTTTTATGGAAGTTTAATAAACATCTGTGTGTTGGTGTGATTTGGTGATTTTTGGAACATTTTTGAATTGTTTTGTGTGTTTGCTACAATATGTTTGGTGTACATGAACAATGTCTTTTGGTTGTTCTGAGAATTAATTCTGGTAGCCTATTTGAGTTAATTCTGGTTTCATGAACTATCTATTGTTTTTTTCTTGGTTTTAAACTAATTTTTCCAGGGAAAGCAATATCTATCAAAGATAGGGGAGGTATGGAAGTTGTGCTGATGGATGTGCTACTATTTAGAGTTAATTCAGGTGATGTCATACTTAAGTCTGGTTGACTATTTTAAGTCTGGTAGTGCAATTTTTGTTACCGTTAGTACTAGTCAAAGAAAAATCGATTTTTACTGTCTTAATAGTGCCGTTGCTTAATTTTCGACGGTCAGAAGTATATATATGGATAATATTTGATTATATTCATCCTTTATTTACTTCATCCTTATCTTTGAAGTGTAAAATCTTTTCTACCGATTAACTTTCTTCACCCGCACTAATCGTTTTGCATCTACCAGTACTTATAATATTTGAATTTGATTTAAGAATGGCACAATTCAAGTTCAATGATAAGCATAACCAAGTAGGTTTTCTTAAGAAACCTAACGAGATCATAGGCTTCGAGCAAATTGTGGATTTTTTGAAGGGCTCTCATATTCGGTATGCCCAATCATTTATATTTCAGTCGTCAAGCAGTTTTGGCAGTCAGCTACTGTCATCACTCTTGATGATGGAACTATTGCATTAAGGGAAACCATTGATACTTTAGACTATACAATTACTGAGGAATCAGTCAGAAGTTATCTTCAATTGGCTCATGCCTCAGGAATTACAATGTTGCCAAATGATGAACTTTTTCAAGGACTTCAAAATATTGGATATCTTACTGATGGAACTTTTACCTTTTGGAAAAGTCACTTTACTCCTCAATGGCGTTTCCTTGTGCATCATCTTCTACATTGCTTGAGCTCTAAAAGTGGTGAATGGGATCAATTTGGAAGAACTATTGATTCTGCATTGGTCTGTCTATCCACTAGTAGACTCTTCAACTTTTTGAAAATGATTTTTGATGCCATGGTTACAAATGAAAATAAAGAGAAAAAGTTTTTAATGTACCCAAGGTTTTTGCAAATGATTCTAAATGTTGAAACAGCAAGCAAGCAACAATATATTGCTGTAGGTTTTACTAAAAAGATCTTTGCAAACATGAAAAGAGGTTTTGAAGGAGCTCATTTGCCTCTTTTGAATGCTATGTTTCCTGCTGTTGTTACTAACCATGTAGGTACATCTGCTACATTTGAGGCACAAGATCAGTCACCAGAGCCTGCACAAAGGACACCCACCCCATCACCACAGAGAACACCAACACCACCACCACAGAGAACACCAACACCACCACTACTGAGAGAACACCAACTCCACCTCCACCTTCCCCCACAGGTGTGAGGAAGACTCACTGAATTCCTCACTCACAACCTCAACACCCACTACAAAGAGATCGGTTTCCCTATCTCGGGAGGAGCTCATCAATCTAGTTCCTAAGCGCTCCCCGGAATAAAGAAATTGGAAAAAGATCTCTGATCAACTGAAGACTCAAGTGAAATTGTGATAAGACTAGTTAAGAGGGTTAAAAGGTTGGAAGGAAATTCAAGGCTAAGGAATAGACATCATCGACTCAGGTGAAGAAAATTCTCCTAAAGGGAGGAATATGGAGGAGGAGGGTGGATCGGACTTGAGAACACCATGAAGAAATCTTACGAGGAGACAATTAGTCCTCGGGGATTAGAAGCAACTAAAATCTTGGTCGAAATTTAAGCGGTGAAGAAGAAATCGAGAAAAGGAGGCTACAAGTTCGATGTTAAGTGCACTAGTGATGATGCGATTAAGTCGGTTTTGAGGCCCGAGGTTAAGTACGGTGTTCCTAAGGTTAAGTCTGCCAGTGGTTTTATTAAGTCTGGTGATGAAACTATCACACAGAGAGAAGGAAAGGGTATTATAGAGGAAACTTTTGAGCGAAAAAGAACTAAAAGACAGATTTTAGAAGATGAAGCCAGTATGGCAGAAATTGCCAGAATAAAGGCAGAAGAGGAAGCATCGTGACCAAACTTGAAAGCAAAGGATGGATGATGAGTTCTGGCTAAAATTTCGGAGTCTACGAACTAGCGAGAAGCAAAGAAAAGGCAAAGGCGAGGTTACGGAATGCACAAGTATTATCTTGATGAAGGCTATTTACCATCGAGTCGAACTTGAGGTGACAGGGACATTCTACGAGATCTTTGGGTGAATATTTTGCTAGAAAGATGGAAGAAATGATTAATGAGAAGAAAAGGTTGCTGAGAGAACAAAGACAAAGGGAAAGAATGCACAGACCTCTGACCAAGGGAGAGCAGAGAGAATACATGATTAATTATATCAAGAATCAAGGTCATCCCAGTTGGAAGATAACTCAGCTAAGGAAGTTGAAGTCTGATGAGCTTAAGCATAATTTGAAATGGTAATGAAGAAGGTTAAAAGTTTTAGTCCCATGGACTCAGAATTGGAAGCTTCCAATTTTAAAAGAAAAGGCTTTAATCTTCAATCTAAGGAGGCTAAGAAGCAGAGAGTTGAAGAAGTTGCTGAGGCTAAAAAAGGTACTGATAAGCCTAGCATTATAAAGAGAGAGGAAGAAGCTGAGGTTACAGAGCCTATTATCAAGTGGACTAGGAAGAAATCCAAAAGTAAGAAGCCTACAAAGAAGAATAAGTCTGAGATAAAAAAGGAAGTTGTTGGAATCACTCCTAAACAGTATTTCAAGTATTTATATTTCATATGTAATAGGTAGCTTTATTATGGCCTTTATGTTTGTTTAAGGTCTAGCTTATGTAGAAGGCCCATAAGCAGGCCCAAGCCCATATAAGAAAGGATGGGAACTAGGAGTGTTGCTTTAGCTTCCTCCTATAAGCTCACTTGTAAACCCTCACTTGAGGGTTGGTTGTTCAAGTTTTCTTTTCATTCACGCCTCTATGCTTAACCGGTTTCTTTATACGTGTGTGTGTGTGTGATAACTTGTTCAATCGCCTCATCTCCTTTCTATAATACTTGTGTTTGTAAAACTAGTGACCTAACAGTGGTATCAATCGCCAAATAGTTGGGTGTACTCGTTTGTTTTTGAAGTTTTTGGTTTTGGGTCTTACGCATAAAGATAACGCATTCTTTGGCTCTCTTAAAACTTGTTTTTACACTTTTAATCAAGATTCTTGTACTTTCAACGTTTTAAGGTGTTAAAATACTTGTTTTGGCAAAAGTTTCAAACTTTATCGTGGATCATAGTTTTGAACTAGTTTTTATTCGTGGGTGTCGTTCTACGCATTTGTTTTGAGTGCTTTGGATCATCAAGTTTCACACTTTTGTGTTATTTTGGTGTTATTGAAGCTATTTCATCACACAAAAGCTGGTTTAGAAACATCTTTGGGCAAAATCAAAATTACGAGTAATCCTACGTATTGAAACCCTAAAATTACGCGTAAGATTATCCTTGGGTTGATCTTCGTTCTCGTGGTTTTATTACATGTTTTCTTACTTGGATAATTACGAAAATAAATGGGCTTTGGACATCTTTGCCTTTGTGATAGTGTAAAGATCATTTGAACAAAACCCTAAACTTACGCATAAGCATAAACTACTGGCGTGAAATCGCATAAGATTCACTTTATCGTAAACTTAGATCTCATAAGGTAATCCTCACGCCTAACTTTCGCCTAACTTTTGTCTCGCATAACTTTAGTGTTTTCCCTACTTAGCGTAAGCTTAAACCTACGCGTAACTCCTTGTTGTTATCGTAACTTTTGGTGTTTTTACGCATAAGTGCTACTGGTTTCTTGTTTTTCTCGCCTAGGACACTTCATCAACAAAGGTTCATTCGACTACAAAGATCCATTTTACTACACAAGTTCATCAACATGTCTCAACCACCATACTCTAACTATTTCCTCCACACTTATAATCATCAACAACAACAACAATTAACTCACAACATCAACAATGGAATCAACAACAAGCAATTTATCAACAACAATTTAATCGACAACATACTCCACAAATTGGTGCAATTCCACCACCACAAATGGTTCAAACACATGAGTCTTCAAGTTCAACCCTACAAACGATTTCAATCAACATCCATCAAGGAACAATATGAAGGAACCACTTGGTTTGCAAAGATGTGTGAAGCCTTAAGCGACCAACAATCAATTCATGAAGTGGATCACTTGATAGACCTCCATGCTCACTCCGAAACTACGATCAATGGTGATAAGGTTCTTTAGGTTTTGTGATACGGAAGAAGCCACATGGAAAGTTCTTAAAGAAGGTTATCTTGGAAGGTCCATTTGAGATGCCTCATTATTGTGCAGGAGATCCAACTGTTGTTCCACCAAGAGATGAACAAACCAACATTGCTCTTCATTGAGATCTAAATGCTCTGAACTTCTACACTATGAAGATGATGAACTTGCAATGGAATACATCCTCTTAGGATTACAAACCCAATTCTTCGTAGTGTTGATGCTCAAAAGGCCCGCACAAAAATGTGGGATCATATTAGTCTTCTTATGGAAGGATGCATACTCAATCGGGAGGATTTGGAATCCAAAATTTACTTGGCTTATGAACACTTCATGATTGAACACGGAGAGACACTAGAGTCCTATCATCATCGATTTTCGAGACATCATCAATGATTTGGATAAACCTGACATCATCATGCCAAAATTGCGGTGAATACTAAGTTCTGAGTAGTCTTGGCCTGCAGATGGGAGAAGTATGTCATTTTCTCCGTCAAGCGAAGAATATGCATCATTCTACTTATGGATTGTTGTCACGATTACTTGAAGCCTCATGAAAAGGAAGTTGATCGGAAAGGATTCTCCGTACTCAAATTGCTAAGCGATCGCATCAGGATAATCAACAACTTGCCTTGTATGCTCAACAAAATTATCCTCTCAACCGAAAGACTCAACCAAGCTGCTTCAACACACCTTCATGGCAACAACCTCAACAAAATCAATTGGTTCCATACAACAACAATGCTCAAGCACATGTCGTTGAAGCGGCGAGGAAATCGATCCGTTCGAAGCATTGCAACAAGATTTGTGATGATTGCTAATGCTTTTGGCGTTATCAACAAATCTAACAATCGTATTCGTTCCTCATCTAACACACGGACTCAAAATTGTTGTGAACAATGGGCGTGTTGAAGTTCGTAATCGTGATTATGGTCCTTAGATGGGCGGTGGTCAAGGGTTTAATGTTGTGGGTGAGAATAACATGAGCTCAAGTGGTGGAACAGAAATGCTTAGAATCGGTTAAATGGTCTTAGATGCTACAAGCTGCAATGAGAAGGACACTGGCTAATGCATGCCCAAAGCCAGGACTAGGCGTTGCTTATTTCAAAGAGGCTTTACTTTTGGCTCTTAAGGATGAAGGTGGTGGATCTCTCACGGACAAAAACGAGCTTTATGGCGAGAGACTCGGATGATGATATGGAGGACTTAGGCCAATCATTTATTATGTTGATGGCTAATATGCAAGAGTTACACATGAGGTGAAAGCAGGCCCAGTGTATGACACACGATGGCTTGTCTCAGTGCCGAACAAACCATCATCATATCGAACTAATATCTCCAGTCAATATCCGAATCCCGCATTTCGAGAATGTTCAAAATGAGTCATCTACATCTCATTCTGCGATTTTCAAATAAACCCGAGTCATTTGACGATCCGGATGACCTTATGGTTTCCTTGATAATCAAATTGACTCCGTGGTTATACTTGAGGATCTAAATAATGATCATGTTGTGACTCGCGTTGAACAAGATGAACCTTTGCCCCGTCGGATCTTGTTCTGTTACTTAAGACCAACAATCCCAAATGCTGAATGTGTTGCATTAAATCGGACCTTAAAAAGTAAAAATGCTTTGCTAACCAAGGACTTTGAATGCTTACAAATGCAACTCAACTTTTCAAAACTCAAGAAAACCAGTGAAAAAGGTTTTGAAGCGCTTTGCTAAATCTCATCAAAGCGAAAAATATTTAGAGACGGATCGTGATCTAGCCGCCTCGAAAAATGCTTTGTTATGCGAATTAGAACAATGAAACATGAACATAAAAATCAAATTAACGCTCTCGCCTTGGAAAATCAAAAAGCTAAGGTGAGTTGTTAAATTGTCAAAAGCGATTCTCATACAAAAGCATTCAACAAATCGGGTGAATGACCTTCTTGAAGAAATTATCGACACAAAACAAACTTAAAGAGTTTAAAAGCATTTTTACAAACATGGTGAATCGATATGACTATTGAAAAGTTTACCTTAAAACCCAATCCAAAAGGGTATGGAAAAATCTAGCTGATTACAAACCTAAACTTTCACTAAAAACATTCAAACCAACTCTGAAGTTTCGGTCTGAATACAAAATTGATAATATTGTTATGAGTGTTGTTGAATATCATCGTCAAGAGGAATTAGATCACGAAGGCGAGTCGATCAAAATTAAAAATATTGTTTACAACAAACCTTTTAATTATAAGCGGTCACTTTCGTCACCAGCGGATTCTTCTAACACACCAGGGTTATCATCAAAACACACGAGTCTTCTATTGTTAATCCCCAACTAGATTATGCACAAACTTATGGTCCTTTACCTTCCATTAGTGAAGTAAACTCAAAACACGAAAATCAAAAAATTCTTGATATTTTGACATTTTCATGGTGACCTCAAATTTTACAACATGAGATAGAATATCGCTCACGAAATCAAAGTTGAACATTTTCAATCGCCTGCAGCGAGAACAAGAGACATTTTTGGAAAAATCTTTTACCTAATGTTAAAAACTTGAAAAGTTGTGCAATTGCACAGGAAAAGTTTTCATAAGGAACTTGGGTAATGAAAAGCGTTTTCGAAAAGCGAAACATCTATTTCTAATACTAAGCGTAAAAAGAAACTCTTGAGAAAAGATGTTGATCGACTCTTGGAAGATGTTATCTGTCTTGATATCCACAATGTTGTGTTACTTCATGCTTTGCCATTTGCATCGATTACATCTCTGCTGATAATGTTGAAAATGTTATTCTTGTTGAGAACACCAATAATGTGCTTGGATCGAGTCTTTAAAAGCGAAAATAAACAATTACTCAACGAAATTTACAATGCCAAGCGTCGTCTTCATTGGTGTGAAAAGATATTCACAATCATCAACTTAGTTTTCAAAGAAAATCGCTCGGTTGAGTGCAAAATCTTGATCCTAAAATTGAGCAATGGATGATCAAAGCGTGTCCTTGAAAAGTCAAATCTCAAAATATGAACAAGAACTTTTAAAGTTAAACATGAATATGGTGTCATATTTGATTTGCTCAATAAGACTCGTCATGAAGCATCAAGCGAACTTGATCACTATCTTGCTCACACTAGAGAAGTCATGAATTTTCTTTGGTAATATTAGTTACGAAAATCAAGATTTGATTCACACTATCTCTAAGTTAAGAGAAATGTTAGGAAAGTATGAACAACTTCAGCCTACCGTGATTAAGAGAATAGCACGGTCACACTTAGTAATCGTGAACCTAGAATTCCTCTTGCCAAATCACAAGTTGCTAATGTGTTTCCCTCTCTTGAAAGCAGAATAGTTGCTTCTTTTCAAGCGTCCGCTTCATGCCTAGGAGCACTCAATCGAAGAATAGGAAGTTGCGACCTAAGAAAAGAACAATAAGGAATGCTAAAGTAGAAGAACACCCTAGGACTACGAATAAGACTAATGTTGCTTCCCTATAGATGTTGCGTCGGCAAATGTAATAGAAATAGTGATGTAACAGATGTTAAACCGTTAAGTACGTTCGATATTCGATCCGATGCACCTTGTGTTATTTGTCGGAAGAGTATGAATTACGATTGTCATGACAAATGTGTTGCTAAAGCTATAATCTCGATTACGGAATCCTAAGAATCGAATATCTCTAGGCCAACTAATCATTCTATGTCTTGGTAGACCGCCTTTAGATTCTAAGGCAAACTTTGTTGTCCTTTGTAGCTCAGTTTCACCTCCTACGAATGTAGTACCACCTAGTGCTTTCACTAAGACTAAAGCAAAGAGTAGTTATAGATGGCGAAATGGATATATAACACACTAGGATTTAAATGGATGCCTAAAATTATTAATGTGTGTATATCTAATATACACCTTGGAACCCTCAACATTTGGGTTCACATCTACTTCTATTCCATCGTGTCGTCTGTGTAATGCGGTGATCTGATCATTCTTCCGGATTGTTGATAGCGGATGTTCCCGTCACATGTGAGCAACCTTAAAGCGTTATCAAACTTTATTGCAAAGTTCATTGGCTTTGTCGGGTTCGGGAGCGATCGCCCATGACTATCATGGGCTACGGAGATTATGTCAATGGGAACATCTAAATCGGCGGGGTTTACTATGTGGAAGGCCTCGGTCTGTCACTTCGATGAGGTCAATTTTGTGATGGAGATTTGGAGGTTGCTTTAGGAGAAAACTTGTTTCATTCGTGATCTACAAGGAAATGACCTTATGTCGGCTCACATAATTCTAGTCTCTACACTATCTCTATGCAAGACATGGTTGCTTCATCTCCCATCCGCTTACTTTCAAAGGCAACATCCACAAAATCCACGGCTATGGCACCGTCGTCTCTCACATCTAAACTTTCAAACCATCACCAACCTTGCTCGACACAAACTAGTTGAAGGTTTCCCACGATTCCGATATTCAAAAGATCACCTTTGCTCGACTGTGAACAAGGGAAAAGCACTCGTGCTCATTTTCCTTCAAAAGTGGAACACGACTCTCGACATGTGCTACATCTTCTTCACATGGATTTTGCGCGACCCGATGCGTGCAAACGATCAATGGCAAATGCTACATCTTAGTAATTGTTGATGACTACTGCGATGGACTTGGGTACTTTCTTACGTAGCAAAGACCAAGCTCCACAAATGATCATCACCTTTCTCACAAAAATACTGAGGTTCAACTCCGCAACACGGTCGGGCTAATTCGGACGAGACAAAGGAACCGAATTTGTTAACCAAACCCTTCGTGAATTTTATGAGAAAGTAGGAATTGACATCAAACATCTATGCCGCGTACACACGAACAAAAGCGGGTTGTTGAGCGAAACCGAGCGTTAGTGGAAGCTGCAAGAACAATGTTAATCAATGCTAAACTTCCGTTACACGGGCGTGTGCGGGCGTATCTGCATGCTATACTCAAAACCGTTCTATGATCACAAACGCCACAACAAAACACCTTTCGAGCTTGTCGCAACCATAAGCGAATCTCAAACACTTTCATGTATTTGGATCCCTTTGCTATCCGAATAATGATCGTGATGATTTTGGAAAGCTCAAAGCCAAAGCCGACATTGAGTCTTTATTGGATATTGTGAGAATTCTAAAGGTTACGGATGCGGAATCGTCGTAAAAAAGCGGTGATGGAAGCGATTCAAGCTCATTTGATGAACTCACGGCAATGACTTACGAGTATAATGACTTAGAACCCAATCATAACCGTTTAAACTTCCTCAACCCCCATCATCATTTGAACAAAGCCCCTGACTATTTCGTCAACAAATGGAAGGTTATTTGCTCCTACATTGGGTGTGATATTGATGAACGTGGTCGAGTGTATCCATTTGTTTCACCGCACAACCACGATAATATTCCTATACGATACACCGCTACAACAACCATCGTTGAAGATGCACCTACACGATTGACTCCAACACAATAGTTGAGCACACCACTTCCACTAATGATGAACCGGTGATGATATTACGGATGAAGTACCCCACTGCAGATTTTGATCCAAATCGTTCTTCAACCCGTTTGCCAATGAGGCTCGCGCACGGATGTCGCGGAATCTTCAACAAACCATTTGAATCCTCGAATCGCACAATGTATACCAACATCAACCTCTACACATATATGGACAAAAGACCATCCTCGGCTAACATTATTGGCAACCCGAATCAACCGATCGTTACGAGACAACGTCTTCACGAGATGGTGAACATTGCATTATGCACTCACATACGCCAATCCGAGCCTACAAACATTAAAGAAGCAATGACAAAAGATAGCTGGATTGAATCCATGCAAGAAGAACTCAACCAATTCAAACGTCTTGAAGTATGGGAGCGGTTGAAAGACCAACAGGGTCTCGTCATTGGTCTAAAATGGATTGGAAAAACAAATTGGATCTTGAAGGGCGTCATCCGAAACAAGTCACGTCTAGTTGCTAAGGGTTATCGTCGGGAAGAGGAATAGACTTTGAAGAATCTCTTGCTCTAGTTGCTCGTCTTGAGGTCATTCGGATATTTCTCGTTCACGACTCATATGAATATGACGGTCTGTCGGATGGATGTCAAAAGCAGTTTGTCAATGGGCAACAAAAACGGTCTATGTCACCAACCGGATGGATTCGTTGATCCACGAGTTCCCGAACCATGTCTACAAAGCGCACAAAGCTCTTTATGGTCTCAAACAAGCCCCTCGGGCATGATGCGATAAGCTATCATCTTTCCTCATTGCCAATAATTTCACCAAAGCTCGGTTGACCCAACTCTTTTTATACAATATCACGGGCACATATCTTAATTGTTCAAATTTACGTGGATGACATCATTTTGGGTCTACACATAAAAGTTTTCAATCGCTTTTGCAAAACTAATGAAGAAAATTTTGAAATGTCCATGATGGGTGAACTCGCGTTCTTTCTAGGATCTGCAAGTTCATCAAACACCCCTTGGTATTTTCTTGAGTCGGTACAAATATGCCCTTGAATTGTTAAACAAATTTGGAATGAAAACACCGTGATACTTATGCCACCAATGACTCATACCAAGAAGTTAGATCTTTGATTTACATGGGAAATTAGTTGACCCTACCAAATACCAAGTATTATTGGGTCCTCATGTATCTAACGACTAGCGAGACACGATATTGTCTTTGCCGTTTATCTATGCTCCCGTTATCGATCGCGACCAAGCTGAAACCCACCTTCGAGGCTAAAAGAATCCTTGATACATCAACGGAACCATTAACTTGGGATCCGGTATCCAGAAGGATTCGGTTTTGAACTAATCGCTTTTCAGACGCCGACCACGCGGGATGCTTAGACTCGAGGAAAAGTACTTCAGAGCTCTACAATTTCTATTGATAAAGCGGTGTCTTGGCAATCAAAGCGGGATTGTACATCGCATCATCAAGCAAGCGAATATGTAGCCATGTCCGCATGTTGTGCTCAAGTCATACGGATGAGAACACAACTCAAAGACTATGGTTACGATTCGATGAATCGATGTCTGCGACAATCGAGTGCCATTGCGATCTCGTGCAACTCGCCAAAGCACTCAAATCAAAGCACATCGATCTTCGCTATCATTTCATCAAGGACCACGTGGAGCGGTACCGTTGAATTATACTTGTGGTACTCGAATACCAATTGGCGAGATCTTCTCACCAAAGCCTTGCCTCCCGCTAGGTTTAATGAAATGATCCACGGATTGTTATGAGGTGTTTGACTCAAGAGGAATTGGATATAAAAGCATCTTAAAACCACATCAAACACCAAAAACATCTTTTGTAAATAAATTTTTCAAAAACAAAATACAAAAATATAAAAACTGATAAAATCAAAAATATTCTTCTAATCTACTTTTCTTTCAACATTGCAAGTACATGTCTTCCTTCAACACTATAATCTTTCAAAATTCAGTATTTTTTACGATCAAGTGTTGAGGGGGAGAAAATTTTCACTTAACTGTTTCAAAACATCAGTGTACTTGCATGTTTTCATATCTCGGTTGTTTCATTTTACAATGGTGGTGACTATTCTGGTTAAATGACACTCCTCGAACTATATTTATAACCTTTCATTATTTCTTAAGTCGAGGGGGAGTGTCATCAAGTTTCTTTCCTAAAAATCTTTGTTTGGTAACAAAAATGGAAGTTAAATGGCTTTGTTTGAAAAAGGAAAAGGTGGAGGGACCAAAACTGTCAAAACCTTAAAGTTATTTTAATATAACACCCCCACCTAACTTTCACTTCTCATTTATTACTAAAAACCTAAAACCATCCTACGCATAGAATTCACTCAAGAAATCCGTGTTTCAGATCATCATTTTGTAAGTGATTTCGTGTTTACAACATGTTTTTAAGAAATGGTTTTGAATTTTTCAAAAATCCAACGGTTAAAACTTTGTATAATCTCGTTTTTTTGGTCTACGCATATGTGTATGAACACATGATCAAGATTGGGTGTTTATGCTTAAAAGAATAGTGTCAAAACATTTCTAACACATCAATGATATCGTTTTAATCATCAAAACTCGCCCAGAATCACGAATTAAATGATTTACGAAATTAGGGTTTATGTGTCGGTTTGGGTTTTTCCAAATGTGAAGTGTTTTGGTATAAAAGATTGTTGGGTTATAGTCTTAAGTTGTTGAATTAATGATTTCCATGGTTATTAACCACCCAGAAACACGAATTGGTTAACATTTTGGATTTAGGGTTTAAAGTTCATAATATTTGGTAAAATCTGATTCACAACAAGTTAAGTGTTATAACATGGTATAAAGACTCCCTCAACACTCTTAAACTACCAGAAAATGTTTTGTGCATATTCCATGGCTAGATTTCATCGCGTAGATTTAGGGTTTAGACTACGCGTAAGTTTTTCACGCCAGAATCGTTAAAGCTGTGCAATTGTGTTTTGATATGTCACAAATGAATGTTATGTGTCAAAATTGATGATATGATGCTTTGTTTCAGGCTTGCTACACTTAAAATTCAGAATCAAGGTTGTTGTAACTCTCGCATAAGGATCACCTTACAGCGTAGCATGTTATGCGTAAGATTAGTCTTACGCGTAGCTTCTACGCATAAGGTTCTACATATGGGACTACGCGATCCCGTGAAGGATATGCGTGTGATGACCTCTACGCATAAGGCCAACTCTTTACGAGTAGCCCACGCGTAAGGTTAATATATGCCTCACGCGTAACCTCTACGCATAAGGTCCAATTTTTTCTTACCGTAATATTTCTTACGCGTAAGTTAGGATCCTACGTAAGTTTATGCCACGCATATATCATTTCGTCTCACGCATAACTTTACCAATCCTACGCATAAGCACGGATCATACCTTCGTTATGAATTGTTACGTGTACAAACTTGTAATTAAACTAGTCATATCGTCACGAATCCAATAATGTCACTAATAAACTTAAATCGTTTGATATGTTGTGAACAATAAGTGATAAAATAAACTTTAAAACTTAAAGTTAACTA
Source organism: Chrysanthemum lavandulifolium (assembly GCA_022545495.1). NCBI lineage: Eukaryota > Viridiplantae > Streptophyta > Magnoliopsida > Asterales > Asteraceae > Chrysanthemum > Chrysanthemum lavandulifolium. The sequence continues at coordinate 11,041,563 of CM040244.1, read as the reverse complement.
ACTCACATGAAACATTTCACGGCGTCATTGGACTATTGAACATACAAGTGACTTAGGACTCGTAACAATCATTGACCTTTGTACATTCAATAACTAGACAATAAGACCTTACGTTGACTAACATTATGTCTTTCGATATGTTGGTTCTTTTGGCTATTTGTTATTTGAGATCACGACATGGTGAACAAATGAATGTGGATGTATCTCAAGTTCTCTCCATTGCCGATATCTATCCTTATGGCTATCCAATGAAGATAGGAAAGAATAATCTCCGTGTTGACTTTGACACCTCACTTGCTCGTAATCTTCGTGTTTAATTGCTATTGATATTCTAAGGACTCATCCGTATCGAATATGCTCACTCACTCTGCAACTATTCACGAGATCTATATCCAGCAGTTACGGAACACTATGGAAAGGTCAAAGAATCTATATGTGGGTGACTCGAATCACAAACAAGTCACCATTACACTGCGAGACTTAAGGGTTGTTCTCCTAATTCTCAAGTCGATCCAACCAAACTATATGCCACACACATTGAAGAGCTCACTCTCCAATTCTTAATCGATATCGGTTATGGCGAGGCTCGGGAGTAATCACCAAGCATTCTCACGTAGAGCTTAAGAGTATTCCTCAACCATGGAGAACTCTCTACATGATCATCACCAAGTCTGTTTACGGTCGTGGCGGTGGCTATGAGCATCCTAAGCTCATGGAGCGCAAATATTTTGGCATTGGTCAACTTGAAACACATCGCTATCGAAGCTCGATTTGGGATGACATGATGTCATTCTCAACAAACTTGGCTCAAAGATTCCCTACATCGGATATACTAAATTGTTGATCGAGAGAGCACTTGGACTTCATCCCGATATTCCCAAGAGGCTCAATGACCCCGACAATCACGATATGTTGTGGAACCTATTCTATCTCATCGAATCAAGGAATCGTCTACAATGAAACAAGGTTACGTGTTGCCGATTTTTCTGGCGAAGATGTCGAGCTCAAACGCATAAAAGGTATCTCGAAGCGGTTAGACAAGGCAAAGTTGGTCATCTCGATGAAAATCTTCGGAACACCGAAGGAGAACCGAAGAGGAAGTCTTGGAAGTGCCACAAGTACGAGATAGTCGGAGGAATGTTCCAAAGAAGAAACCTATTCCAAAGAGAAACCTACCCCTAAGAAGAAAGTTCCTTCTCGAGGCTACTCTATCCTTCCTCTACACCGAACCTCCAAGAAAGCTTTTGGACGAAAGTTCAAGGAATGAATCGATCAAGAGATTTCCTACTACGAAACTGCAAGGATGACAATCCTTCCGTACCAAAACCTCCAAGTCCTCAAGGCGATAAAGGAAAAGGAAGACACGATTGTGCCTTATGATGAAAGCTCGAGATGATGAAGAAGAGCAAGCTGGATCAATCATACGGGAAGAAGTTTAACATCAATCGACACCTTCAAAAGGTGAAGAATTTGCTAAAGATCAAATGGGTGGCCGGAGGATCAAGTGGTGCCGCCCCTCCTCACGAGATCCTGATGTGGTTAATCGACCCGATAAGGGATCCGTGCCACCACTCTTCTTCAACAACAAAAGCTTGTGGAGGATACTATCGAATATGAGTTTGAGAACCACAGGCGAGAAGTCGAGAAAGAAAAGATGATGATTATGACAAGTTGCTTCAAGGGCCCCACATTCTGCTGTAAGGAAACTTCGAACCGCCTAAGGACCCCAAGCCTCCTCATGTCTCCTCCTCATCGGACTCATCATCTCACTCATCACCACCACAATCAAAGAAATCAACGGATCATCATCCAAACTCATGAAGAAACCACCCGCTCTTGGATTTCTCGGGCACATGAAAGAATTGTGAAAGTGTCAAACAAGTCGGAATGAAAGACATGTTATACAGAAGCTTAACTTTCTCAATCATGAGATACAATATCTACATGACGAGAATGACAAGATGCGAGAAGAAAGGAAGTTTATTCAGAATTCATGAAAATCATCGTCAAGAGGAACTGAGCGAAATGATCAAGGTTACACTAACAACTACCTTGAATATCGTTCCTAAAGTCACAAAAGGAGTCGTTCACCGGACAACTTTATCCAAATCTTATGCAAATCGCCAAGCAAACTATCCGATCAACGCACCTAACCGTAATAATCAATCCAACCGATTCGGTAGCTTTCTAACTAATGAATTGGTGGCCAAGTTTATTACACAAATGTCGCCACGAGTACCAACGCCAACTCAAGAAGCAAAAGCAGATCAAGACCGCTGACTACCAACTTCAAGAAGCTTGTAGATTTGAGGCGAAAAGTTGAAGCGTCCTAGAGGCGATGAAGATAAGGATAAAGACAAGGAATCAAGACCTAAGCGTCGGAAGCGATGCGGTGAATCTGCTTGATGCCACCTCCTCCACCACGGACTTCTTCTAAACAAAAGTCTCCTCCACCTAGGTCTTCTCTTGATAAACCTCGGACGATTCCGAGTTACCACCCCGACTCAAACAACGGTGATTACTTGAGTATTGATAATGCTACACGCTGTCGTCGGGGTCAAAGGAACTTCCTTTTCTTGAGCAAGTTTTATAACACCCTAGGCAAGTGAACCTAATCGTTGTAGTGTAGTAATTAGGTAAGCCACGGTATTGATATCGCTCTCGTGGGAATAGGAATGCTAGTAGGGAGTTACTACGCTAAGGTTAAGGTTGAGGAAGATTATTTTTATCTTTTTATATTTTATGAAAATGGAAAGGTACGAATCTCGGTATTGGATTTGGGGGTTGGTATTTCTACCGATTACTCTACTATTATCTAATTATCTAAACTAAGGTTGTGGGAGTCTATGTCTAATTAATGTGTGCTCGTATGATAGTTTAAAGATGTGTTTACTTAGTTTATATTACTCCTTAATTATCTCCTATCGATGGTTGAGTGTCACGCCTTATTCTAGTTGCGTTGTGTGTCTAAAGTTGTAGGGTATCGTTTCTCCCTAACTCTTGAACTTACCAAAGGGTCTTGTCTACAAACCCACTAGAGATTATAAACCCTACTCTAAGGCGCTCTTTGGATGGTTTAGCCTACAATTACTCGGGTAATTATACTCTAAGGTTCACAAAGATGAATCAAGCATTAGTACACAACGAATGACCTATCGCATTACTAGATCATTAATCAACTAAGATAAGAAACAACCAATCAATATTCAATAATTAAGTTTCATACTTCCTAAGCAAACACACAAATAAATTAGCTGGGACATGGAGAACATCCAAGCATACACACAAATAATCAAAGACATAATTGAATTAATGAAGTAAAGACTTATCTTGATGTAAGATAGGTTTAAAACCCTAAAATCTGCATACAAGACACCTTAGGTTCGGTTTAGGTTTTACTCCAAAGACTCTCCACACAAAGACCGAAAAATTTGGATTCTATATATAAGATTACAATTGCGACGGCGCCACCTTATGTTTAGTGACGCCGCCGTGTCGCCGCCATTGGGGTTTCGTCTTGGCCACGTTAACCTTGCGACGGCGTCACCTTATGTCCTTGACGTCTTCAAATTTTCCGACGTCGTCTCAGATTGCATCTAGGCCGCCCGAGTAGCGACGGCCTACTCTTCCATAACCGGACGCCGCCACTTGAAAATACGAGTTTTGGGTTGGATCGTCTCAATAATTTTGGGACGGCGTCGCAATAGCACCTAACGCGCCGCCTTCTACTTTTAGCAACTGTGAGTGTCTCGATTTTGACTTTGGCCATTTTCTTCATATATTCGCGCCTTTTAGGTCAAATAAGTGCCATTCCAGGCATTTTGCCTTCACGAGACCTAAAAAGTGAAAAGGAACGATATTAAGCAATAACGGATACAAAAGTGATCAAATAAGGACTTAAATGACCTCAAAATGGTACCTTTTAAAACCTTATCAAGTGTACGGGTGGTGACGATGAAGAGGTCCTGAGCCCCGACAACAACCCACCTCACCCAAACAAGTGCAGAAACCGAATCATCATCAAGGCCTTCCAAAAGAAGAAGAAGACGACTCACCAAGTCGTATCATGGCTAGATGACGATAAAACCGAAGAGTTTGAATGGTTCTCCACACTTGTCAATCAAACTCCTACCCCGATGAAGGTCAAGACTTGGTAGACGGTTCCACATTGAGCACGCAAAACTTTTGCAAGAAAAGTTCCATGTGAAGAAAATGACGAAATCGAGTTGAGCGAATCAAGAATGAAGCATTTCAACTTCTAAAAGACTGACTCACGAAGCGCCTCGAGGTCGAATATCATCTTGAGAACATCGCCGAGCCATGTCTAACAACATGGATTGGCTCAATCCGAAGCAAACATTGACTTCACACAAAGGGACAACCTCCATACTACATCGATTGGACCAAACCCCTACCGACCATTGGCCAAACAGATGAACCACGGATTCCCTTTCGATACTTTTAACAGAGACCGGATTTTCTTTTACACGGTAGCGATGGTTCACGAAAATACGCTACATCGTTGACTCTTCCATTCCGGCTATTTACTCAAACCGCATAGCTATCGAGGAATGCAAATCGCTTGTTTTCGACAACGCAAGAATACGACCGAGATGCATTGTATGGGATTCATCATTGGCCCGAACGCGAAGAATCTACTACGTGTCGCTCGGTTCGGAAGTCTCAACATGCAAAGGTACGGTTCTAAGGACATCGTGGCCATCAAACACGCTGATCTCAAGTCTAAGTGGGACTACACCTTCTTGAAGAATATCATAGTCAAACGACAAGATGAACAGACTATGCATTCTCGAAGATGACTTTAAGAATTTATCCTCAACGACATCGAAGACATGTACCTTGCCAAAGTGCGGTCGTATGAGACAATTCTCGATCAAGTTCAACGTGAATTTATCAAGCCGTTCTCATCTTCATTAGACGATCGTGATCAAAGAACGTAGAAGATATCGATTGGTCGTTGAATCTTATCGACGCGTGTCAACCTCACTCCTCCAACGCTTGATCTTCCCGACATCAATCGCCTAACTCAATATACGCTTCATCGTGACAAACCATTCGAGTTGTTTACCGCAATGAACTTCAACGAACCGCATAATGGCGTAGTAGTGAACTTAAATCGGGGATCATACTTTGAAGTCGGTTAGGGATGGATTAGCGTCTGAGGTTGAAGGATATCGCTGAAAATTGGGTCTCCTAAACGCCGGAATTCTCGTGAAAGGAGGGATGTGAGACGAATCATCACAATGATTGATGAAAGGTTGTTGAGAAGGGATCGCCTGTAACGTTGGAAAGCTTTGTAGGTGGTCGACCCAGATCAACATCATCGGCTATCAACGCCTGCTCGTACTCCCCGGAACATCACCGCACTTCCCGGTACCCCTTGAATTGTTTCCTTCATATAATTTTGGATGTGTGATTATATATGTCAATGGCTTGTGCACACATACGATGTACAACCCGTAATTGTCAAGAAAGGACCCCGTGGTACGCCTCGATTGCCACAATCCTTATAAAAGGAGCGAAAGCTTCTTATTTTTTGAGTAAAACCTATCAAACCTTTCATTTTTCAAGGTTTTGATCAAAACACAAGTACTTCCCCATATGATTTTCAAAACCTCAACCGCTTATATCACTAGTTGAGGGGAGTATTTGAATTAAAACTTTGTTCACAAATTGTTCATAGTGGTCATCTTCCCCAACACTCGAAATGGTCATATTTATTGTCAACCGCTCAAAATAATATTTTATATGCCATTTTTGAGGGGAGAAAATTTGTGTGATAAGAAATATGTTGTGCAAAATGCAAATGAATCATGTACCTCGGACTTAACCAACGAATTGACGATACTAAACTGTTTGTAACTCGAAAAGACTTGTCCCGACGGGTAATAATTTCAAGCTAGTTCGCTAGTAATGTAAACGTGTCTATAAAGGACTTGTCCAAGTAGAAAGTACCATTCGAGAAACTCTTGATAGACATGAACTCGACGGGTTTGACAACCTTTCAAGGTTTGTCTACATATTGGTAACTCTTTAACTATCATATGGGGATTGTCTACTTGATGGATAATTCAAAAAACATTTAAACCATTAATATAAGCACATGTGAGGGGGTATTTATGCAAAACCTCATCTCTCACAGTGGTTCAAACATGTTTTCATTACAAACCATTTAGAGCGTGGTTTTAATGGCAACATTTAGAGAGTTATAAGGTGACTAAGGGTGTAACATATTGGATTTCATAAACACATAACCAATAATATGGTCGAATTATTTAGAGGTTTTAGAGAGAAGTGGGAGCCTTTCAGAGAGAGAAAGTGAAAACATAGAAGGTTAGATTAAGATGAATGAAAGGTCCAACCCTCTACCTTGGGAGGTAGAGGGTATATATAGTTACAAACTAAACGTCCTCCTTGGATTGTGGATCGTGCATACGGTGGGTAAAGACCCGTCCTTCCTCCACGGTGTTGCTCTAAACTAAATAACTAACTAATAAAGCAAGTAAATAACGATATGTCTACGAGCTAACTTATGCTAGATTATATTTGGGGTGACCGACTCTTCACTATGGAATTTCTAATTCCTAACAATCTCCCCAAGGAGGTCACCCCATATTTTACATTTGAATCCTAGCATTCTATTTAATCTTGGTCTTGAGCTCGTAGACATTAATTCTTCAACATCTGCATCTTTGTGCTTTTGTAGTGATTCTTTAAAGTCGATAACTTTGTACTTTAAGTGGAGGCCTTTATCTTGATCCACATCATTGATGATTTTCGAGCTTTAATTGAGATCATCACCGCGATAAATCTCGGATCACCCTTTATTGTGTTGCCATCATGTGAAGTTGTGACTTTCGGACCGACATGCTCACACATTCGGATCATGACATCATTCCATCAGTAGCGGAAGCTTCTTTGGTTCATGATATTTGTAGCAGTAGCGAAGCATAGTATAAAAATATCGTAACCGAGTTATGTAGATATGCACCGGTCATGATTTCTTCAATTAAGTGTGGATGTTGTGAGCATGCGGCATGGATTGACTCCTCAATTACGATCGGTGCAACCGTCAAATGTACCGCAAACAACGATTAGCAATAAAACACACGAAAGTGTCTTTGATCACTTCGTTGAATTGAGTACAACGCTAATGTTCCCGTTGATCGATACAAATCTTGCTGTGATCGGTAGGATTCCTAAGAATCTCCTTGACGGGGTTTCGCGGTTGTTCTAGCTGTTCTCAAACCGGACGTCTCAAAGAAGACAACATGGAGTGAGTGAACCGGCAAATTGAGATTCGCGATTGATGAAAATGATTTGAAAAACAATCGCATATTGCTTGAAGAAAGAGTTTTGCAATGACGAAGGTTTTATGAGAAAGATCAATTTTCAATCAAAATACTTTTGTATTAGAGAATGAGTACACATTCGACGTGCTTAAAAAGAAGAGATTCGCACATCGAGCGGTTTTTCTAAAAGTATTTTTCAATCGAGATACTTTTGAATTTGAAATGAATACACATTTGACGTGCTAGAGAAAAGAAGGTTTGCACATCGAGCGGTTTTCCAAAAGTATTCGTCAATTCCATTCTGGACCAAGGTTGATTCAAGAAAGAATCGCCCATCGTTTCTATCCGGTTGTCACAAGCTTGATCTTACGAGAAGATCTCACATGTCACCCACCAAGAGCTTGTTTGATGTTGGCTCTAGAAGGATTTCCATCTTCATCGTGAATATTTTCATATCACTCGGATGTTACGGCAATACCACAAGGATAATCGTGGGACTCTCAATATATACTTACTTTCCACATTGTGTGAACTGACAAGTCTTCAAGAATTTTGTGTCCTAATGAGATAGTGTGGATGATCTCTTGGCTCTAGACTCAATAGTGCACATTTGGTTCCTGTGTGGGAGACTAGGGAGAGGTCTCCTTCTTCAATATCAACAATCTCTAAGAGAAAGTCGATAGATTATGTAGGTTCCCGTGAGAATGAAACAAGCCCTTTTAAGAGGAACTTGAGTAGCTTGGGAAGTTTAGTGCGGTCATCCTTTGGGTCCATGACGTCTTGTCTTCAATACCGATGTTACCTTAGTAAACACCGGTAGCATATGAATTTGAACCGGTTTACGCCCTAAGGTTGAATTATGGAGGGCTATTTCTTTTCACCCTTTTCATATTCATTTCTTTTCATTCTTCAACCCCTTGATGCTTACCGAGACTTCATTACTAGAACCTTGTTGGGTTTATTCGATTACTAGCTCTGTCTCAATCCGCACTCTTCCCATATTCTCATTTTTCTCCTTTTTCAATATACCTAAGGACTCTACACTATCTAGTGGATTGTCCTCGGTAGATCCCTCCGGTTACGGCGGATCGTGGGAACAAATACCTAACCTAACCATCCTTATAACACCATGCATAAAGTAAATTGGTGGGTCTTTTGGTATTGTTCATTCCTTCATGAAACCAATTGAAAATCATTTGGAAAACCAATCAAGGTACTTGTGATACGAGATCAAAGCATTTTGTACCTTAATTGTTTTGATCATTTAGAAAACCTCCCCCTCAACATGTGCGTATGATTTAGAAATTGTTTAGCACAAGGAGGCAAGAGGACTTTGAAATATTTTCTTTGATCACAATTTTCATACGAAAAAGCCATTTGATTTTCATGGTAAAATTCTCCCCCTCAATATGTGCATAGGATTTTTGAAATCATTTTTATCACATAGAGGCAAGAGTTAATTTGAAGCACATCCACAATCACAAGCGCCATTAAGAAACCATTTTAAAACTCAATCAAGGTACTTTATGTTAACACATAAAAGCATTTGCACCTCGATAGTTTATTATCTTTAAAAATGCTCCCCCTCAATATATGCTTCGAGATTCGAAAGCGTTTAGCACATATGAGAGAAGCGACTGCACAAATTAAATCAAAATGATCACCTTTATCAAATTTCATTATTAAATCACAAATTCTCCCCGATCAAAATATCAAACCCTTTGAGATTTTGGATCCCAAGTGATTAATCGGTTTAGAAAACATGGGAGAAAATGTGGCGGTTTAAATACTCATCTTGTTTTTGGATAAATGCTCCTCCTCAACATGTGCATTGTATATTTGAAATCGTTTGGCACATGGAGGCGGGAGTGCCTATAAAGGACTAAAACCAATTCCGTTAAAAGCGGATATGAGATTTAAATCACGATCTCTCACCCGATCAAAATTTCAAACCATTTGAGATTTGTGATCCCAATTGATTTAAATCATTTAAAAGAGTTTTGGGAAAGGCGTGGCAAGATTTAATTTTGAAAATGACGAGATAAGGACCAATTTAAGACATTAAAGATTGTTAGTGTCGGTATGCTAGTTTTTAAGAGATCTTTTAGTAAAATAAAACAATTTGACAATCAAACAAGAATAGAAAATATTTCATTTTGAAAGACCTTGATTCTAAAGAAAAAATCATACCACGACATAACATTAAATCTTTAGATCACCACTTATATTGTACAAAGCGGAACTTTTGTGAAGAAATATCGTTTGAAAATATTTTATTTTAAATCACTCTCCCTCAATCCATGACCGTAGTCGATAATTGAGTGACTCAAGTTTTGATAAAATGAAGTCCGGTGATTTTCAAAATTTAGTCCAATATATTTTCAAAACAATATTTTTCCATTTTCAAAACAATATTTTCAAAGTTTTAGAAAATGGTATCAAAATGATTATCCTGCACAAAGATATGTTAGGTGGTTGAGAAGCTTATGTTGTTCTTTGTAGGGCTTGGAAGAAAAACCGTCTGCGATGCGGTGAGACTTCTTCTTACGTTGCATATTGAATGCCAACCGAGGTCAAATTAGGCTCCGTTTCTTCAATCACTTAGAAGAAAACCATCTGGCGATGCGGTGAGACCTCTTACGTTGCATTTATGCCATTTCTCCATTGAAGTCCAATTAAGCTTCGTTTCTTCATTTGTCAACCCAAGATATCGTTACCCTTTCCTTGCGGCATCCAATCATGTTCATTTGTGGGATCCGGATCGGGAACATTCTTATATACCAATATACCTCTATATGTTAGTGAACACACATACCAATATATGGTGGTCGACAACACCCAAACAGCAATCGACTAATAAAAGTCAATCCAACATATCAATCAGATCATGTAAGGTATGGGAATAATGTGTTTCTCAAACTCTAATCATCTAAACCTAACAATCATATCCTAGAAACCTAGTCCTTCAACATAGGCAATTATATTTTTCGGATAAGCACGTGGGATAACTAAGAAAGTCCGTTAGATGATATAAATTTGAAAACATTCTCCCCTCAATCAATGACTTATTTTCGTAAAAGATTAAAAGCGAAGTCATTGATTGAGTTTTCAATTTCACAAAAACTACGAATCGATAGATTTACAAGCAACTCATTTGCCACCATTTTAGAAAACAACAAATATTTTACGAAGAATTTATAGACGGAAAAATATTTGAGTAGGAACAATGATCCTTGACATACTTTCCTCATTTGTTTTAGGATAAGTGCACGAAATATTTTGAAAATAGTTTAAGCGTAGCACTTTCCTCTTTGAAAGAGTGGGTTGCTATCGAAATAATAGCAAGCCATAGTTTGAAGCCGGGTTCTGATCTGAAATAGCGTAAGCCATTATTTGAAGCCCGGTTCTGACTGAAATAATCGTAAGCCATTTTTTTTATGACATGCTTAGAAAGAAATATTTACACCTCCTACTCGAACTTCATCTAAAGTCCCGTGCCATTATTGAATGACATTTCTAAGACCGTAGATGTTATCGATACCAGAAGACATGTATTGAGAAAACATATTTTTTGTCTTTTTCAAATTTTCTGATTTTTATGGCTTTTTGAAGATTTTATATTTTTCTATTTTCTTTTGTTGGTTTTATATTTTTGTATTTTGTTTTCGAAAAATATATACAAAGATAGAGAAGATGATATAGTTAAAGAAGATGATGATACGAGTACCGAGATAGGGATATCGAGCAGCCCGTTGTAGAAGATAGAAGTCATCATCTCTAAACATTCACCACCATAGCTTCCGAGGCTCCGAATAGAAGATAGAACATGAGCCTTTGAGAAAGAGAGACTATGGCGACTTCCCTCATCTTGTCAATCTTGAATAAAGACCATTTTCCCAAGAAGAAGAATGAGAAGAGAAAGCAGTCTCATTGAATGAAGCTCGGCACCCGAAGAACATGAGAACACCGAGGTAACAAGTTAAGAAATTGATCGACTTAGCGGTTATCAAATCCGGAATAAGCGATGAAGACCGATCACATGAACTGTTGTGCGTCCCGATGTACACATTACTCTTCGAGATTGACCGGTTTTCTTATGCAGGGAACAATACATCAACATCTTCATTTTACCAAATGCATTCCGGTTAACTTCCATATAACCAATCGGCCCATAATGTACACAAGTACCCAACGAGTAGAAACAACAACATCACACTAAGCGGTTGAATCACCGATCTCCTCTGCGGATGTCAACTCTAGAATAAGCGATTAAGCTCGATCATGTAAATATGTTGTCCGACCACGATATACACATATATCTCCTCGATCGTTGCGATCTCATCGAATCATCATTACATTGTGTACATGAAGCACTAACCGGAAGCACTATATCAAAAATCATATAGAAGATGTCGATATGCAATATCATCTCACGAACCAAATATTCTTTTCACATTTCTTCTAAGCGAGCGAGGTAACACATACCAAAAGTCTCCAGAGACCATTTCCTCCAATTAGTTGGAGTAATACACCAAAGGCTACGAGTTAAACACCGAGTTTTCTACGGTTATGACCATTGTCTTTCGGGATAACTTCAATCGGTAGAAGTGTTAAGTTCATCATGTGTACTCGTTGTGCTTTTAGATATATGTCTCCTTCCCCTTGTTTGGTTTTGATACCTCAGTTCAAAAAACATAATATACCCAAAACTCGAAATCTTGTGAGAAGAACTCAAATAGCCCAAATGAATCTCGTGAGAATCAACCGCAACGGAAACTCTCTCGACTATCTTTATCAACCCATATGTAGACAATTTGAAGTGACCAGCGATGAAGAATACCCGATATACCAAACTTGGCGAAGTCAAATTCCACATTTGTATCTTAAGCTTGCACTTAATAATGGAAGAACGGTGTCGAGAATTTATGCTTCAAGTAAATTTCTAAGTACTCACTACTCAAGAAAAGTATGAGACATTAACACCTCTTGCGATTATCCACACCGACATATCGTGTGACATCGAGTAAAACAAAGTAACTCCTAATAGTGATAGTTAACGGTCTTCAACCATCCACCTCATTGCTGGTAACTAGATAACCCAAGACTTCAACTCAAATTCTTAAGCCCGAGCAAGTTATCAAATAAGAATATACCTTTGTGAATGTCAACTTCAACCTCAAATAAGTGATAAGAGAGTAACTTCAAGTAATCAACTTGTGTCAAATGTCCAACACTTGAATAAACATTCAATCGGATGAACATTGACCTAATGAATGAACCAAGCAAATGATTCCTCAACATCAATGCATTCTTCCTCAAGGTATACATGTAGAAAGCGATCCGGAAGATTTACTAAAAATGTCTTCTAGTGGATGAGGAAGTCATTTTCCTTAATGTTTATGTGGTTTATTTATAGCGTGCACAATGAGAGGAACAATAATCCGTGAAGATTTGGCAAAGGAATACCAAAGAGCGGATCATTATTCATGAACAATAATCCATGAAGATTTGGCAAGGAATACCAAAAGCGGATCATTATTCATGAGTGCAACTACATTATCATGATAGTCATTATCAACGCCTTTTGAAAATGGCGGAGATAAGGTTTCTTGATAGTTCGAGAAGTACTTCTTAGATGGTGAACTAGTTGAGTCGGTAGAAACCGGAGCATGAGCTTCGTGTGGATGATCAACATTCGTTAGAGGTTGGAAGTACTCGTCAAACATATCTTTGAAACACAAGGAATCCCATTTATCCTTAGTAATTGAAGCATTAGGCGTTGGAGGTGTCATCAAAATCAAGCAATGAATCATTGCTAAAGAATCGAGCAAGTCTAATTGGGGATTAAATTTTGGCTTTTCAATCTCCCCAATTAGTGCTCTCCCTAAACCAGCGAAGATTTACAAGTGTTCTTCTCACCGGATTAAGAAGAAGTCTTTAGATCATCAAATGCAATTGTCTTTAGTCTTCTAATCATGTAGCTTACAAATATAGATTAGGCGTAGACTCGACCTTCTTCAAGATTATCCGAATGGGGAAATAGACAGTTAACATCTTCTTCAAACCAAAGGCATTCTCGTTAACTTGTAAATACCAAATCCCTTAATTAAAATCCTCCCAATCAAACAAGAACGAAAGATGTTCATCAAAGAAATCGACCAAACAACTAGAAGCACTTTGTCATTTAATCATATCGGCCCGTGTGAAGATGTCAACCAACGGCTCTTAGAAGAAACTACATGTGAAGATGATCCGATAAGAAGAATCTCGGTTCTTACATGGGTGAGGAGCCGTTTGACCATATATTCTCAAATATCATCAACCATGCAAAAATTCACACTTCTTCTCCCTCAAGAATTGCATACAGAGATGCCATTCTTGATTAACCAAGTGATTATCATCCAAATTAATTTTACTCACACTTCTCCCCATAAAATTAGCACATGATGTCGCCATCTTCATTATATTGAGCAAGAGGAATAAGAGTAATTATCGTAGTCCGGTTCACTTGATGGTAAGCGCATGGAAAAAGCATGAAGCATGTTGATGAAGAATGTCGATGAGAATAGTAATAAACATGAAGATTTCTCTTCTTAAGAAGATAAAGCGCCATCAAGCGTACACCTTTCTTTACTTTGAGGAGCGGGGCACGAAGTGTTATCTGCAGACGCCATAATGATGAAGTACGAGGCTGAATCGATGTGAGCGGGCGTCATAGCCGATTGAATATCAATGTTGAGTAACTAGAACCCGTGAATTATGAGATATCAATCCTTTTGTTATCCATACTTTAAGCCGATCCATGTATTGAAGGATCAAGTATCTGCAATCGAGTAAGGACTACCGCACTAATATTACAAACTTGATTGCATATATTATGCTTAGTGACATCGATATCCAAACCCTTTGGGGTTTCACGGTCAACATTGAGAATGCTATTGGTAAACATCTTTCTGTAGGTATCCACCTAAGTCTAGCATCCTTAAAAATTCTACGGATGGTATCCACTTATGGCAAGGTCTAGGATTGTTAGGCATCTTATGCATAGTAAGAGACTTATCCTTATTCCTAGTTTCCAAAGATTTAGCAGTTGGTAACCATCTAGGTGAGGCTTTTGGTTTTATTTGCTTCATATGCCTTTGTAGATGACTTAGTGTGAATCCTAGACTTAACAGTTGTACCATTGCATGAGCATTTACATTCTTGAGGGATTTTGTGAAACATTTATCATGATTAGCATTAAAGATACATTTGGACACTTTGAGCAAGCGACTTGTTTGGATTCGAAATAGATCTAGATTTCTTAGAGTGATCTGCTATAGGAATAGCTTTAATCGAAACGCAACTACTCTTAGATGTCGCCAATCCCTAGTCTTTAGATTAGTGTTCCTAGGTAATGGTTTAGAACTACTAGCGGTGCCTTGAAATTTTGAAGAATTCATCATCCTAGGTCTTGCACCTAAAATTCCATCTTTACGATTATGTGCCTTCTTTCTAGCCATTTCAAGATAAGAGTTCTTATACAAGTCATTCATATCAATTTTCCTAGGCAAGTGAGGTGAAGTGTTGGTTTTGTCAAAACTTGTTTCGCATCAACTTGGGAGGCAAACCGCGTTTTGAAAATTTTGGTCGTTCGGATCTAAACGCATTCGGTTGTCTAATAACCGGTTTCCCAAGTTTGATGGTTTTGAAAACTTAGTGTTCACACTATTCCTGTTGTTTTTCGAGCTCATTTTTAAAGCAACAATAGCGAAACTCTTTTCTGAAGTTGAGCTTTGAGATCATCAATTTTGCTATCAAAGAGTTTGTTTCCATTGACTTAGTTCTAGCTTCTTTGTGAGTCACTTAGGTCTATGTGATTCTTTCTCAAAGACTCATTTTCCTTTAGTAATTTGGCCACACAAATGACTAATTCATCATTTCTCATTTGAATATCATCAATAGCATTAACATCGTAATTACTTGTAACCAAATTACTTTTCACATGCATACCGTAAATATGTTTCTTCAAATTGTTGATGGTTGATTCTTTGTCTTGAAGTGAGCTTTCAAAGTGTTCATTTCAAAAGTTCACGGAATTCGGGAAGTTCGATTTTTACATGGTTTGTTAATTTGGAAACTTTCTTCTTTAATTTGTATCGCAATTTCAAGTGAAATGCAATGTTTTCAAGATTTGAGAATTTGTTTGAAAGTTCATCAAAAGCCTTTTATCAACCTTATTGTTTGTTTTGAAACACTTAATCTCGAGACTCACCTCGATTCTGAAGATTTAACAAAGTCATGTTCAAACATCATGATCGGTTTGTTTAAGTACTTTAGCGGATGCACTATATTGAGCAGGAAAGGGTACCTCATTACATGACACTGCTCAATTTACAGTCCGATATCGCATCCACATCATGTGTAACAAGAGTCCTTGGACATTGGATGAGTCAAGCTTATCAATCTCGAGCCTCGTATTCGGTGCCAACCGATCCATCATCGGTGCTTTACCCGACTCATCATTATATGTTGACTCGACATTACGCATTCAAGACACCCGATTCTTCAATGGATACATTACCCAACTTATCACAACTATCTCTCAACCGCACGACACTCATTCACGTTTTCATTTTTATGTGTAACTTCCTCAATGTACTTCTCCACATTATCCATGAGTTGTATGAATGTCTCAATGAACACGCCAATTTCCATTCCGGTGTGTCTCTTGAAAGACATTTCATCATGTCTTGATCATAATCGATGTAAATTCCCCACCGATGAATGGTGAAATTGGTTGTGGATCACTTGAAGTGCGACCTGGAACTAACCTCTTGAACCTTCTCTTTATCAAGTTGTTGTTCCAATTGTTCTAAGTTCAATAGTCTTGTTCCGTTAATGTGGATAAGTCTTGACGGAAAAGGGCAATGCATGTTCGTTCCATTCCAATCGGTGTGAGTAACATAAGGTGTGAGTGAAGTTGTTGATAAGATTCAATGCTACTTTCCTTTGCATGGCATTACGTAGTCCAAGCGGTGCAATTCTTTTCATTGGACTCGAGCATGAAGAACTCAAGTCATCATTGATTGATTCCATCATACGTATTCGATCGAATAGCTAATATTCTCATGGTTGTCTCTGACATCATACAGTTTGAGTACTTACGAAATCACGGGTCGAGAGAGTAGGACATGATGTGGTAGAATGCGGGATTTTACAAGTCTATGATTCAAACCGAGAAATAAAATCTTTCGCGGGATTTTACTAAAATCAAGACCAAACCGTTAAACAATGACCAATGGAATGTGTTAAGATGACTGATGGATCGATACAATGAAAGAAGATTGTGTGATAGGGCTTTAGATTGTTCGTAGGAAAAAGTGAAATGTTGATTGGTTGAGATTTGGATTGGTTGATGCACGTTTTACGGAGAATTTTGGGTCTAAAACTTAAAACCTCAATAACTTCCTTTCGGAGAGGATTTGGGCCTCGAAAAATTCGTTTCACGACATCGTGGTGAAACCTCACAATATTCAGACTGTTCGGTCGTTTTTGCGGTATTTATTGAAAGCAGATTCTGGATCAAAAGTTACGGCCGTTTGAAGTTTTGACGTAAAAGTCAACTTTGGTCAAACCTCTTCTTCGTAAAAATCAACCAAGTCGCTATAACACTTGACCCAAGTCGCTAAGCACCAAGTCGCTAAGCACCAAGTCGCTAAACAAACTAAGTCGCTAAAGAGCAACTCGCTAAGAACCAAGTCGCTAGGAAAATTTTGACAAGAAGTCGCTAAGCTCCAAGTCGCTACCAAGTCGCTAAAGAGCAACTCGCTAGCACCAAATCGCTAACACCAAGTCGCTACCCAAGTCGCTACCGTAGTGGAGAATCCACTAAGTGTACTTTTGTCGGCTTGACTCTAAAGGCAAGTCGCTAGGTCAACTCGCCACCAAACAACACCACAACTCGCTAATTATTTTCAAGCAAATCGCTAGCAAGAAAGTTATACCGTGAGCCAAGTCGCTAACTTGAAAAACTTCCAAAACACACTTTTCAATCCAAAACAACCCAACCACGATGATTCAAGCCTTTCAAATCACAACCTAAACACTTATGATGATCCTAAACACAAAAGTACAATCAAAATCCAAACTTTAACACTAGAAATCAACCAAATGATGCAAAACCACAAAACTTTCTCAAACTCAAAACCACCTAAAACCACTAGAAATCCAAAGATATGTAAGAGATGATCTAACCATGGCTCTTGATACCAATTGTAACATATTGGATTTCATAAACATATAACAAACAATAATATGGTCGAATTATTTAGAGGTTATAGAGAGAGAAAGTGGGAGCCTTTCTAGAGAGAAAGTGAAAGAAAACATAGAAGGTTAGATTAAGATGAATGAAAGGTCCAACCTCTACCTTGGGAGGTAGAGGTATATATAGTTACAAACTAAACGTCCTCCTTCGGATCGTGGATCGGCATACAGGTGGGTAAAGACCCGTCCTTCCTCCACGGTGTTGCTCGAACTAAATAACTAACTAATAAAACAATAAATAACGATATGTCTACGAGCTAACTTATGCTAGATTATATTTGGGGTGACCGACTCTTCACTATGGAATTTCTAATTCCTAACAGATTAGGAATAACTGTCTCTATGATCCGCCAGAGTCGGAGGATCTACCCAAGGACACTACCATTAGTTAGTGTTAGAAGTCCTTGGGAATGATTGTAAAAGGAGAAATGAGAATCGGAGAAAGAAGGAGTGAAGAATCAAAAGAAATGTAAAGTAAAGGGTGAAAAGAAAACCTCCTCATTATTCAACTTAGGCGCATAACAGGGTTCAATTCATATACTCTTGGTCACTCACTGACACCGGTATTGAAGATTAAAAGTCGTCATGGACCCGGTGGACGCACGCACTAAACCTTCTTAGCAACTCAAGTTTCTCTCAATGAGCTTGTTTCATTCTCACAGGAACCCCACGTAAACTATTGGCTTTCTTAGAGATCACGGTATTGAAGAAGGAGACCTCTCCCTAGTCTCCGCCGGAAAACCAAAACGCACTATTGAGTCTAGAGCCACGAGATTCATCAAAAGATCTCTTAGAACACTTGACATTTAATCACTTGATGATCAACAAATAAGATTATCGCTGGTTCATATCGAGTCCTTCACAGATCTTAGCAACTGTCGAGAACATTTATGAGAGGTTCACATCCGTGATCCTCGGTGATTGAATGGAAACTCCTGGGGTCAACATCAAACACCGACAGCAGTCATTTCGTAACTCCCGTGGATTACGCGGAGTGTGTCTCAAACGGTCTACGTCAGGAGGTGATGCTTGATGTACCTCAACGACTCATCTCGAATCAGATGTACTTGGCACATCGCGTTATCTCACTTGTGGGACTCAGTTCAGAACGGCCTTTGTAAGAATTAGAGTTGTGTTTTCACACTATGTCGTTAACGCCTCAAGTTCAAACTTGTAAGTGCCGGAAACCGCTTATTACTAACCGCTTGAAATGTTTTTTCTTATGGAAGCTCGGAGCGGAATGATCGTGTCGATTCTTCTCATGCTCACGCCAACATCATCACTAATGGAAGTTCTATCCAAAAGCAACACAATCGCTGAATGATTCTTCGTCAAGCCAAAGAATCTACAAAGTTAAAGACTTAAATAACTTCATTAGTATTGAATTCCAACGTCAAAGAGCGTGTGAGCATGTTGAAGAATGACGTGAGACACCTTTGGAGCAAACAAGGCACTGAGGCGCATCGATGCGCATAACAACATACTATCACTTTCAACACAAAGAACAATGATCAAAGAACAAAGTTAAAGATGACGTCAAGCATAACTGCTCAAAGATAACTATCTCTACACCGGGAGATTGTTTGAATCAAGGCAATTCCTCTCACAAGAAAGAAGAATGTCGAAGACGCCGAGCTACTATTACATCAACGCCTTCACCGCTTACATTCATATATACTTGAAGGGAGATTGTTGAATCACTCCTAAACAAGATTTCAAGTATTTATATTTCATATGTAATAGGTAGCTTTATTATGGCCTTTATGTTTGTTTAAGGTCTAGCTTATGTAGAAGGCCCATAAGCTTAGGCCCAAGCCCATATAAGAAAGGATGGGAACTAGGAGTGTTGCCCTAGCTTCCCTCCTATAAATACCCTTGTAAACCCTCACTTGAGTGTTGGTTGTTCAAGTTTTCTTTTCATTCACGCCTCTATGCTTAACCGGTTTCTTTATACGTGTGTGTGTGTGTGTGATAACTTGTTCAATCGCCTCATCTCCTTTCTATAATACTTGTGTTTGTAAAACTAGTGACCTAACAGAAGTGGATGCTTATATGGAGGAAAAAGTTAAAGAACCTCCATCTGAAGAATTCACTATGGGTACTATTCTTGAAGGTTCAATAGCTGCAAAGATTGCAAAGATCCAGATCATCAAAAGGGGAAGAAAGGCAGCTTATCAGGTGGTAAGGGAAGATTATACTGACAGTGTATATGTGAATTTTCCTGGCTTGTTAAGTGATATGTCTAGGGATGATCTGAAGACTTTGTACACATTGATGGTGGAAAAGCATGGTAATCAAACACCTGAAGAGGAGTTTGAAAGAGTAATGTGGTGAGATCTAAAGACAATGTTTGAACCACCTGATGTAGACAATGAGATATGGAAGTTGACAAGTCAAGAGAGAATAATCAGATGGAGATACTTCCATACATGTCAGGTTCATTGTGTGGAACTAGAAAATTTGATTGTTTATATGCTAACAGAAGTGGACGATCCATTTTCAAATAAGACTTGCAGGGAAATGCTTGAAAAGAAGCTGCTTGGTGAGGTAAAAGATAATGCATGTTATCAGCTTTTGAAACTAATTGAATCAAAATCTCAACAACAATAAATTTTAAATGTTTGGAAGAATTTACTTAGCTGTTGAGTGTTATTTTAATAAGATGATACATGTATAAATGGTTTTTGAGGGGTTTCACGTGGTGAAGGTTCATAGAACTAACACAACAAATGGTTATCAGTCCACCATGTCTAATACACATAAGGACTGACTAATCCATGAGCAAACGGCTCTGGTAAAGATATCTCAAATCGGTTTATTGCTGACAATTTTCCAAAAATTGTTTGGTTCTCAACTCACCATATCTGTGTTGATAAAGAGTTAGCTAGCCCACAAGATCATGGCTTGTGGTAAAGGCAGTGTAAAAACCATGACTAGCCCACAAGTTCATGGCTTGTGGTAAAGGCAGTAGAAAACCATGACTAGTCTAAAAGGGTACAGTTTTAGGTAAAGACTAATCAAATCTATTGATAGCTGCTGGTTTGCTAAAAATCAGATGGTTATCAATGTACCATGGTCTTACACACCAAAACATTGGCTACTCCAATAGTAATGGCTAATTGGTAAAGAAACATCAAATCCATTAAAATTTTCTATGATTCACCTCTCACAGGTGTTAACACACCTGGATGTGATGAGAATAGTATGAAACATTTATGATTTGTGATAACATCGAATAATCCTG
Organism: Chrysanthemum lavandulifolium; assembly: GCA_022545495.1. Lineage (NCBI taxonomy): Eukaryota > Viridiplantae > Streptophyta > Magnoliopsida > Asterales > Asteraceae > Chrysanthemum > Chrysanthemum lavandulifolium. Next base: position 11,020,701 of record CM040244.1, on the reverse strand, counting down.
AATATTAAGTGTCAATTTCCCCTGATAATGCTTGTAATTTATATCATTTATATGGATTTACGCTTGTTTTCCATTCTATTCCACTTTCAGGTAAATTACGAGCATTGGAGCTAAAGAGATGTAGAATTGGAGAATTATCAAAGATTTATCAGAGTATGCTCACTTTGAAGAAGTTACGGCGTAACTCATCTCTCACATTATGCCGTAACTAAAGCGTGACTCAAAAATCCAACTCATCAGAAGATTATGGCGTAACTCTCCCAAAAGATTACGACGTAACTATATTAGGTCAAATGAGGTTCCGCGCCGCTGATAACTACGCCGTAACTCTTAAACTACGGCGTAACCAAGAATTATTGAAGATACGGCGTAACTACTTCTAAGGTTACATCGTAACCAAGCAGATGTAGTGCAAATTACGAATAAATAGAGGATTACTACGAACTATTCTATTGGTTACGCCATAACCCGATCCGTCCTATAAATACCCCACGATTTCCAAAGATTTCAAAGCATCCCATTTCACACACCACAACCAAAGAACGTGGGAAGAAGCCAAAGGCGGTCTAGAGGAGCGATCTGAGTGTCTCCAAAGGAGAAATCACTCCCTACGATAAGCATTAGCATTTTATCTTTTCTTTACTTTCGATTCATATATTTCGTAACATTGAATATTGAATTGATTTCTAAGGTTAATATGAGCGGCCTAGTTATGATTCCTTAATTGTGTTGTTTGCGTTTATATTACTTCTGTATAATTATTTCTAAGTGTATGCATGCATAGTTTATTGGTAGCTACCCTTGTTTTGGTAGTTTTGAATGGCGGTAGAGGCTAGTTTCTTAGGAGATATGACCAACTGACCCTAAGTGAGCAGACTAAGATGGGAAGGGTAAGATATGACAAACTGAAGACCCTTTCTACTTGTGCGATTTAACCAACTGATCACCTACCGTTTGGATGAACTTAATAATTAGGGGGTGAGTGTTTAAGTTGCTAACGCCCGGCACTCACTATTATAAGTCTAGCATGTAGCGGTACTTAATGACTCGACTTAGGGACCGGGAACAAGCGGACTTATGAGGGACACCGACTTCTCGGTGGTGGCATCTTTGTCGATAGGTTAGGGCGAATTGACCAAATGTTGTCCTCTCGACTTTGACCCCACCTGAAGTAATTGGAAGTAATTAGACGTAGACATTACTAGCTAGGATGAATAACTAGGTTAGCACCACTCTCCTTTATTGATCACAACCTTTGCCTTTACTTGCTTTATTATTTTATTAATTAAATCATCTTAAAATCTGTGACACCTAGACTTAGTATTTATCCAACACACATAGCTCTTGGGACGACCTCGGTTTTACCGAATACTACACTACACCGGACCGGGTAAACTGCCCGTTAGTGCATTAGGGTAGACCATAGGTATAACGAGACATTATAAATATTAAAACCTGATCAGTAAAACCTGCATCAAGTTTTTGGCACCGTTGCCGGGAAGTTATATTAGGATTGCTATTAAGTCTTTCATTTTTGTTTTGTTTTAAAATTTCTCAAATTCTCACGATCACTATTCAAGATTTCAGGTACCATGAAAGTTGTTAACATTGATGACCTCACTCTTGAGGAATATTTGGCGTTGACAAGAGCAGAACAAGGGTCGGGTCTCGTAAGGCCGGCGATTGGAGCTGATGTCCGTTTCGAGATTAATGACCAATTTATGAGGGAGCTTCGTGCTAACCCTTTTTCTGGAAACAGGGACGAGGATGCGTATGAGCACGTTGAAAATGTCCTGTACATCGCAAGCCTTTTCAACATTCCGGGTGTGTCTCATGAAGCTTTTATGCTAAGGGTATTCCTCATGACTCTTACTGGGGCTGCCAGAAGATGGATTGAAAGATTACCCGCCGATGCAGTTAATACTTGGGCTCTACTAAAGAAGCACTTCATTCAGATGTATTGTCCTCCGTCGAAGATTTCTAACCAGCTTTTATAGATCCATAATTTCAAGCAAGAAGACGATGAAACATTGTATCAAGCATGGGATGGATACAACGACCTCCTTTACAAATGTCCTACACATGATCTGAACAACCAGCAAAAGGTCAACATCTTCTACAAAGGAATCAATGTGACTACAAGATAGATGTTGGACTATCAAGGACCAATCCCGAACATGACGCCTACTCTAGCTATTGAAGCCATTCAAAAAAGGCTGATCATTCTAAAAAATGGCACGATGGAGGAAGCAAAAGAAACCAAGGCGGAAGTTTTGACGGAATTGCAGCCATCGCTAGCAAAATTGAAAATCTAACTTGAGATATGCTAAAAATCAGAGAAACCGTTCATGCCATCCAAGTGGTAGTGAGAACTGTGGGGGAGGACATCTCACCAATAATTGTCCTCACGTTAACGATGAATGCATAATCGAAGAAGCTAAATATGGAGAAAATCAATCATTTTACGGAGATAATCAAAATAGTAACGGGTATCGTGGAAATTACAACCGTGGGCCTTATAGAGAAAGAAAGCCCAACCTTGAAGAGACAATAAACAAATTCCTGGAAAATTCAGCCCAAAGACAAAAGGAACAAGATGAGTGGCTAAAAGAATTCCAGGAAAACACTGACAAAAGTCTTTCCAATCACGACACAACCCTAAAAAACCTAGAATCCATGGTGGAAAAGCTTAGTGAGAAAGTAAGAATGAATAACACTAAACCGGAAGGATCAAAACCCATAATGGAATGTAAAGTGATTTTTGCTGATAATGACTCGAAGATACAGGCTAATTCTCACACTGAAGATGCGGATTCTGGAGAAGATTCCGTCGACAGATCGGAGTTACGTCGTAACCTGTCTAAGGAGTTACAACGTAACTATATTTTTGACAGCAATCATGGGGTTATGAAAGATATTGATAAAAACGATTCAAGCGAGTTACGCCGTAACCAAACATCCCAATTACGGCATAACTGGGATACGTGGGCAGACGAATTTCTCAAAGTGGACGAATCAGGAACGCAGGTAATTAACGGATGGTCCCACGACATTAATTTGTGCCCTCTGTCCCCATCTAAAAAGAAATATCACTGGTGTAAAAAGATAACCGTCGCTAAGAGGGACTGGTATGATCTATGGGCCTCGTGTGACCCGAGAAATGAGATTTGCGATGGAGGAAGCGATAAGGATAGGGTCAAAAATAACAAATTCATGTGGGCTGCATATACTGATGAAGAAAGATTGGAAAAACTCTCCTTCGAGGAAGAAGAGGAACCGCCTATCACTCACTGGTGTACTCCAATAATCATAACTGACGATCATTCCACCAGAGCATGGCCTACATGCGACCCTTTCCATGAGTATTGCAAAGGTGGTGATAATTTAAAAGAAGAAGAATAGACGTGCCCTCACAACCTTGAAAGGCATAATATCAAGTTCAGAGATTTGACATTTGATGATTGGTACTCGATACAATTCGGGAATGCTAAAATTAACCCGAATCTTCTTAAAAAGCTCAAAATTGACTACAAGGATCATAATCAGAAAAAGGAATTAGTTAATGATGACATCTACTGCATGGAAGATTCTTTAAGCGGAACTGATAACAATGAAACCCGAAGTCATTGGTGTGAAAAGATAAAATCTGTTGGGGAAGTCTTCTGGGCATCATGTAACCCTTATGACGATAAATGTAATGGGAGAAACAGCTTAAGGAGAATGGGAGAAGATTAATTATTTTGGACCTCAACCAACGATAAGGAAAGGACAAGTTTGTCTTGGTTAGACAACTTGGGATTTGACAGATGGGTAAAGATCAAGTATGGACAAGTAGATGCGTTAACAAAGGAAAAAATTTGGAAAGAATACATGAGTAAAGAAAATTCAAATGACGAGAGTCCTAACAACTCAAGTGAAATAACAATTCAGGATGACAAAGAGTTGATAAGGAATGAGAAGGAAGAATGCAAACGTGTACTGGTAGAGAATTTGCTCGATGAGGAATGGTTTAAAGGTACCGAGTCTGACGACGATGACATTGAGGGGATTTTAGATTATCTTGAGTTGCAAGGAAATGAAGAATTTACTGACCCTGATGATGAAGCGTATGAGCAAAGGAGGTGAAAACTCCTTGGGATTCCATATAAGAGGCCACCACCAATTATAGCCCAAAAATATGAGTTTACTCGATATCATTTAGGACTGGAGGAAAATTTTTGCAAAATTCGAAAGATCGAGACTAAAGAATACCTCCGCACTGCCACAAATGTCGCTTGGGTTAGGCATAACTTGATGAAGGACATGGAGGAGGTTGGCCAAGTCCAAAGGCCACCATAAAGCCCCAAGGCTCGAGTCTAACTTAAAGACTCATAAATAAAGAAAAGCGCTCTTTCGGAGACAACCCAATTATTCCTTTCTTTTGTTTTATTTCCATTTTGTAGGGTTTTGTGTTTTAACCATTTTGCAGAAACGATGAATGATTGTCACCGCAAAGATCTCGATCCGACTATAGTTACGGCATAACGCATCTCAGTGGTTACGCCGTAACCAAACCCTTTGCAGTAGAATTTCGGATGCATCACCAATTACGGTGTAATTCCATCTTAGTGGTTACGCAGTAGCTACACTCTTGCAGCGTATGCCAGGTTTTGCCTAGTTACGGCATAACTCCCTCTAAGAGTTACGACGTAACTCTCATCTGCTTTACTTCTTTCATTTTAAACACAACAACCTTGTATTAGTATTTTAAATGAACTTTGAGGGTGTGTTCCCTGTAAACCCTCACGAGACTTCACTCGTCCACTTGGGACACCAAGTGGTTTAAAAGGCTTGTTGCATATGCTAAATGCAACCGTGATTCCTACGGAAGTGAGTTAGGTTTGTTTTTTATTTTTCATTTTTTCCTTTTAGAATTATTCTTGTCGGTATTGTGATTTCGTGGATTGAAGTTTGCTCATGGATGCTTATACGAAGGCACGACTCTTTTTCGTGGGCCTTCCTTCTTTTGGAGCAAATTTCGGGAAGTTCTCGCCTTATTCTACTTTTCTTCACCTTTATTTAACGCTTAGTACAAAAGGGACTTTGTACAATTCAAGTGGGGGACGGAGTAGAATTGTCTCTTGAACTTTATTTTCCCTCGTTTTTCTAGTTTATTTTAAAAATTATGCCATTTTTAAATTTTGACATGTTTTTCTTAACCTAACTAGATTAGACCTTAAACGAGCACATACAACCCTTGATATTATATGGTGAGATTAGCCTTATCCGTTTCTAATATTTTACTCAAATTCCACCAAATTATGAGTGTGCCGGTAGCTTGTAAACTTTAGAACTTGGCCTTTGCATCATTTCGAGACCATAGACGAGGTATGTTGAGTTAGCTCGATGTATTTGGACTTTTCAGTTTAAGAAGGCAATATTATAGGATTATCACCCAAAATAGCCTACCATTGTGTGTCTATCGATTAGTCACCTCGTCTTCTCGACCCCCATGTGAAACCCTTTTGTTGCACTCACCTTTAGTGCAAGATACCCCTAGATACACCCATCTGAGCCATTCCTTTTATTTTTTTAACCCAATATATTGTTTCGATAGACCTATACACCTTAGCCTACCCTGTAGTCTTTATTTGTGATTGAAAAGTCATCATTTGCTTAAGTTCAAGGTTCAAGTGGAAAGGTTCAGGAATCACGCTTTCGTCGACGACACATTCTTAAAGATCATTGAAGACCCCCGAATTGTCATTGTTCATCTCAAGTGGGGGGATATTATGTTTAGTTGTTATGCTTATGTTAATTCGAAAAAAAAGTTATGTTATTTAGTTTGTTGTAAAGTGCAATGTTATAAGCACTATGTTATGAGCTTCATATAGATTTAGTATCGAGGAGGCCACCTCGGATACATTCGAAGATTGGAGTTGGTTAGTGAGCCAACTGTTGGAGAAAAGGTAGTGTGCCCATCATGACGTCCTCTAATGACACATCTACCTAGTACATCATGATCCAGTTTCTTGACTTCAAAACTTGAACTTTGGGCGGACGGTAAGTGGTGATGACTTGATTATAGATTTAGACTATCTGCTTGATTTTTATTTTACACCATTTATATATCCCATGTCTTATCCTACCCTTTAGTCATGAAGCATGTCTAGGTGATGCAGCGAGCAATCTTTGGTGTCTTGGCCATGGATTTGGTCATGTATCATTGATTTTTTCCACTTCGCTGTGACATGTTAGTAATGACGAGTCACCCCTTAACCTTTGTCGTGTCTTGCCTTCAAAAATTGTTTAGCCCTTAACTCTAGTGGTGGAGATTTGTGTAACCACCAAGCTTATGATAGAATACATGCTATGACTGTGCGATTGAGTGATCACCCAAAAATTGACACTTTGTTGGGATATATAAAGTCAAAGTGCTGAAGAGTCAAAGTATTGAAGTCAAAGTACTGCTAAAGAAGAAAGTCAAAGTACTGCTCGATCATCAAAGTACTGCAAGGTCAAGGGACTGCTATGCAAAATCGATAAGGATTATATTGTAATTCTAGAATGTTCTAAGTTTAAGTTTAGTATTACTTGACGTACAAGGTTTGTAATTGTAAACCGACTAGGGTTATCCTTAAGCCTATAAAAGGACCCCTAGATTGGCATTAGATGTACGTGCATTATTAGAATGTTTAGAGAATACGATATTAGAGTTTTAGAGTTGTTAAAGAATCTGTATAACAAGCAGATTCAGAGTTTTATTATAATCGTTAAACTAAAAGTTAATTCTTCTTAGCTTTGTTAAGTAAATTCCGCATACTTAATAGAGTTAGTTCAGTGTTTCTTTGTTAGCAACTTAGGATTTATCCGAGGTTACTAAGTCCTTACAAGCTATATAAGTTAGTTTGGTTAGAATACATCTGTGGAAAACTAGAATGGGGGGTTGAATAGTTTTACCAATTTAAAACTTCCTTTTAAATATTTAGATCGACTTATGTCAATCTATTTGGTTGTTTATGTTGGACGTTGATAGATAGATATATAAACGTGTAATGAAAGATAAAGAGTAAGAAGCACATCACCACGACACAAGTATTTATAGTGGTTCGCTACAAAGACACCTTCCTTGCCTACTCCACTCCCGAGTCACCTACCGAGAGTTCATAAACACTACACCAACTCCTTATGGCGGAGAAGCCTTCACAACGTCGCTTACACCTTTTTCTGGTACAAAGCTAAATACCGAGTTCTTTCACACCAAGGCGAACCACACCTAACACAACGTCGCCTACCCTTTATACGGTGCTAGGCTAACCACCGAGTTATTTCACACCAAGGAGAACTAATCCTATCACAACATCGCCTATCTTTATTAGGTACTAGGCTAAGCACCTAGTTCCATTACTATGGAGGAACTACTACCCTTCACAACACAACACCTAATATCAAGGAGATCCACTCCTTGTTACAACACCATCAAGGATATCACCATCCTTGGAAATAAACAAATACTTATATGTATAACGATGCACCTCATCGATTATATGACCTAGGCATTCTTTCCAAATGCCACTTGATTTGATTCATAGGCATCCTTCACTAATGCCTTTGACACAACGCTTGGCACCTTTCACTAATTCCTTCGTTGTGACAACTCGCAATTTCAGGTCATTTCTCGAAACAATTCATGCCTTACAATTTCAACATTTATCGTAAACTAGGTTTGCGTGTTTCAAATTCGCGTAACCTTTATGGTTTAGCGGCGAATTCATGATCATATCATCACGAACATTTCATATGGACTAAGTTTAGTCTACATTTCATTAACATCATTTGCATCATATTAGTTCATTCATGACATTGCATTTCACATTAAACGCGTAAATTTTTATATTAAATAAACGTTATCGCGTGAGTTATTATTTTGAACATTTAATCCATTACTTTCAAAAATGATCCCGACATATTTTTATACTTACATTTAGTTATAAAAACTATATTTTTAGTTTACCTAGTGTTTTAAATTTATTTGGTATATAAATCGTTAAAGTTATATTATTACGACGTTTTTCTTAAAACTACTCGGTAATTTTATATCACTCAAATTTCACAAGGAATGTATTTTTACAATTTTATAAAATCATTATACTCTATTTTGATCTATTAAAATTTACTTGTACCAAAAGTTACCATTTACCTTACAAGTTACCTTTTTACCTACACCTTTCACTTAAATCTTTTAACAAACTATACAAGTATATACTTACACTTTATAAAAAAAAATAATAATAATAATAATTTTTACATATCCCTCCCCCCTTGGCCGACCAAGGGGGAGGTGATATTAATTGATTGGTATGGTCTTGATTGTTGAAGATTTGTACATTACTTAAAGACTTACACATTCATTTTTATCATTCATGTATCTTAATAATTCACATAGTTAGAAAATCTTTTTCTCTCTTGTTCTTCTCCATCAAGAACCGGCCTTCAAGGGTTTTCCAAGGGATCACAAAATTTTTCCAAGCTCAAGTGTTAAAACAATCTAGATAATACTCTTAATAAGGTTTTGAAATAAAAACCTAGAGTGTTTAGGCTAACCTTGGTTCTTTGCACCTCATCATAATACTTGTAAGCATATCATTTATATTTTTCATATCTCCTTTTCATTTCATAAGTATCTCTTCATTTTTGGTGCAAACATGCAAGACTTGTGTTGTTTATACCATTTTTACATGATTTTTAGTGTTATATATATATAAGGTCATCCTATAATTATCCCCTTGGTACATGTTGGTCTTGATGATGTCTAGGAACCCATGACACCCTAAGAAGGTGTATGGTAGGATTAGATTAGCTTTGGAGTTGTTTTGAAGGGATTAGAATAGGTTTGGTACGAGAAAAACTATTTTCGATAAGTATAAAAAGTGTTCTGTCCTTGTTTTGTTTTTCTGGAAAATCCGACAGTAGACACGAAATTTTGGCCTTGATATTTAGAAAATATACTTTAAAACGAATCCGTGGTCGCTTGAACGGATTAAACGGAGTTATAACGAAGAAGTTATGAATTTTAAAGTTTGACGACGAAATATATATTTTTCAGAAAATTCAGCAACCTATTTTTACTTTATTCGAGTCAAAAACGAGTCCTAAGCTTTACAAATTATTTCGACTTGTCAAATATATATTAGTATACTTTGATACGAAGCTAAGGACGTATATATCGTAGAAAACGGATTTGAAACGACTAAGATATACACGTTTTACAAACTTGCCGTAACTATTATTTTAGAAAACTATATTATTTTTACGAGATAAGTGTTACGGTAACTAAAATGACTATGTTGACTACTGCTTTTAACTATGATGTAGAACTTTTGAAACGAAATGTCTTCTAGTAAAATCAAGATCACCAAGCATATTTTTCAAAACGACCAACCGTTTGTATAGCGGAGTTTTAATAAATTATTTACGGATGCTTAAACTTGGCGAAACTCACTTTTTACACAACAATTAGACAAAATCACCATCTTTAACCCTTATTATCTTTACGTTCGAGACCTTTATGACGAAAACTCACGAAATGAAACTTCTAGATTTCGATACAAACTTTCCAAAACCGTCGAGTTCGTTTCTAACGCTCGACGACACTATTTTACGACTAGTTTTTCAAGCTATTTTGTCACTTTCAAGAAATTTCCGACGACTTTATTTTACGATTTAAAAGTAAAATTTCACAATAAATCATTACAAAACCATTGTAGGATGACATTTTGACGTAAATACTTGTAAAGTAATTTTGAAGGGTCAAGACGTCAAAGAGTATTTTTCGACGATAAGTATTATTTTCAAAACTCGCAAATGGTATAAATAACATACTTAAATGCATGCATATCATAACATCATAACTCATTACATATCATATCATTCGTAATAGGTCCAGTTAAAGTATCACGCTATACCTCGGTGTACTCACTCTTGTCATCACACCAGTTTATCAAGTGAGTTTTCATAGCCCGTTTACAAGTTTTACATTATTTCAAACCTACGGGAGAATACATTGCACAACATTTTATTGCGATACCAAGTATGTTAAATTCATTTACATTGCTTAAGTTACAACGTTGCGGTTAAAAGTCCCCACTTCAATGCATGAGCCGTTAATTTTCTAGAAGCGTGTGTGGTGGATAGATCTATCGAGGGTGACACCTCCATCCGGTTGGTGAATCCCAACTAGTCATACGGATGCATTTCATTCATAAACATTATTAGAGTTGTTTGGCAAGACACTCTGTTGGGGCGTACATCACCGGAGCTTTGTATCACGCTTAAGCAATTGTAACATTTTTATGTGACTTGATTGTCATACCAAGAACATTTTTACGTGACATGATTGTCATGCACGATCTATACTTGCGTGAGTCGTATAAAACATTTACATAAACCTATGATTTCTCACCAACATTATTGTTGACCGTTTTAGCAATGTATTTTCGTGTAACCGAGGCATTATCATCATGACATGGTTTAGGAACCACCTTTTGAGTCATGGCGTCGACTTATAACATTGTACATTATGGCACTTTCTTTCAAAACATCGTTTGGACTTGTAATATATTTATATTTCCGCAAACTTTGTAAACTATTGGGACCTATGTTGTAACTCTGATTATTTTATTAAATCAAACGATGCATTTTCCAAACGACACTTTAGGTCGTTCAATATAACTGTGATTGTGATGCTATGACAATCAATCCCGTGAATTCCATTCACGCAAAACAGTAATTTGGGGTGTGACATTCGTCTTGACACCTTTAGCATTCTTCACTAATGTTTTGACACGGACGATAATCACCTTTCACTAATGCCTTCGTCTTGACACTTTCAGCATACTTCACTAATGCCTTTAACCCGAAATCTACGGAGGAAGAAACAACTATCAACAAGAGAACCTTAGTTGTCTTGATGATGACGAAGCATGGCAACTCATGGACTTGAGCTTGCTCGTCTTCAAGAAGTGTTGATCTCGCCTTTAAGAGGAACCTAGAGAATCACACAAAAACAAAAGACAAACTACACAGATCACTTGGATCTGAGGTTAGAGGGATATAATACTTGGGGAAGTATGTGTGTAAAGTGATAAGTATAAAGGAAGAAATTGCTCTCTATTTATAGAGGAAATTTTCTACTTTTCCCCGGATCCCTCCCATAAGGGATCCGGCTAGCACAAAACTAGGGATCCGTAGGACGCTCCTCTTTGCCCATGGGTATTTTTGGTTATGGGTCATGGGTCATGGGTTATGGGTTGATCCATGGTTTTCTTTCTAGATACAATGTATCTCAAGGATACAATGAACTTGGTTAAGTGGTATATGAAAAACCATGGGTTATGGGTCAATACCATTTGCTAGTTTTTACCCATTTAGTATATACTTGTTTTTACCCATTTTAGTATATACTTGTTTTTACTTTTTACCCATTTTAGTATAGTTAGTTTAAGTATATGTTAACCCAATATGTAAACACTAGTTGTTGTACATATGTATCTAAATCATAAAATCACTTATACTTGTTTTGGTGTTTTATGTGAAAATGTGAGTGTGTTAGAAAACTATTGACTCAAACTATTTACGTATTCTATTTGTTTCGTTAAAATGATTTTACATTTGTTATCGACAAAACATTAGAAGATCGTAAAATATAAATAAACATTTTTACGGCTTATTTGTATTAACAATCTCCCCTTTTGTTGATTACAAAACATAAAATTATTTTAAGAAAAACTAAAATTAAGTAGTAAATTTGAATTAGTAGTTTTACTTTCTTCTCCCCTTTTGTCGAAACAAAAAGTATTAAAAGAAACTAACACAATTTTTTTTTATAAGAAAAATATGTAAAAGAAAATATGAGGAGAGCAAGTGACGGGAATGGTACTCATCTTAACTCCCCCTTGACGAGTCCGTCCCTTTGAGAGGGCATCAAGTACATAACGTAAATAAACTAATGTGTTTGCAAATATGTTTGCAAATGGTTCGTCTAAGGACGAAAGCGTGCTCCCCCTTGAAGATTGCAAAGTTGCAATGGGGTGTCATGAAGTATAATCCAAAATCGGATTAAGTTACAAATGTTTTTGCATTATCGTTTGACACAAAGCTCCCCCTAGCTTTATGGTGTCAAGATCTTCATGTTTTATTTTGAAAATCTACCAAGTTAAGGTTAGAAAACAGGAGTGTAGTGCATAATTTCCTGCAAATAAACTCAAGTTAGTAGAAATTTTTGCTTCTGTATCACGGATCCCACGGTTCCCTTCTTGGAGGGATCCGGCTAGGCATTATGGAGGGATCCGGCTATCTAGTGGCGCTTTTCAAGACGGTGAAGATGTGTCAAACAATGCTAATCAAGAGATGATATATGTGTGAAATAACAAGCACAATGCACAAAATAATCATAGCATATAAATATTCATTCAATAAAACATGAGATAACCAAACAAATCTCTAAAACTAAGAGAATGAACTAGCACATACAAGTACCACTTAATACTAACTAGTTACTAGACTTAAAAATGCTACAATGTGCTTGAGTCTAGGGATGAGTGGACTTGTTGATTTGATCCAACTTTGCAAGAAGATGATTAAACATGAAATGTATCTCATTTCATGCTTCTTGAACAAGTCCTTGAGTGATTAGATAATTTGGACAATTATTGTCTTGGTTTGGACCCGGAGGGAAATAGATATTTTGAGGAGGCTCTATGTGTGATTGTGGGTCTTCATTTTGAGAAGTAGGAAGAGGTTCTAAAAATGAGGGTGGTAGTGGAACTTCTTCCATATGATCAAGGTTGTTCCTTGTCTCCCATGATGGGCTAGTTGGTGTTGTTGGTGGTTCCCTATTCAATAAGAAGGTTGGTGAATGGGAGGTTCTTGGTGGTGAATGATCCAATGAGTATATGTTTGGGTGAGGGAGATGCTCATTCAAGGAGTGTAGTCCATGCTTAATGAATGAGGGTTTTGATGGCTTGCTAGAACTAGTCAAGTTTGGTTTTGAACTAGATGATCCTTTTTCTAGTCCGAAAGGTTTGATGTTAATCCTTGTTGTTCTCTTAGCCTTTGTTGGATGAGTTTGGTGAGATGGGGTTCTAGTATCATTATCTCTAATGGGGGATGTTTCGGTGGATGAGATTTCATGGATCATTTGACTCTTTCTTTTGGATGATCCTATGGTTGAGGAGTTGTTGCTAAGAGCCTTAGTCATGGTGATGATGATGCAAATGTAAGCTTTTAATTGCTCATTTTTGAAAGGTAAGTGAGGATGGTGCCTTAAACCTAAGGTTGTTTGGTTTATAAAGGATAATTTGAATTAGGAAATTAAATTCTTGGCCACTTAGAGGACTAAGCATGCTCTTAAGGTTTTGATCAACTCTAGGAGGATAATAAATGAATGCTAAAAGTGGTTAGAGAACCAAAGGTGACTTAAAATTGAATTTGGAAGGCGATTGAGGTTTTCAGCATTACGGATCCCGCGGATCCTCTCGATGAGGATCCGCTCGTTAAAGACCGGGATCCGCTATCGTGCGAGTTTTAGGTGAAATGATTATGCTTTTGTAAGTTTTATTATCAATGGATTTCAAGGTTTTGACTTAATTTTGAAGTCTTTAGTGTTGGATATCTCAAATCCTCAACCATAATAAGTGATGGTGCTTAATGATGGTTTGGGCAAGAAAATTGACTCGGGTAGTCTAACTAAGTGTTTGACAAGGATACCATTTAATTTGATATGGAGAAATGGTGGTAACAAGTCTTAGAAGTCGATGATGACCTAAGAAGAATTTACTAAAATCTTTAAAATAAAGAAAAATGAAAACTATTTTTAGCCTAATTTTGAGTCAACGATGATTAAGATCAATTTGATAAAATTGAAGAATAGACCAAACTAAGTGCTATCAGACGTGATAGATAATGTGTGAGTGTTGGAGCAGAATTATGGTGAGTTTTGACGAGTTGATAAATCAAAAATATTTCGAAATATATCCTAGGTAAGTCATGGATGAGAGTGAGGTTTTCAACTATTTGAGGAAGACTTAGTTGGCTCTAGTATCTTATGTTTGACTCGTGTGAGGTGATCTAGTAGACTATTTTGATGTAAGCAAACCGCATTGCATATCGGATGCCACGGATCCCGCGGTTCCCATCCAGGAGGATCCGGTGGTTCAATCTTGGGATCCGCCTCTCGCAGATCGTAGAGCTTTCAAACAAATGTGCAACTTTGTACTTTATAGTAAATGCTTCTCCTAGTTGTTTCTATGGGGACTAAATGCAAGAACACAACTAATATAATGTATATCAAAGTAGGAAGAGCTAAAATTCCTAGAATGAGTGACGACGACCACTCAAGGGTCGTAAAATCTCATTTTCCAAATACCTAAGTTAGGATTGTTTAGTGCCAAGATATGGCGATACCTACATACTACGAGCATAGTTTAAAGTGTTACAAACCATTGTTTGAAATTGTTCATCATACATTTGGGTCCTAAGACCTTACCTCTTCTCCTCCCCATCTCGTCTTTACCAGGTCTTCCTCTTTATCATACCATTTCTATCTCTTTTCTTCAAGAAATTGGCAAAGAACTTGAAGATTCCTTGGTTTGTTGCCATTCGGGTGATGCACCAGAACGCCCGTAAATTGGTTGATATACTCCAAGGGTCGAGTTCGGTATTTCAGGTGGGTTGCTACTTCCTTCACCTCTCTTTGTCTCTCCCTTTCTTCCGAGGAATCCGTGGGTGGATGAGGCCTCTTGCCATCTACCATAAACCTCGTGGTTCTTCCCTCGGTCAATGGTACCATAACCTTGTTGCAAAAGCTATGGTCGTAGGTTTGTGGAGAAGAATCTAATGCAAAGATGAATTTAGCAAGACGAGTTAGGAGCATTGCATACAGGAGCACCATCTTGTCCATGCTTCTTACACTTGCCATTATCTTGACCATGTAGTAGGCAATGTTGAAGCGAGTCTCGGTCATTAGACAATAGATCATGAAGCTTAGACATGCGTTGGGGTGATCCTTGTTTCCTACTAGTCACACCACATTTTCCCTTATCACATCTTCCCATTTTCTATACAACGCGTACATCTCCGAGAGGTCCATTTGGAAAGGATCCCTATAGATCACTTTTGACTTCCTAGTAACCCTTGATGGGGATGCTCTTGGCATAAACACGGTGTCCCTTACCGTGGTTATTTCCGGGATTGTCGCGTGATAAATTTCGTGATGATCAACCATAGAGTGTATCTCCTCCAACGACCACTCATTAGAATACATGCAAACACCATCATACGGAACCCCTATTATTCTTCCAAACTCCTCAAGTGAAAGAGTGTACTCATGTCCATTTATGGTGAATTCAATTGAGATGGACCCATCATCATTTCTAATTATACCCATAGTCTTGTAGAACTCAAGCACAAAGACCGGGCAAATTTGCTCGTTTATATCCAATAAACAATCAAACCTAATAGTTCCAAATACTTCCCTTATATCGGTATTTACAAGAAATGATGGATCAACAACTCTACCTTCATGAAAGAGTCTCCTTTCAAGCAACTTAAAGGCTTTCCTATCGTCCGGACTTAATCCATCTTTCCTATGGTACATGGGTATGTAGTGAGCGGTGTCTTGGTAATCTTGTTGCTTGTTGCTTGGCATGATGTTCCTAAACAATACAACCACAATGTGGTGTTAATTGTGAATAGTAACCTAGAGGGTTTGATCACAACTTTGCTCTCATCATCTTTGTTGAGTTCAAGAAATGTGTTTAATTTGTATTAACAATGTTAATTCTTTGATTTAGATTATCTTAGAAAACAATGTGGTGACAAATTATGATAAACCCATTTGAACCCAACTCTTAAAGATGAAGAAATTGTAATCTTAGAAATCAAGGAATTAAATTAACAATGTAGTGAAGATTGTACTTACACAAGTGATTGTTAAACTTGAGAGGAATGATCAAATTGCTCCTATGAGCGATTACTTGAGTTCTTGTTCGTGAGTCTTTGAGGTGATTATAATTGTGGAACATCCACGGTGATCATTCTTTAGCTTATATGTCTTACATTGCACGGATCCCGCGGATCCCTCTCATTTGGGATCCGCTAGTATAAACGAAGGGATCCGGCATGACAGCAAAAGTCAGCTCAAACATTCCTTGATAACTTTGGTTTGGGAGTTCTAAAACGCCTAGTGTTTTGATGTTAAGGCTCTAAAACTTGTGGTTTGAGGTTTTGAAGATTCAATACTATTCCTATTAGACGAGGTTCCCTTTTTAAGAATTAGTCATAATTCTTGGGAAGCTTTTCAAACATTATAATAAAATCCCATTTTATCATAATATAAGAAATTTCACATGGATGTTTATTGACATAGATGAAGTGTCAATAAATCCTTTGTGATGAATAATGATTGAGGTTATCGAATAACCAAGATATCATTATTACGATTTGGTAATGTAGTCTATACAAATTAGTCGAAGAATACTATTTTGATGATGACTATAATATGGATAACTACTTTAAGCAATTACTAATAGATATAAATCATGCGACTAAGATTTTAATAATAGTAAAATTAAAAAGTAAATTATTAGCAATCATACCTTTGCTAAATATTCTTTTTAAGAAAAGAAGTATTTAGATGAAATGTTTTGTGATTTCCTTGGAATCTCCAGATTCATGTTGTGAGAAGGACAATACCAAACATTCTTTTTGCGAGAAGAAATATTTAGATAGATTCTTCATGATCTTCTTGGTGACTCCAAATCCAAGTATGGAAAATGCTTAACAAGAAAATGTTAGAGCATTCTATCATTGTCCAACAATTAACATTATAATGATTTTTAAATTATGACAAAAAAATCCTTCTTTGTAGTTTTCAAACATACGCGGATCGTATCAAGTTTTTAAAGTACAACATACTCTAAAAAATTTGGTAACGAAGCTCTGATGCCAATTGTGGAAAACAAGAAGGGGGGGGGGGGTTGAATAGTTTTACCAATTTAAAACTTCCTTTTAAATATTTAGATCGACTTATGTCAATCTATTTGGTTGTTTATGTTAGACGTTGATAGATAGATATATAAACGTGTAATGAAAGATAAAGATTAAGAAGCACATCATCACGACACAAGTATTTATAGTGGTTCGGCTACAAGGACACCTTTCTTGCCCTACTCCACTCCTCGAGTCACCTACTCGAGAGTTCATAAACATTACACCAACTCCTTATGGCGGAGAAGCCTTCACAACATCGCTTACAGCTTTTTCCGGTACAAAGCTAAATACCGAGTTCCTTCACACCAAGGCGATCCACACCTAACACAACGTCGCCTACCCTTTATACGATGCTAGGCTAACCACCGAGTTCTTTCACACCAAAGAGAACTAATCCTATCACAACGTCGCCTACCCTTTATTAGGTACTAGGCTAAGCACCTAGTTCCATTACTATGGAGGAACTACTACCCTTCACAACACAACACCTAATATCAAGGAGATCCACTCCTTGTTACAACACCATCAAGGATATCACCATCCTTGGAAATAAACAAATACTTATATGTATAACGATGCACCTCATCTATTATACGACCTAGGCATTCTTCCCAAATGCCACTTGATTTGATTCATAGGCATCCTTCACTAATGCCTTTGACACAACGCTTGGCACCTTTCACTAATGCCTTCGTCTTGACACCTTTAGCATTCTTCACTAATGCTTTGACACGGACGATAAGCACCTTTCACTAATGCCTTCGTCTTGACACTTTCAGCACCCTTCACTAATGCCTTTAACCCAACATCTATGGAGGAAGAAAGAACTATAAACAAGAGAACCTTAGTTGTCTTGATGATGACGAAGCATGGCAACTCATGGACTTGAGCTTGCTCGTCTTCAAGAAATGGTGATCTCGCCTTTAAGAGGAACCTAGAGAATCACACAAAAACAAAAGACAAACTACATAGATCACTTGGATCTGAGGTTAGAGGGATATAATACTTGGGGAAGTATGTGTGTAAAGTGATAAGTAGAAAGGAAGAAATGGCTCTCTATTTATAGTGGAAATTTTCTACTGTTCCCCGGATCCCGCGGATCCCTCCCACAAGGGATCCGGCTAGCACAAAATTAGGGATCCGTGGGACGCTCATCTTTGCCCATGGGTAGTTTTGGTTATGGATCATGGGTCATGGGTCATGGGTTATGGGTTGATCCATGGTTTTCTTTCTAGATACAATGTATCTCAAGGATACAATGAACTTGGTTAAGTGGTATATATAAAACCATGGGTTATGGGTCAATACCATTTGCTAGTTTTTACCCATTTAGTATATACTTGTTTTTACCCATTTTAGTATATACTTGTTTTTACCCATTTGAGTATACTTAGTTTAAGTATATGTTGACCCAATATGTAAACACTAGTTGTTGTACATATGTATCTAAATCATAAAATCACTTATACTTGTTTTAGTGTTTTATGTGAAAACGTGAGTGTGTTAGGAAACTATTGACTCAAACTATTTACGTATTCTATTTGTTTCGTTAAAATGATTTTACATTTGTTATCGACAAAACATTAGAAGATCGTAAAATATAAATAAACGTTTTTACGGCTTATTTTTATTAACAACATCGATCCAACAAGTGGTATCAGAGATTGTGTGGAAACTCTGATTAAGAAGAAACCCTTAAAACCTAGTTATCAACAAACCCTAAAGATGTCTACTGAAGCTGCACCACCCCCATCCATCACCTCACTCAGAATACCTATTATCAAGAAGGGAGAGTACGATCTATGGAGTATGAAGATGAGGCAGTACATTGCCATTACAGACCATGCACTATGGAATGTAATTGTCAATGGTAATGAAGTTGTTGCAGAACCTATAGAGATTCCTTGACAACCTAAACCACCCAAGGTGTCTTACCGTGACAACAATTAGAAATCAAGAAAAGGCTCTCAACATCCCTCATGCGCTATCCCACGATGGTCACCTACTCAAATTCCATGATGCTAAGGATGCAAAACAACTATGGGCTGCTCTCAAGACTAGATTTGGAGGAATGATGCTTCCAAGAAGATGCTGTAAATCATTGAAGCAACAGTTTGAAACTTTCTTTGTTGGTGAAAGAGAAGGTCTTGATCTTGCTTATGATAGATTCCAAAATCTCCTTAGCATGCTAGAGTTATACAAGGCGTAATATCATTGAAGATGCAAATATGAAATTCTTAAGGAGTTTGCCATCGACATGGCATGTGATTGCTACTTTGATTAGAGGACAACCTGGTTTGGACATTATGGACTTTGATGATCTCTACAACCATCGAAGGTGTATGAGCATGAGATGAATGGCCAAACAAGTTCAAAGTCTCACAATATAGCTTTTGTGTCTTACGAAAGAGGTAGTACTTCCACTAAAAGTCATGCTTACCCTACTCAAAATCTTGTTTCCCAATCATCGCATATCCGCTCATTCTATCACAACCATGACCAACCCCATCATCACCAACAAACACCATCCATTACGATGAAGTCGTATGCTCATTCTTTGCTCACCAAGCCACTTTACATTACTTATCAAGAGGATTTGTCACAAATTGAAGAGGATGCTCTTGAAGAAATTAATATCGGTGGCAAGTTGCTAAGATCCATTGCTAGGATCAAGAAGTTCATTGACTTCAAACCCAAACAGGTATCACCTTTGACAAGTCAAAGATTGAATGCTTTAATGTCAAAAGATCGGACACTTTGCCGGGGAATGCAAGTTTGCTAAATATCGTGCAAACAGGATGGTGACAAACCTAAGCTTGAACTAAAGGAAATCCCTATAAGCGAAACAAAAGCTTTAGTTGCTCAAGAAAATCTATCGAGGTTGACCTGAGTCTTGAGTTTGATGATGAACCAAGAACCTATTGTATGGTAGCGATGGAAGAATCGGTAGAAGAGTTTGATTGGAGCACGACCTTTGATGAGGAACTGGACATCTTTGCTTTGGAATCCGAGATGGTCTAGGAAGCTTTGATTGGAGCATGGAGAATGAAGATGAACTGTTCTACTTGCTATGGTAGCTACTTCACCAAGTTTACCCCTATCTACGAGGTATGCTCTAAGTGTCATAATTTTTATCAAAAAGTGCTTAATGATTATGTAAGCGAAAGAGATAACTATAGTAGGGCTAGGTCGAGGTAGTGGTTATCAAATCACTTTAGAGTCTATGGAAGCCAAAATAATAACACATGAAAATAATGAAATGGCTTGGGTAGAAAAGTATGAACAATGAATTATCGGTTAAAATTAAGTGAATGGAAGTTAGGATGTAAGATTTGAGATTGAAAAGTCGACTAAGGAAAGGGATGATTTGTTAGAAAAATTTGTCGCTTGTGGACAATCGGTCTTTCTCATGTTAGTTATGTTGAAAAGCAGAGAAGAGCTTACATTAGAAGCTGGACTAGGATTTGGTATGGACTTTAGTAGCATAGAGGAAAACCCACCTAGTCTTGAGAACCAACTTGATTTTGAGGATATAACAACTAGTGATGATGAACTCATCAATTATGTTGATAACACATCTAGTGATGAGGAATCAATTAGTCAAACACCTCGAGTTTAAGAAAGACAATGGTTATCATGCGTCCCTCATCCCATCTGGTAGTTTTCAACCACTTAGGCGGATGTTTCTCATTTTAGAGTAGACAACCTAGAGTTTAGAAAGAAGCTTACGAGGTTAATCTAGTTACGAAACCCCAAAAAAGCAGTTGAAAAACCTAAAGTTGATGATGTTAAGAGTCAAGCGGTACCTTCAACTCAAAGTCTTGTTGCACGATCGCAGTACCTTTAAGAAAACCTTTTCAAAATCTTGCTAAACCTTTTGGGATAATTTTGGTCAAAAGCAGTTTTCATCATTCACCAAAAGACATGATACTTTTAATCATAGACCTAAAGGAAGAAATTTTAGGAGTATGGTCCAAAATTGTGTTTTGTTTATTCTGATCCGATCATTTGATTAAGCATTGTGACTTTCACTCGAATACCTAAGCAAATTCCCAAAGACCGGATCGCCAACCAAAACCAAGGGAGAATAAACCGATCTGGAATCATTCACATAGGGTTAACCACAACAATTTCTCATAATTCCATAGGTACCCTCACCAGAGAAGATCTTTTCAAAATCACCAGTACCTTCTCAAAGTACTGTTAGATTTTCAAAAAATCAAGGTATTGCTCACATTTTTTGGAATAAAAACCCTAGGAGATCTAATTACTATCAATCTAGAAGACGTTTCAACTCAAAGAAAGTAGCTAGATCAAGGGAACCAGAAGTTAAAACCAAATGGGTTAATAAGGAAAGTATTGATGAGGAACAAACAGTACTTTCAGCAAGTGTGAGTGAACCAGAGATTTTTGTTGAAAATAATAAAGAGAACTTAGATGAAAAAGAGATTTTTATTGAAAAACCAACACAAGTTTTTGAACAACCAAAGATAATTGATCATGTGCTTAAAGATAGTGGAAATTACATACTTAAAGAATTTAAGTATGTAACTCATAAGGAACACAAGTCGATAATGGCTTGGGTTCCTAAAATTAACTAACTCTTGTATCTTTATGCAGGCACCCTAGAAGAGGAGCTTAAAGATCATCTAATTGTGGATAGTGGTTGCTCGGAAGCATGACGGAGACAAAAGATTACATCGATTTTAGATCTTATTGTAGAGGAAGAGTTGCATTTGGGAATGATGCTAGTGGAGGAAGAATAAGCGGCAAAGGAACTATCAAAGCGGGAAGTATAGATTTTGAGAATGTTCGCTATGTGAAGGAGCTCAAATTCAATCTTTGTCGATCTCTCGGATCGTGACAAGAAGCACCCTGTGTTATTCAACGACGAATGTCTCATTCTTTCCCAATTCAAGCTTGTTGATGATAACTTGGTAGTCTTGAAAGTACCAAGAACTAATGATGTGTATAGTCTGGATATGAAGAGTCTTCACTCTTCTGGAAGAGCAACTTGTTTAGTAGCAAAGGGAACACTTGAAGAAGCACATCAATGGCACAGAAGATTAGGCCATGTAAATTACAAGAATATCAACAAGTTAGTCAAAGGAAATTTAGTTAGAGGTTTACCTTCTAAAACATACAGGAATGATCACTCATGTTTGGCGTGCAAGAAAGGTAAACAGCATAAAGCTTCATGCAAGAATATTGAGGAAAGAACCATTAGAGAACCTTTGAGCTCTGCACATGGATTTGTTTGGACTGTTTTCATTGCAAGTCTAAACAAGAAGAAGTCTTGTCTGGTTGTGACGGATGATTGTAGTAGATTTAGTTGGGTATTTTTCTTAGGTTTTAAAGATGAAACGTTTGATGCTATTCATGATCTCATAATAGCCCTTGAGAATTAATTGAGACTCAAAGTAAGAGGTATTAGATGTGACAATGGGATGAATTCAAGAACAAACTTATGGATGAATTTTGTGCCAAGAAAAGGATCAAGAGGAGTTTAGTATTGCTAGAACTCCACGTGAGAATGGTGTTGCGAGAGAGAAAGAGCAGAAATTTGATTGAAGCGGCCGAACAATGCTTGCGATTCTTTATTACCTATTCAATTTTGAAATTTGAAGTCGTAAGTGTTGCTTACTATGTGTTGAATAGAGTATCGATCACTAAACCTCGGATGAAGACACCTTATGAGTTGCTAATGGGAAACAAACCCAACATTCTATTTATGAAGCCTTTTGGATGCCTCTAAGTATTCTCAATACAATTGATAATCTGGGAAAATTTGATGGCAATTCGGAAGAAGTATATTTATTGGGATCTTGTACCAATGACAAAGGATTTAGAGTGTACAATAGAGTCACCAAGAAGGTTCAAGATTGTCTTCATGTTGAATTTTTAGAAGATCAAGAAAATCGAGAAGGTAAAGGTCCCGATTGGATGTTTGATCTTGAGGTTTTGACTCCTTCTATGAATTATGTACACGTTAGAGAAGAAAATCAAGTAGATCACAAGGAAGATGATTTACTGATACATTGTTCATAGAGTCAATATTAGACCTGATGTTGTTCACGATGAAGAACCTTTAAGCTGTTGTAAAGGAGAAAATCGATAAGCCAAAATCTACATTGTCTTATGAAGATCAAGCTATTCAAGATGAGCTTAACGGATACTTTTTCGGGATGTCGTAGCACAATCTTATGATGATGATCAAAGAAGAACTTATGAAGAAGCAAAGAAAAGAACAAGGCTGAGAATTCTCTCACGATTACTTTAGATATGATGCTTTAGATCAAAGTATTGCTCGCTTCTATTGATGATACTTTTGATGATGATCCAACCATGCCTGGTTTACAAGATACTGATGATGAGTTTGAAGATGAAGGTATTTTCTCAGATTCCAATCAAGATGCTGATTTCACAAATTTAGGTGATAATCTTGAAGTTCCACAGACTCCTACATTCAAAATTAACAAAGATCATCCCACTGGTCAAATCATTGGACCAACTACATCTGGAGTACTTACAAGGACCAAAGCTAAAGGTTTTTCTAAACCACATAATGCTCTACTCAGCTTTGTCTATAAAGAGAACAGGCTGAATCATAAAGATCATCAAATATGCTTATTCACTTGTTTTATCTCTCAAGAAGAACCCAAGAATATAGCTCAAGCATTAACTAAAGAGAGTTGGGTTGAAGCTATGCAAGAAGAACTTCTTTAATTCAAACTTCAAGAAGTCTGGGTATTATGTGATTTTCCAGATGGCAAGAAAGTTATTGGTACAAGATGGGTTTTCAGAGTCAAGAGAGATGAAAGAGGGAATGTCATCAAGACAAGGCAAGGTTAGTAGCACAAGGATACAGACAAGAAGAAAGAGTAGATTATGATGAAGTGTTTGCTCCTATAGCAAGGATTGAAGCTATCTGAATATTCCTTGCTTTTGCATCATATATGGGCTTTCAGGTTTATCAAATGGATGTCAAGAGTGCCTTTCTCTATGGCACGATTACAGAGGAGGTTTATGTCAAACAACCTCCTGGTTTTGAAGATCTTGCACATCCAAACAAAGTCTACAAAGTTGTTAAGGCTCTTTATGGCCTTCATCAAGCACCTAGAGCTTGGTATGAAAGGCTCTCTACTTTCTTATTGCAACATGGTTACAGGAGAGGAGCTATTGACAAGACTTTTTTATTAAGAGATAAGAAGGATATCATGCTGGTTCAATTTTATGTTGATGGTATCATCTTTAGAGCTACAAAACAGTCCATGGTAAAGGAGTTTGAGCGGTGATGCAACATGAATTTCAAATGAGTTCAATGGGTGAATTGACTTTCTTTTGGGGCTACAAGTTAAGCAGTCAAAGGAGGAATTTTCATAAGTCAAGATAAGTATGTCTCGACATTCTTAAGAAGTTCAATTTTGATGCTCTGAGCCGGTCACTACACCTATCAAGTCTATCAACTCATTGGGCAAGGATTAAGATGGTCAACTGTTGAAGTCAAGTTGTGCGGATCTATGATTGGGTGTCTTATGTACTTAGCGCATCTAGGCACGATATCATGTTTGTTGTCCGTTTATGTGCAAGATATCAAGTCTCACCTAAGGTTTCTCATATGAATCTTTGTGAAAAGAAGTTTTAGTTATTTGAAACAACAACCTAAGTTGGGGTTGTGGTATCCAACGGATTCACCTTTTCACTTGGAAGCTTTTTCAGATAGTGATTATGCGGTGATAACTATGATAGAAGATCAACAAGCGGAGGATGCCGATATCTTGGAAGAAGATTAGTCTCCGGCAATGTAAGAAGAAAACTATTGCGACAACACCATCCATCAAGCGAGAATATGTGGATCTTGCAAGTGTTGTGGACAAGTCTTGTGGATGCGAATCGACTTTTGGATTATGGGTTCGACTTCAAGAATACTCCTATCAACATTGATAATGAGAGTACCATTTGTATTGTGAAGAATCCAGTTTATCACTCCAAGACCAAGCACATTCAGATTAGGCATCATTTTATCAGAGATTGTTATGAGCATAGGCTCATTAATGTTGTTAAGGTTCACACAGATGATAATGTAGCTGATCTACTCACCAAAGGATTTGATGTTTCAAGATTCAATCACTTGGTGGTGAGTACTGGAATGATTAATTATTAAGCTACATTTAAGGGGAGGACTGATCCGTTTGCTAGACAGTCCTATGAATTGCTTGAGGGGAGGCAATTCAATGTCTATTTAGAGTTTTGCCATTGTGAAGCCGACCGGAAGCGTCTTGCTTTTTGGTTATATGAAAGTCTTGCATCGAAAGTCTTGCTTTGGAAAATATTGCATGCGTGGAAAGTAATCTTGCTTGTCTTATCAACGTCTTGTTCCAACGGTAAAAAGAGGTAAAATTCAAATAATGATAACTTTGTTATTATCGGTTGTGATTTTTACATCTCACATATAAATAACTACTCTCCGAATTTCCCTCTTATCTTTATACTTAACAATCTTTTCCATATTTCCTCTCTTTCACAATAACTATTCATCAACCACTTTCTTTGATAACACACAATCAATGGCGAATCGAAACACAGTGTCTAAACACAACATGGTGGCTAATTTAGATAAAACTGAAGCTGATGTCGCGTTTCATGACATTATTGATTTTCTCACTGGATCTCCAATCAGTTATGCGCTTTTGGTTGAACCAGACATTATTGAGCCATGGATTCAACAATTTTGGGCGACTGCTAGATCTCACGTGGAGAATGATGAGTCCTATATACAGGCTAAAGTTGCTGGAAGGATTGTGGGAGTTACTGAAGCCTCAATTCGAGAAGGTCTCTTATTTGATCATGCAGAAGGGGCTATACGTTTTAATAAACAGCTTCTTTGGGATACTTTAAGTGACATTGGGTATGAAGGGTCTTTGACAGAAAAAACATTCAAGAAAACCTTATTTAGTCCACATTGGAAGTGCTTGGTTCATGTCCTACTTCATTGTATCAGTTCTAAAAGTACTTCATGGGAGCAATTTGGATCTAATATAGCATCTGCTTTAGTGGGATTGGCTACCAATCGTATCTTTAATTTTTCAAGGCTAATTTTAGATGGTATGCTATCACACATTTCTCATGGATCACGCTGGTTGATGTATCCAAGATTTATTCAAGTCTTCTTGAATAAACAACTTCATGATGTACCAAAGCCTTCAAACTTATTACCTGTTGTGGTACAACCTGCCAAGATTTTCACTTTCATGGCTAGGAAGAGTGATTTGTTTACGGGCAGGAACACTCCTTTAACTACTTCAATGATGGAGATTGCTCAGGTAGTTAGAGATGAAGCTGCTACAAGTGAAGAACGAGAAGATATTGCATCACCTCAAGGTACTGCTTCTCAACATACTGCTTCTTCACAAGGTACTGCTGCACAAGAAGGTACTACAGTTTCACTTACACCATCTCCACCACATACTGAACATGCTGATTCAGAACCAGAAATCAATCCACCATCATCTGGAGGTGATGAGTATGCTATACCTCCTAAGGGATTGGTTTTGGAAAATTATGTTTTAACAAGGGAGTTAGTGAAATTAAAGAAAGCTTCTGAAGCTCAAGCTGCACAGCTATCAAAATTGCAGACCAAGTTTCGACGATTAAAGTCTTTTGTATGGCCTCTGGTTCAACATCATCGATTATGGGTCAAGTCACAAAAGAGATAAGGGAAGAAGTTTAAGAAGACTTTCAAAGGCACAAAGGTTCAACAACAATCTTCTATTCAATTGGGGAGGAATCTGGACCAAGATAATTTGAAAGAAGATGCTGGGTTTTATGAAGAAAAAGAAGATGAACCTCAAGGTATTGAAGCACAAGTAAACATTAAAAGTACTGAGCCTGCAAGAACTGAAGTTCAAAGTACTAGTGTACAAAGTACTGCTGATCAAGGTGTTGCTGATCAAGGTACTGCTCTTAATGGAACACATAGATAAGAGCTGATTACACCAAGGACACTTAATTTTGATGAAGAAGCTGGTCCATCAACTATTCTACAAGAAGAAGAAACTAATACACCTAAAGTAGTTCATACTGCAAGTGATGATGAGACAATTGCTGAGATATTACAGAGTATGACAAGACCAAGAGGTGTTACCATTCCAGGAGTTGTTGAAGAACAACCACAAGCTTCTCAACCAGTGATAGATACTAAAGACAAAGGTAAAGGTAAATTGGTTGAAACAAAGAAGAAGAAGCTCACTTTAGTGAAATTAGAGCTATTGAAGTGGCTAAGAATGAAGAAGGCGCTAGGAAGTTACAAGGCGAGTTGAATCTTGAAGTTTCTCAACCAAGTGAAGAAATCAAGTTTTATATCAGAAAAGTCAGTTTCTATACCTAGAAGATCAATGAGCAAGGCTAAGGAAAGAAATGCTATGATGGCTTATTTGAAAAGTCAAGGGTATCTGAGATTACGTGTGAACTATTTTGAGATGAAACAGTTGTTTGAATTGGTAAGAGAAGCTTATCAAAAGAAAGTTGATAGTATTAAAGATTTTAAAGATGATGATAAGCAAAAGAAGGATGATACTAAAAGAAGCTTAAAAAGAAAAAGAACGGTGATCTTGAGCAGTCATCAAAGAATATTGAGTTAAGATCAGATACAGTTGATGAGCTGAGAAATTATATAAGAGTTGTCGATTTTGATCATCCAAAGTCCAAAGATTCTGATGCTGTAAAGAAATCAAAGATAACTACTTTTGAAGTTGTAGAATCACAACAAGATGGAGATTATCTGATGTTTCATAGAGAGGATGAAGGTTTCAGAACATTTAATTTGCTATGGGATATATTGCACATCATCAACAGAGAAGATTTATTTCATTTATACCAACTGGTGCAAGAATATTTTGAATACATTCCATCAGAAGGAATTGGTCTATTATTGCTTGGAGATCTCACAACTATCTGGGAAACAGAGGAAACAAGTACTGATGCTATATGGAATAATCAAGAAGTATGGGAGATTAATAGCTGGAGATACTTTAATGAATCTGGAGTGCATGTTTTGGAGCTAGAATATGGAACCATGATCCATATGTTAGTAGAAAGAAGATATCCACTCACATCAGAGCTTATGAGAAGAATGCTAGATCATGGAATGGAAGTTGAAGAGGAGAATGAAACAGCACTAATGGTCATCGAATTATTCATCAAATGGACCACTATGGCTGATGATGAAGCATAAATACTGGTATGATTTATAATTGTATAAATTTTTGAAAAATCAGTACTTTATTCAAAGTACTGCTGAACAAACAGTACTTTAATCAAAGTACTGCTTGCAGCACTAAACCAGTTAATGATTTTGAAAGAAAACTTTTGTCAAGTAAAGAATATTTTGAAACAGTGGATAAAAGCAACAAACAGTTTTTGAGACAGTTATAATAATATGTTATCAATCCACCATGTTTACCAAAAGGATTGGCTAATCCATGAGCAAACGACTCTGGTAAAGATATTTCAAATCCGTTATATAGTTGACAACTTGCTAATAAGTTGTATGGTAATCAACTCACCATATCAGCAAATGTAAAGAGTTGGCTAGCCCACAAGAAAAATGGCTTGTGGTAAAGGCTGTGGAAAAACCATTTATATGGTAATTAGTTCACCATGGTTGAAAGAACTAACTAGTCCAAAAGGGTGCGACTTTTGGTAAAGACAAATCAAA
The DNA here is from genome assembly GCA_022545495.1 of Chrysanthemum lavandulifolium. Classification (NCBI taxonomy): domain Eukaryota; kingdom Viridiplantae; phylum Streptophyta; class Magnoliopsida; order Asterales; family Asteraceae; genus Chrysanthemum; species Chrysanthemum lavandulifolium. The sequence goes on along the minus strand of CM040244.1, from coordinate 10,991,957 downwards.
TCATTGATAGGCGATGATTTGCTAAAAATCATATGGTTATCAATGTACCATGGTCTTACACACCTAAACATTTGGCTACTCCGAGTTAATGGCTTTGGTAAAGAGACATCAAAACCATTAAAATTTCAATGATTCACCTCTCACAAGAGTTTACACATCTGGAAGTGATGAGAATAGTGAAACTTAAATGATCGATGTACAAATTGCCATATGTTGCTAAAGCGATGGAGCTTGCGATAGTTCTTGAAAAATTCTTGATAAAGACTACTTTGATGATGATTATACAAGCACGAGATTACAAAGACAAAATCGAAGATAAAGATACAATCCTTAAAGACAAAGATGTTAAAGTCAAATATACAAAGGCTGGAAATCAAGGAAGTAGAATTCAAGTTAGGGAGGATTGTTGGGATATATAAAGTCAAAGTCTTTGAAGACTCAAATTCATCAAGTCAAATCTTGCTAAAGAAGAAAGTCAAAATCTTGCTAGATCATCAAAATCTTGCAAGATCAAAGGACTGCTATACAAAATCGATAAGGATTATATTGTAATTCTAGAATGTTCTAAGTTTAAGTTTAGTATTACTTGACGTACAAGGTTTGTAATTGTAAACCGACTAGAGTTATCCTTAAGCCTATAAAAGGACCCCTAGATTGGCATTAGATGTACGTGCATTATTAGAATTTTTAGAGAGTACGATATTAGAGTTTTAGAGTTGTTAAAGAATCTGTATAACAAGCAGATTCAGAGTTTTAATATAATCGTTAAAGTTAAAGTTAATTCTTCTTAGCTTTGTTAAGTAAATTTCGCATACTTAATAGAGATAGTTCAGTGTTTCTTTGTTAGCAACTTAGGATTTATCCGAGGTTACTAAGTCCTTACAAGCTATATAAGTTAGTTTGGTTAGAATACATCGATCCAACACACTTAGAATAGTTGAGAGATTTGAGTGTTTCGTTCCCATTTCGTGAGGTGTTCGGCTTTGTTTTATTTTAGCATAAGGGATTTGTAAACTTATATTTTCTAGGTTATGGGAGATATCTTTTAGAAATCTTTCTAATAAGGTCTACTTGAGGGCAAGTAGAGTTCAAGTGGGGAATATTTGATAACATCAAATAATCACGAATATTAAGTGTCAATTTCCCGATAATGCTTGTAATTTATATCATTTATATGGATTTACGCTTGTTTTCCATTATATTACACTTTCGGGTAAATTACGAGCATTGGAGCTAAAGAGACGCGAAAGTGGAGAATTATCAAAGATTTATCGAGTATGCTCACTTTGAATAAGTTACGCGTAACTCATCTCTCACATTACGCCGTAACTAAAGCGTGACTCAGAAAGCCAACTCATCAGAAGATTACGGTGTAACTCTCCCAAAAGATTACGACGTAACTATATTAGGTCAAATGAGGTTCCGCGCCGCTGATAACTACGCCGTAAATCTTGCTTAAACTACGGCATAACCAAGAATTATTGAAGATACGGCGTAACTACTTCTAAGATTACGCTGTAACCAGCAGATCTAGTGCAAATTACAAAGAAATAGAGGATTACGGCGTAACTATTCTATTGGTTACGCCATAACCCAGATCTGGCCTATAAATACCTCACGATTTCCAACATTTCAAAGCATCCCATTTCACACACCACAACCAAAGAACGTGGGAAGAAGCCAAAGGCAGGTCTAGAGGAGCGTCACGGAGGCGTCTCGAGGAGAAATCACTCCCTACGATAAGCATTAGCATTTTATCTTTTCTTTACTTTCGATTTATGTATTTCGTAACATTGAATATTGAATTGATTTGTATGGTTAATATGAGCTAAGCACCTCTTGGTCTTGGCCTAGTTATGATTCCTTAATTGTTTTGTTTGTGTTTATATTACTTCCGTATAATTATTTCTAAGTGTGTGCATGCATAGTTTATTGGTAGCTACCCTTGTTTCGGTAGTTTTGAATGGCGGTGAGGCTAGTTGCTTAGGAGATATGACCAATGACCCTAAGTGAGTAGGCGAGACGGGAAGGGTAAGATATGACCAATGACGACCCTTTCTACTTGTGCGATTTGACCAATGATCACCTATTGTTTGGATGAACTTAAGAATTAGGGGTGAGTGTTTAAGTTGCTACGCCGGGCACTCACTATTATAAGTCTAGCATGTAGCGATACTTAATGACTCGGCTTAGGGACCGGGAACAAGCTGGACTTATGAGGGACACCGACTTCTCTAGTGGTAGCATCTTTCTTCGATAGGTTAGGCGAATTGACCAAGCGTTGTCCTCTCGACTTTGACCCCACCAAGTAATTGGAAGTAATTAGACGTAGACATTACTAGCTAGGATAAATAACTAGGTTAGCACCACTCTCCTTTATTGATCACAACCTTTGCCTTTACTCGTTTTATTAGTTTATTAATTAATCATCTTAAAATCTGTGACACCTAGACTTAATATTAATCCAACACACATAGCTCTTGGGACGACCTCGGTTTTACCGAATACTACACTACACATGACCGGGTACACTGCCCGTTAGTGCATTAGGGTAGACCATAGGTATAACGAGACATTATAAATATTAAAACCTGGTCAGTAAAACCTTCATCATGTACATATAGTCATAGTTGCAGTAAAGACAATGGAGTGCTGATGGAGTACTGATATGATGCTGCACAAAACACATAATAAAGACAACTTCAAGATGCAGCTCAAAGATAATTCCAAGATCCTCAAGAAATACAAAAGAACTTGAAGTTCACAAGTGAAGATCAAGTTAGGGGAGGATTGTAGGGAATTATATTTTGTAAAACAGATTTAAGTTTGTTTAAGTCTGTTTAGTATTAATTCTGGTAGTGTTAGTGCTTAAGTGTTGTTAACCAGAATTAAGTCCGTTTGTGGTTAAGTCTGCCAGTACTAACATAGTTAAGTCTGGCAGAACAAAGTCGTGCTAGATAATTCTGTTTATGATAATAATAGAATAGTTTGTTAGAGTTATATTAGGAATAGATATGTACGCGTAGAGATATCTTAGGAAGATATATATTTACCCTTCCTCAAGTTTAGTAGTTGATTAGGGTTTCCTTGGTGTATAAAATGATCCCTAAGGTATTAGGTTAAAGGTACGAGTTGTAAGCCTTAACCTTTGAGCAAAGTAATTAATAGAAAATACGAAGTTAGTTTATTGATGTGTGTTCTTCTTGCTTGTTGTTAATATTCTGCATTAGTATCAAGTACTCATTGTTAAAGAGTTCTTCATATAATTAGTTTGGATTTATCAAATGTAGTTATTGTCTTACAAGGCTGCTTAGATCTATAACCTTTGGACCTACAACTAATATATTGAAAGTTCATTTACCTTATGCATTATTTAACGAAAATCATTGAGATATTCACACTCTATAAAGACAGTGAGTTAGATTGTAGGAAAAAGGAACAGATAACAATTGAATTAAGTGGTGGGAAATTATTAAAATAAAAAATAAATACATAAAATGAGGGAACTGACATATCACGTATGGAGATGATTACCACTTTAATGACATTCTTAAATTATAGAGTAAATTACATGGATGGTCCCATTGGTATGTCAAAAGTAATAATTTGGAAACAAATAACATACCTGATCCTTTAGTTTAACTGGTGTTAAGTGAATTTCATTATCATTTAAACGTTAGCCCCTTTGGTTAAAGATCGTTGCATCGTTTATTCTTAATAATAACGGTTGTTTATAATTTAAAGTTTTCATATATTTTTATCCGTTTTCGTCCGTTTTTATACATTTTCATTCGTGTTTATACGTTTCCACACGTTTTTATCAGTTTTTATATGTTTCGTCCATTTTTCTTACGTTTTTATATGCTTTCAGTCGTTTTCATAAGTTTTCATAAATTTTTATCCGTTTTTATACGTTTTCATTCGTTTTCTTACATTTATATACGTTTTTGTATATTTTCTTATGTTTTCATACGTTTTTATCCGTTTTCGTTCGTTTTTATACATCTTCTTACTTTTTCATCATTTTTCGTCCGTTTTTGTATGTTTTCATCCGTTTTCATACATTTTTATACGTTTTGTCTGTTTTTATACGTTTTCGTCCGTTTTTCTTGCGTTTTAATCCGTTTTTATACGTTTTATCCGTTTTCATCGGTTTTTATACGTTTTCATCCATTTTTATATGTTTCTTACGTTTTTATCAGTTTCGATCATGTATTTACATTTTCGTCTGTTTTTCTTACGTTTTAATCCATTTTATACGTTTCATCTGTTTTTATATGTTTTTATACATTTTCTTACGTATAAAAATGGACAAAAATGTATGTTAATTTAACCAAACAGGCGAAAAATGTATAAAATGTAAGAAAAACGGGCGAAAACATATAAAAACGGACGCAAACGTATAAAAACGAACGGAAACGTATAAAAACATATGAAAACGTATAAAACGGACGAAAATGTAAAAAAATGGACAAAAATATATGAATATGTTAGAAAACGGGCGAAACATATAAAGATGGATAAAAACGTATGACAACTTAAGAAAATCCGACAAAACATATACAAACGAACGAAAACATATAAAAATAGACGAAAACGAATAAAAACGTAAGAAAATGCATATAAACAGATTAAAACGTATAAAAATGGATAAAAATATAAGAAAAACAGCCGTTTTTATTAAGGATAAATGATGCAATGATCTTTAACCAAAGGAGCTAACGTGTAAATAATAACGGAACACACTTAACACCAGTTAAACTAAAGGATCAGTAGTGTTATTCTTTTCCAAATTAGAGACGACTAATGCAACTCCAAATGTCAAGGGACGAAAGTTGTTACTTTTGACATACCACAAGGACCATCCATGTAATTTACTCTAAATTATAAATTAAGTCTAAATCGAAAGGGTACAAGTGGAAGAGAAAAAAAATCACTTACAATTAATATGCAATAATTCATTGGAGAGAAATTTTAAAGATAATAAATGAGTTTTAACTTTAACCCTTGCCATGGAGACACATAATAAAAAAGCCATTATAATAAGGGTTTCGGTAACCACAACCTTATGGGTTGGTTTGGATTGTGATTAAGCCTAATCGTTTGTGTTAAAATAGCATTTGAAGAACTCATTATTTTCATTTTTATACATCCAAACCTATATAAAGAACAAGTTTGATTGCTATATTTAGAGGCAAAGATCACCCCAAAACTCTAAAAAAAAATGAAAAGTGGAAACCTCACTACTAATAGAAAGTTTTCAATATTCTTTAAATCAAAAAACGGGAGAAAAACTAGGAGCAAACCATGGAGATTCGGTTATCTTGAACAAAAAGTATAACCGTCATATCAATCTGATCATTAAATCAGTTCTTCCCAAAACCCTAAATCCAAACTTGAAGAGACCCAAAATTCAAATCAAAGCAATTGAAGATCCAAAATCAACCAAACTGATTGAATACAACGTGATAAGATCAAACGAATCTTCAAAATTAGGTGATTTCAATATATATCATCATAATATCATTGTATTTGTTAGTATTACATTCACAACATTATTTTAGCATCTTGGTTTCAATAAATTCGATTACAATATCTATTTTCTCGGTTGGTATGTTTTTAGTTAAAATTCGAGAGTGGATTAGAAAAATCTCTCTTACACACACACACACACACACACAGAGAGAGAGAGAGAGATGATCCAGTTATATCATACGTCGATTGAAAGGTATCTTCTTAATAAACTTATCTTAAGGTAATTTTGTTTTTTATTTTTTAGCTGATCAATCGAATTAGGTTAGCCGATCAATTTAGGTATATAATGAATAAGGATCAGTTTTGTATACATTTATAGAATTTGATTATTGATTTTGTTTTTTAAATCAAGCCTATTTGATAAAGTGTTTGACGCATTTGCATACCAAATGTTTGATGAAATTCCTTGATGAATTTGACAAATTTTCTTAAGTGAAAATTATGTTTATTTGACAAGCATAAAGTGTTTGATAAAATGGCGAAAATGTTACTTATTATCTTTAATCTATGATCATCTTTTATTTGATAAAATAGCATTTGTTGGATATGTAGTCTAGATATTTAAATTTCTAAGAAGTACAACAGGTTGATGTTAATCTTTTTGAACATTTTCATTCTAAAAGGTCTTTTGTAAACATTTTTAGAATTAAATAACTAGAACATGTTGCTGTCATTTATTCTATAATCATTATTGTGTATAACATTCGCGTTTTATTTAACACATTATATTCAAATACTTTTGTAGTTAAAATAAAATCATTCTTGTGTATAACATGTTGCTTCATGGAAAGGGAAACAGATGGTGCTTGAGTAGGTGGCGTTCAAATCATTTGGTTTGTCAAGGTCAGGCTTTTTACATTTAGTTCAACATTTTAGTCATAAAGTCATGTCGCTGTGACTACTAAATGATACACGTTAGAATGCATATTGCAAGAAAAAAAAAGATTAAACAGAATAAATACTTAATTTTTATAGATGTATAGATATAGATATGTATAAACAATTTGGGATTGATTATTTAATCTATTTTTGAGTAGATAAGAAACCTATAATTAGTTATCCAACCCCTTATGTGGACTAACCATCAGAACACCCAACAACTGTCCATATGCATTAAAGAAACACATACACGACATCATTCTAGATAAGAAATAGCATCTGGCTTATTATGTAATAAAAACACAAAGAGGGTTTATAGTGTATGTAATTAAAATTCATAAGCTCCTCTCAAAATAATCTTAGCCAAACACCCGCTAAATAACATGCATATTTCGCTGCAAGGTTACATAATCTGTTGATTAAATCTATCAATTGTGTTTCAGGGTATTGAGCATGGGAAGCAAGAACGTCGTTGCAACATGGTGGAGGTGGTTCGGGAATGGGTTCAATTGGTATGAAGAAACACTTAGCACCATACTTGCCTTCACACCCTGTGGTAAGCACCAAAATCCAAAGCTCAACATTCTCAATTATTGCCGGTCTATGTATATATAACAAGTATCCAAATCAATAAATTTCATACAAGTAGAATTGAAATGTTGCAAAGAATGAACATTGTGATAATTTATTAGTTTAATGGTAATTTGCCCGCTATCTATTTTAATTGTGCATCTTGATTTGAAGGTGGCGACAGGAGTTATACCGGCACCTAATCACAGTCAGCCACTTAGGGTGTGTTTGGCGAAATGGGATGAGGCTGGGGCTCAGGCTAGGGCTAGGACTTATATTATAAGCTGAAATTGAAATTTGCATTTTTATAAACTTGTTTGGCAAATGGGCTGGGGTTGGGGCTTATTATTGCAAAATTACTAAATATAGTGATTTCCCCTTCCATGATCTGGATTACCTCAGCTGCAAATTTGCTTATAAAGGTTTTCAAATTCGCAAGTAGTACTCGGTAATTGTCGCTGGAAACTTCCAGGATTACTGGGAAACTTATTGTCAATCTAGTACTGCATTTTTTTATTTATCCAAATGTTTTTTTTCTTTTAATTTTTTTTTGAACCCGGTCATGCCACTCGCAACGGCAAACAATAACTTTTTTGAAAGGGTAAAACGACAAAGCTCCAGTCCGTTCTTCATAGGTATCTGACCAATTGCTATTACAGTGTACATGTTATTGAATATCATCCATGTATAGCTTCGTACCTTAGGTTCAGTCTCAGCCATATATGGTAAGCGACACCGTTTTGTTCGTTAGATTTGGAGACACTGTTAAAAGAACAGTGCAACGACAACTTTTTTGCCTTGTGCTTTAACTAGCACTGTTAAAAGAAAAGTTCAACGACGGCACACCCTTTGTAATTTTGATGAATCACTGTAGCTGCTACAGCTGAGGAGAACCCCGAAAATACGTTGTATGGTTCATTGTTTAATAATATTTATAATATGTATAAGGCTCAGAGATCAATGACAAAACTGGACATAATATATCGGCCATGGATGCAATTCTAATTTGTATCATATTGTTGTGCCAAGATCCGGGCATAAGCATATTATGTCACTGCAACATTCAAGTGCAAATATAGCTATCATCATTGCCTTGGGGTAAATAGGGAAGTAATCGTAGGTAAGAAGAAGGGTTAATCTGAGATGGCTGCAAACCCAATAGTTTTCCCACCCAAGTTCCAGGTCACCTCAATTCTAAATTTACCTAAAAGTGCAACAACATTATGTTGGTCTTTCAACCCACCATAGTTGCAATAACATATTAGAATGCCTTGTTTTGTTAACAGTGCTACCCAAAACCACGAAACCGAACGACATCATTTACCATATATGGCTGAGTTTCAATTTCGGGTACATTGCTATACATGTAAGATTTTGCTCAAATATATTTAAGGCTTAGATCTGTAACCATAAAACCAAGAATAATATAGCGGCCATGGCTGAAATTGTAATTCAAGTCATATTGCCGTGCCAAGATACCAGTCTATGTATATTATGCCACCACAACATTCAAGTGCGAGTACTTATCATCACTGCCTTAAGGTAAAGAGGAAGGGAAGCATAGGTAAAAAGAAGGGTTAACTCGGCATGGCTGCAAATTCAATAATTCGCCCTGCCAAGTTCCGGATCACCTCAACTGTAAATTTGCTCATCTTTCCATCTTATTATAAATACTATTAAATGATAAACCATAGAACCTAAAAGGGAAGAAACCATCGCAGATCGCATACGCTCTGAGGTTACCTCAAAGTACCAAAGGGTTCAACGTCTTTGTACTTGTTATATCACACCAACATTCAAGTGCGAATATTTATCATCACTGCCCTTAGGGTAAAGGGGAAGTGAAACACATGTGAAAAAGAAGAGTTGACACGGTATGGCTGCAAACCCAATAGTTTGCCCCACCGAGTTCCAGGATACCTCAGCTTTGAATTTGCCCATCCTTCCATCTTACTCTAAATATATTCAAACGATGTACCGCACGGCATCGTTGGTCGTACACAAAGAACAGTAAGCAATAACTGCATATGAACAACTGCATACCATCTAATTACCAGCAAATACTCTAAGCAGAGATAAGTTGCTTGAGAGAAACTAAGTTGAGCAATAACTGTGTCGGCAAACACCGATATTAAAGCACTCTAGAAGAACACTATATCTTAGACCATTAAACTTATAGAAGCAACAAACCATTAGAAAGAACACCAACATATCCATTAGAAGGAACCCCAAAATGGCGCTGTATGGTTCATCGTTTAATAATACTTATCATCGCTGCCTTAAGGTAAAAGGAACGGAAACACAAGTAAAAAGAAGGGTTAACCCGGTATGGCTGCAAATTCAATAACTTGCCATGCCAAGTTCCGGGTCACCTCAATTGTAAATTTGCTCATACCTCTATCTTATTATAAATACTATTAAACGATAAACCATTGAACACAAAAAGGAATAAACCACCGCAGACTGCATCTGCTACAGGGTTACCTCAAAGTACTAAAGGGTTCAACTTCGTTACACTTGTTATATCACAACAACATTAAAGTGTGAATATTTATCATCACTGCCCTTAGAGTAAAGAAGAAGGGAAACACATGTAAAAAAGAAGGGCTGACCCGGCATGGCTGCAAACGCAATAGTTTGACCCCAAGTTCCAGGTCACCTCAACTTTGAATTTTCCCATCCTTCCATCTTACTCTAAACAAACGATGTACCACACGACATCATTGGCTACACACAAAGAGCAATAATCCCAAGTAACTTATATGTGCTAAAAAGCAATAACTGCATATAAACAACCGTATACCATCTAATTATCAGCAAATACTTTAAGCACATATAAGTTGCTTTAGAGAAACAAAGTTGAGCGTTAATTGTGTCGGCAAACAATGACATTAAAGCACTGCAGGAGAACATTGTATCTCAGACCATTCAACTTATAGAAGCAACAAACCATTAGAAAGAACACCAAAATATCCATAAAAGCAACCCACAAATGAGTATGTGTTGCCCCTCCCATTATGCGAAGCAATACCTACACCAAATAACGCTGATAAATAATCTAAGACAAACAACCCAAATAGTCAAATAATAAGTATGAATAACAAAAAAAATTGGAATAATCCAACTGAACAAAATAGATGAAAAAGTGTGGAATCAAAGATCCCGAAACACTCAAACGTTAATCAATCAAACTAAAACTAATCAAACCTAATAATCAAACCTTTTAAATTATTTCATCGATCAAACTAAACCTAATCAACTTGCTATACTAAAACACTATAAAAATGTGAGCATAATAAAGTATTCTTAACACACATACACATAAAGTAAATCTTGGGGAATACCCAACGATTTATTATTTTCTAGTGAAAGTAGATCTAAAAAGAAAGAAAACATACCCAATGAGATATTATCTCCTAGTGAAGCAAATAAAGCAAATGTATGAGATAAGAATGTTCAAGAAAATGACTATTACTAAATCCGTATGTGGTAAACGAATCTCAGCCATACATATGGTAAACGACCTCAATTGACTGAATCTCAGCCATATATATGGTAAACAAACTTAAATAAATGAATCCCAGCCATATATATGTTAAACGACGCCGTTTTGGACGTATGTTTTGGGATCACTGTTAAAAGAACAGTGTGACGACGTCGTACCCTTTGATTCTTTGTGGATCACTGTTAAGAGAACAATGCAACGACGTCGCGCCTTTTGTAATTTTGATGAATCACTGTAGCTGCAATAGTTGAGGAGAACCCCAAAACGACACTGTATGGTTCATCGTTTAATAGTATTTTTGTTATAAAAAGTTTTGTTAAACATAGAATATTTTATTTTAATTAATTATCGATTTTTTAATTAAGTTAACCTTAATCACAAAATATAGAGTTATGGTTAGCATAACCCAATAATAATAAGGTGGAAACTTATTATCAGATTGAGTGAGTTATATTCTTTTATTGACAGTATACGTATATAGTTTATTTAAATGTTGTTTCGAGTTATGTTAGTCAAACAAAAATGTAATAAGCATTCAAATCATTAAAAAATAATTAAAAATAAATAAATTCACTGTACTTTTAGTTGATAGCATCAAGCACTTTTTTTTTTTTTTTTTTTTTGCACTTCCTTTTCAAAGCAGACTTAAGAAAGAAAGTCTTCCTAGTTCCTACTAGTTACCCTGCTTCACTGACAGCAGCAAGTCTTTCATTTCTGGCACTTCCCTCGTTCAAAGGAAACTTCACAAATCAAACCTTCCCACTAGTTAGCCCTCTTCAATAATATATTAGACCTTGTGTTATCTAGTTTTAACACTCACAAACACAAAACATGGCTTTATTTCCTTCCACCATTTTCTTACTTGCTACAGTTTTATGTAACCTATACGTTGCTTCATGTTCTTCACATGAAGCTGATGCTCTAATCAATTGGAAAGCAACCCTTCATGCCCAAAACAACATACTTATTCTACCTTCATGGACGCAAGATGTTCAAAAGACAGTGTCCCCGTGCAATTGGTATGGAGTTTCATGCAATGAGCAAGGCAGCATAAACAATTTAAGCCTTTCGTCGTCTAGTTTAAACGGTACACTTGATCACTTATCATTCTCTTTATTTCCTAATCTTGTGCATTTAGATCTTAGTTCAAACTTCTTTTCTGGGGTCATCCCATCTGAAATCGGTCAACTGTCAAAACTTGTTTATATTGATCTTTCTTCTAATCGATTAATGGGAATAATCCCGCCAGAGATTGGTGAACTAAGAAATCTTGAAACCCTTTATCTGGCTGAAAATCAGCTGAATGGTTCGATTCCGAAAGGCTTATGTCAACTGAGGTTTCTCTCTAACCTTGCATTGAGTGATAACAATCTTTATGGTTCGGTTCCTAGCTGTTTTGGGCAGTTATCGAAATTGGGTCTTCTTGATCTGAAGTCTAACAATATTTCTGGTTCGATCCCTCCTGAATTGGGGAATCTTTTCGATCTACAGTCTCTATATATGGTCAATAACTCGTTAACTGGATCTATCCCAAAAACTTTTGTCAATCTCAAGAAGCTAACAGTCTTGTCTCTATGGAAGAATCAGTTGAGCGGATCAATACCGAAAGAAATAGGTCATTTGACGTCACTCACATGCATCGATCTACAATATAATGATCTAAATGGTCAGATACCTTCATCCCTAGGTAATCTCAAATCCCTTAATTATCTTCGTCTTTACTCAAACAAACTTTCTGGTCCCATTCCACAAGAGTTAGGAAGCTTGATGTCTCTTAATACTCTAGAATTAAACAACAATCGACTCAATGGTTCCATTCCGAGTTCATTCGGTAACCTACAATACTTGAAATTTTTGTGTCTAAACGACAATGAGTTTATAGGTCCTATTCCACATGAATTAGGAAAACTGAAGTTGGTAAAAATAGAACTTACCAACAATAGTTTTTCTGGTAGTTTGCCTGATGAAATTTGCAATGGAACGAAGCTTGAATTGCTTCTTGCTGGCAACAATATCCTGACGGGTCGAATTCCGAAGAGCTTGTACAACTGCTCGAGCTTGATTCGAGTACGTTTAGATGGAAACCAGCTCACAGGAGATATCTCCGAGAGCTTTGGTATCTATCCACACCTCGATTACATCAGCCTGAATGAAAACAAGCTTTATGGGGAGATCTCGGACAACTGGAGTAAGTGCAAGAACATAACGACGATACAAATGGGAGGAAATCGAATCAGTGGTAAGATACCACTTTCTCTTGGAAACTCGCCTCAACTGGGAGTACTTAATCTTTCTTCCAACGTTTTGGTTGGGCAGATACCAAAGGAATTTGGAATGATGATCAGACTCTCGAAGCTTTTCTTGAGCAACAATCAACTTTCTGGTGATGTGCCACAAAATCTTGGATCACTAGCTGAACTCTTGTATCTTGATTTGTCCATGAATACGTTGAATGGGCGAATTCCATCTTCAATCGGGGACTGCTCAAAACTCGTCAACCTAAATTTGAGTAACAACAAATTTACTCATGAAATCCCAGCTCAGATAGGTAAATTGCCTCAGCTATCTTATCTTGATCTGAGTCATAATTTACTCAGTGGTAAGATCCCTCCAGCAATTTCTAGTCTGAAAAGTTTGGAGATGCTCAATCTTTCGCACAATAATCTTTCTGGTTCTATTCCAAAGACATTCGAGTCAATGAATGCCCTGTGGACCATTGATTTATCATATAATCAACTTGAAGGTCCCATTCCCAACAGCAGAGGTTTTCTGAATGCATCAGTAGAAGCATTGCAGGGGAACAAAGATTTGTGCGGAAATGTTAGCAGATTGAAGCCATGTTCTTCAAAAAAGCATACCTTGAACAACAGACCCCACAAACTAGCACTCGTGATTTTTCTTCCACTTCTCGGAGCACTTCTACTTGGTGGTCTTATGGGAACTCTTGCTTTCTATAAGTGGAAATCGAAAAAGATGTCATCGACACAACTTGTGTACGAAGAGAAGTCGTGTCCTGATTTTCTCTCAATTTCAGATTTTGACGGAAAAGAGACTTACCTCGAAATCCTAAGAGTCACCGAGGAGTTTAACGAAGCATATTGCATCGGAAAGGGAGGATGCGGAAGTGTGTACAAAGCGAGCTTGGCATCAGGTGACATAGTTGCTGTAAAGAGACTTCATTCGTCGGCTGAAGTGATCAATCGCGATGATTTTTTAAACGAAATCAGAGCATTGACAAGGATACGACACCGTAACATCGTGAAACTACATGGCTACTGTTCACATGCTAGAATCTCATTTTTGGTTTACGAGTATCTTGAAGGGGGTAGCTTAGCTGATATTTTGAGCAATGAGACTGCACAATGTTTGGATTGGAAGAAGAGGGTGAACATAATTAAAGGTGTTGCACATGCTTTATCGTATATGCACCATGATTGTTCACCCCCTATCGTTCATCGTGACATATCAAGCAAGAACATCTTGCTTGATTCAGAGTATGAAGCATGTGTTTCGGATTTTGGCACGTCCAAAATTTTGAACAAAGACTCATCGAATTGGAGTAATGTCGCAGGAACATATGGATACCTTGCACCAGGTAAATTTATTCTGTTTTCAACCATAATATCACAAACTAAGTTGTTATGTCCTTAAAGAAAAGACTCGGCGCACTCATAACTTTTTTTTTCTTTCCAGAATTCGCTTACACAATGAAAGTAACCGAAAAGTGTGATGTGTATAGCTTCGGGGTTCTAGTGTTAGAAGTCAATCAAAGGTGAGCATCCAGGTGATATAGTAACTTCTCTAACATCTTCATCAACCAACAAGGTTGACCTTAAAGATTTACTTGATCATCGTCTACCAGTTCCACTCCTGGAAATCAAAGAAGTTGTGACATCAATCTTGGTTCTAGCGATAAGATGTGTGAATTCAGACCCCGAGATAAGGCCTACAATGTATGATGTTTCACAGGAACTTGCTTCATTTCCATAAGACATCTCTAAGAGTAATAATTACTTTATATAGACAAAAGTATTTTCATTTATCAGTCTTGGTTCCAGTCTTTAGAGTTTTATGATATTTTCTTCGGATGTAATTCAGATGCTGTGTTGTTGCAATTAGCAATGCTTAAACATCACATAGTATCAATATATCAATTTAATTTATGTTGTTTTTGTACATATTGGTTACTTGTAATAATAACAAACCAGGCCAAAAGATGTACTACAAGTCTATAATTGCCCCTTAAATGATGTAGAACTACCAATTAAACAATGAAGATGTTAAAAACTATGTAACATTCCAATTTAAGAACTTGGGTACTCAAACCACCGCAGCCTTCCACCCGCACCATTGATGTAAGCCATTTTACCATCATTTGGTCAAAGTTTTATCGGATTATATCAAAATCTTGGAAATTCAGAAGGCTTCGGCTATGGAACGTTGTGTTTGATGATGAGGTTGACATTGTTGACTATGATTCGATTGCTATGTTTCCATGATTTAAGGTATCAAGTATCAAGCTTTGAGTTACGAGACAATTTGAAAGACGTATCCTTCATTAATAGTTTGGAAGGTTCATCTTCCACGGAAAATGTGACTATTGTTGGATTTTGGATGGACGGTTCTTGATGAACATTTTGCGGATTGGGTTGCATGTCTGCTAAAAAAAGATGTTTAAATCTTAAGAAGTGCATCACTCATGGGGTTGTTTCTGAACCAGTACACATGTATCATGCCATATGTTGGCTAGTTTTACTTCATCAATTGTGTAGCTTATGAGAAAATACATTCGTGTGGATGTCCAACTTTAATATGAATAAAAATTTCTTGTTTTGTTTCAAAAATATATGAATCAAGGAACGGTTTACATGTTTACCAAAAATTGGTTTACTTTTTCTAATTATGAATCTGATAAAGAAATATGGACTAAAATCTTCTAATGTTTGTTTCAAGTTACATCATGTTGAACCAATAAGATAAAAGTAAATAAATTAGTGGGCCTTTGTTATATAAAATATGTGACACATCAATTTAATTTCTCTCACAATATGCTAGCATGAGAAGAACATGAAGCAGTTGAACGTTCGAGAAATATTTACATAAAAAGGGTAGCAATAGAATCATTAAATAAGTACTTGTGTTGTTATGATCCCAGAAAATAGAAGAAAAAAGATGCCAAGTGAAAAATATTAAAAAAGAATGAAACCGAAGATGAGTAATATATTTAATTAATGGTTCAAAAGTAAAATATATGGATGTTGTAATTTTGTGAGTGAGAGAGAGACAGAGATTAAAAAAAAGAGAGCGAAATAGAAAGATAAAAATAAATGTGAGTTTGTATGTGAGATTATTTCGATTAAGGATGAATGCAGAAAAAATAGGTTGCTAACAAAAAATATATAGTAAAAAATTGTTATTTATTGATTATTAACAAAAAAATGTCTTGAAAGCGTGACTATGAAGTTCCGAATAAAAAAAGCGTAGGAAAAACTTGACCCGTAAAACCGACCCAGACCGAAAACCTATGTTGAATTTTTAGATCTGCCAACGCGTAGTAGCTAAGCTTAATTATGAACTTAGTGAAGTATTTACGACAAAAGCTGAAATTTCAAATAATGTTAACGACCCCTTTTTGTTTAGTTTGTTTTAGCTTTTTTCTATGAAAATTTAACGAGCCACTTATTCTGTAATCCTTCACAAAGTTTTATTCATTTATATTGTAACTGGGTCGATTTTGGGGTCGTATCTTATCTCCAACGGGTTAGCTAAAGTTCGAAACGGGTAAAGTGGTATATAGCAAGATGCAAGTCAACCAAAGTGTATTAAGATTCTTAAATCCTTCAAACTTTCTACATTTCAGAACACGCAATGAACCTCTCAAGGTTACGGAGATCAAGTTGTTCTCCAGTGTGGGCCTGCCACATTTTAAAGTTCAAGGGCTAATGTGTTAATATATAAGGCATTAAGTATCTATGTATAACCTATTGAAATTGGTGATCTTTTTACTGTTCCAGGTTGGGCAAACTCTATGTGAAAGGGGATGGAATGTTGCATTTGATAGAGATGGTGGTTTAAAATGGGTGAAAATTAAAAGTACGTGACGTCTTTTTCAAAAATCACATCTACTTGATATCTTTGTTAAAGGTCAAAGATACTAACATCTTTCAATTTTTTCCGATCTAGCTAATATGATCATTGGTAGTAGGTTATCGGTCACCTTCTTATAAATTTGTGATTAGTCTCTAGGACTAACGACCGTTAACTAGAAGATAACGACCGTTAAAAAAAAAAAAAAAAAAAAATTTAAAGTTTTCTTCTTAAAATCTACTTAAAATATATTTTTTAATTCATAATTTTATAAAAAATATATATATATATATCGAATTAAAAAAAAAAAAAAAAGCGTATTTAAAAAAAAAAAAAAATAATTTAAAAAAAACGTAATTTTTAATTTTTTAAAATTACGTTTTTAAACTTTAAAAAACTCAAAAATTCCGTTTTTTTATAAAATTACGTTTTTTTTAAATTACTTTTTTTTTTTTAAATTACGCTTTTTTTAAAAAATTCCGATATATATATATTTTTTTTAAATTATGAATTAAAAACAATATTTTAAGTAGATTTTAAGAAAAAATTTAAAAGTTTTTTTTTTTTTTTTTTTTTTTTTTTTTTTTTACTGGTATATTCATTT
Organism: Chrysanthemum lavandulifolium; assembly: GCA_022545495.1. Lineage (NCBI taxonomy): Eukaryota > Viridiplantae > Streptophyta > Magnoliopsida > Asterales > Asteraceae > Chrysanthemum > Chrysanthemum lavandulifolium. The sequence goes on along the minus strand of CM040244.1, from coordinate 10,974,777 downwards.
AACGGTTGTTAGTCCTAGAGGACTAATCACAGCAAATTTATAAAAGGTGACGCAGTAACCTACTACCAACACGTGTCGTATTAGATAGATCAAACAAATTTGAAAGTATGTTAAGTTTTGACCTTAACAAAGATATATTAAGTAGAGACAGATTGAAAAAAGACGTTACATCACTTTAACTTTCACCCTTTAAAAATTGTAGGTGCAATTTTTATTTATTTTTATTTATTATTATTTTTTTAACGCTTCTTTCATTTTGATACAAGTGTTGGCAAGATTGTTTATTTTGTTTGTACTTTGTAGGTGAAATGAGTTGGGTTATATATTTACATGAAACACTTATTGTCACAAAAAATAATAATAATAAAAAATAAAAAATTATAAAATTATACTGTAAAACCCAGTAGACAAGTTTCCCTATCGATTGACCCACACATTTTCCATGTCGAACCTTCGTGTATAAGTTTGGAAAGTAATAGACAGAGTGATGTTCCTTTCGGGTTTTTTGTATGGTTTATACAATTTAAAGTAAGCTGAAAATGTGTATTCCAAGAACAGTTTTCAACAAAACAAAATACAATGCTATTGAACAGCCATCATCTCTAGAATCTCCATCAGTCTAATCTAATATTAGAGTAAAGTCCAAAATACATCCTTGTGGTTTGCCCTTTAGCTCGCTTTACATCGCTAAACTTTTTTTTTGGCATAAAACCATCCCTCCGTTAGTAAAGTTTGCACAAATATATCCCTCTGTTAGCAAATTCGGTTAATAAGGACTAACGGTGCAAATATTTCTCCGTTATCTCCTAACGGAAGAGAAAATAAATATTTGCACCGTTAATCCTTAGGACTAACGATGCAAGTCCATAGGACTAACGATGCAATAAAATAAATTGCATCGTTAGTCCTAAGGACTAACGGTGCATGCCACCGCCACCTACCACCCAACGCCGCCTACCACCTCCACCGCCACCACCCCTACCTCCACCGCCGCCACCCACCGCCACCACCACCTCCACCCACCACCACCCAACGCCACCACCCCCCACCTCCACCGCCGCCACCCACTGCCACCACCACCCACCCAACGCCACCACCCCCCACCTCCACGGCCGCCACCAACCACTACGCCACCACCTCCACCCACCACCACCAACGCCATTTCACCACCTTCCACCGCCACTCTACCGCCACCTCACTCAACGCCATCACCCCCGCCACCATTACACCACCACCACCCATCACCACCAACGCCACCACCCCACCTTCATCGCCGCCACCCACCACCACCCAACGTCACCTCCACCCACCATCACCCAATGCCACCACCACATCCACCACTACACCACCACCTCTACCCACTACCACTGCCACCACTACACCACCACCACCACCACCAACTACCACCTATTTTTGTTGATGGTGGTGGGTGGCGGTGATGGTGGTGGTTTTTGTTGGGAGGAGGTGGGTGGTGGTGGCAGTGGTAGAGGTGGTTGGTGGTGGCGTAGATGGCGATGGTGGATGTGGTGGGGGTGGTGGTGAAAGCGGCGCTGGTGGTGGGGGTGGTGGGTGGAGGAGGCGCCAGTGGTGGCTGGGCGGCGTGGCGGTGTGGGTGGTGGAGTGTGGTGGCGCGGGTGGGGTGGGCGTGGGCGGGTGCAAAGTGAGTGGTGGTGGTGGTGGTGGCGGTGGCGGCAAAGTGGAGGTGGAGGTGGTGGTGGCGAAAGTGGTGGTGGGCGAAGCTGGGCGAGTGGAGAAGTGATAGGTGGCGGTGGGTGGTGGCGTTGGGTGGTAGGTGGCGGTGGAGTGCACTGTTAGTCTTTAGGACTAACGATGCAATTTATTTTATTGCATTGTTAGTCCTAAGGATTAACGGTGCAAATATTTTCTCTTCCGTTAGGAAATAATTGAGAAATATTTGCACCGTTAGTCCTTATTAACTGAATTTACTAACAGAAGGATGTATTTGTGCCAACTTTATTAATGGAGGGATAGTTTTGTGCCAAAAATAAGTTTAGGGATATAAAGCGAGACAAAGGTTAAACCACAGGGATGTATTTTGGACTTTACTCTTAATATTAGTATCCGAATTTCACTTACAGTTATAATCTATATTGGTACGTTATCTAAATTTTATGTCAAACTCGTGTGTACATCGGTTTATAACTTCATGATTATAGTAACAGGTTCGTTTTTAAGTGGTCTAAATGGATCCCGAAAAAATGCAACATTTTCATGTGGCGTTTAGGGATGGATAGAATCCCTACGGGAATGGAGCTTAGTGCCAGAAATTGCTTTTTCGGATCCACAATTTGTGAGCTTTGCGGCTAAGAGGACGAATCTGTGGAGCATCTGTTTTGTAGTTGCGAGGTGTCATCAGAGATTTGGTACATAATAGGTCGCTGGATCAACTCTCCCCCTCTTTACATGTTCTCCGTGCGGAACTTGTTCGAGATGCACAGGTGGGGAATTACGGACAAGAAGAAAAGGAAAATTATTAAAGGGGCTATTTTTATCACGTGTTGGTCTATATAGAAAGCTAGGAATTTGAAGAAGTTCGACAACAAACCCATTGATGTTAAAAGTATTATTTTAGATATTATGGGTTTCGGGTTCTTGTGTTATAAAAACCGAGGGGGGAAGTATAGTCTTAGATGGGATAAGTGGTGTAAGTTCGAAGTGATGTAATCGGTTTTTTGTTGCCCCTTCGCTAGTTGGCGTTGGTTGAGTTGTGAATAATAGTAAACTTAAAAAAAAAAAAAAAAAAAAAAAAAAAAAAAAAAAAAAGTAATCTATACTACTTAAAGCTTATCCCCTTAATTTAATGTGCAAGGGGTTTGCACAACCAAAAGTACCGCATAAACATCTTTATGCATACCAAAATAACTACAAATGATTTCGGTTTAGTATGCCCTCATATTCAATGCAAATTCGGTTTGGTTTATGAAGAGGCTCGAGTTTAAAGAAATTTCGGTTTGTGCAATGAAGAGCCTCGACTTGAATGAAATATAACCTGGATTGAATGCTCGGACCTTCACACTAAACACGTATTCAATGTTGAAGCACAAAAGGCGCCAATTTGCAACCTCAAAGAATATGGATCAATCTAGAATTAAAACATTACTAAATGGAACTGCATAAATAAGCCTTACAACCCATACAACCCATTATATCGCACACTCATTCGGGTAGGCATACAAGTGAAAAACGACCGTTATCTCTATAATTATGGCCTTAGAAAGCGGAGGACCTAATGCACTATTGTTACCGGACGAATTGAAATTGGATGAGACCAAGACGATCGTAGTGATGCTTTGTAGGATGTGGGATATAAATGCTCCTTCGTGCGAGATACTTGAGCACCGATTTCTTGGTGTCCGATGCTAAAGTATGTTGACATCCATCACCATCTGTGAAAAACACGAATAATGCCAACTGTAATACAAAAGTTATAAAATGTCATTGTTTGTCAATTTTTCTTACATGCTTTTATGCAGGAAATGTTATCCACCGTGCCGCCAAGGCAACATGAGAGCTCGCAATTTCTTGAAGTTAAAGAGGGTGCTATATATTCGGTCAAAAATTTTGTAGTCATGCAAAACAAAGAAGATTTTCGTATCAGGAAGGACGATACGTTCATGCTTGAGTTTAATGGATCAACAAGCATAAGGAAATCTTTGGTTATATCTAAGGGATTTGTTAGGTATCCGTTACAATTGGTTGATTTTGATCATATAAAGCCCACGGAAAACAAATATCTCATTGGTAATGTGGTGTTTGTTTAGGTATCTTAAAATACTTTTTTTTTAAATATTGTTGCTATAAAAGCTTTTACCTTTCAGATGCTGTAGGTTATGTGACAAATGTGGGTAGGATGAACTACACCAAAACAGGAGCCAAAAACCTTGATTTCTACTTGGCGAATCATAGGTTGAAGTTTATATTTGTTGCAAAGGATGTTGTGAAAATGCATTTTTTTTTGCCAATATGTAATAGGAAACTTACTGTTCTTTTGTTTCGATTCCCTTTGTAATCAGGGGCCAGTCCATACGGGTGACCCTGTGGGGAGGCCTTGCTGATGTGTTAATTGAGAAGAAGGCGGCGACGTTGGCATGTGTCTGTTGTGGTGACTTCAACCTCGCAAGCAATATAACGAAGAAGTGGGTTATGGACTATTTACCTTTTGCATGTTCAACACTTTTCATTTACACATTTACCTTTGATATTACCTTCTAGATAAGCTCTATCTATCCAGTAGTTCATCCACCCAACTCCTAGATTCCGTCGACATTCCTGCGATTAAAGAATTGAATACAGAGACTTGGTGAGAAGCTAATTCTTATTATTGAATATATCCTAAAACCAGCAAAGTTTAACAAATCATACAATTGTTTATTAGCATAACTGATGCCTCAAAAGGATCTTTGCGGGTAGACGGCTCTGAACCAAGAGAAGGATCTATCGAGAATCTTCTCATGTGGGCCCGAAATAAAAGGAATGATGTACGTGTTATTATGCATTCGTCATCTCTATATTATCTTTATAATTCACAACATTTACGAATCTAATTTATACACAGTCTGCCGCTTTCATAATTAAGGCCAAGATTGATAATGTGCGTACTAGAAAGGGATGGAATTTCCCATCGTGCGGGGGAGACAACTGCAGGAAAGGGGCTACTAGAAAGAATGGGAGATTTTGGTGCGAGTCATGCAGGCAGACCAGTTGAATACCGGTAATAAGGTAATGCCATATTTGCATTTTATATTTTGATTGTTTTAATGTATTATATAAAATTGCTCACCTTGACATTTACCATCTTATTGAATGTTTCCTTGAGATATCGCCTTGAACTTGGTATATCCGATGCTACCGAGCGCATCGTTGTGGTCCTTTTGATGATGCGTCTGTTGGATTGATCGGGTTCCCACTTCAAGTTAGTGACCGATGAGGATGAGGTATGCTTATAAATCCCGCTTAATTACACATTATTACATCATTCCATTACTCACCACTTAATCTCTGTGGTTCGACGATCATGCAAACTTGCCATCACCTATATCTCGACCTCATTGGGACAACACACATGTTTGAAATCAAATCACACGTATTATGAATATGGAACATTTGAGAGTTTTACGTGTTGGGAAGTTGACTCACATAATACATCACCGAACCCACCAACAAGTAATCACCGTTGACAATGAAACCGTTACATGCTCATCATCCAAGTCACCACTCGATCGCCAACCTCACTACACCGTCCAAACACAGCAGAGGATAGGAAACGGAAAAGGTATTGAAACCAAAAAAACAATACAACATGTATTTTTATAAAGTCACTTATCGATAGAATTCCATTGTTTGCAGAGTGGTTGTTGATGATTCAACTACAAAACATGGACTCTTCGCCGGTTAATGATGTACAAGGTGATGCGTCGATATTGCAAGTAATACTACATCTTCAACATCCACCCACCGCTCAAACGGTGATAAAGACCAACCATGCAAATGATAATAAAGATGATGGTCAACGATCTTAAAACCTTTGGGTGACAACAAAATATCTTTACCCTATCTATCTTACTATTACAATACATCTAACATAATAATCATTTTCCGTTGTATGCGGTGTTGATATTGATAATTTGGACGCGGTTGTTGAACTAATAATCACGACGTTGAGCGGGATGGGGATATAATACTGCCGTCAAGAAGAAACATAGACGGTTAGACGTATTGACTTACACTTTTTCCCGCTATCCCTTTTACGTTTGCTCGCATAATAACACGTTTCTCCCTATATATTTTGTAAACAGTTTGTGGTTGAAGAATCTGAATGACCCCATCCAATGTCGTCCCATCAAGCCTTTATAAAGCGAATGCTTTTGACAATAATAATACATTTGATAAAAACTACTCTTGGGATTTTGTTTTACTTTTGTTTTATTTGTTGTTTGGAAGACACGATAATTAGCCGCTCCATTACATTTGGTTTTGTTTTTCGACAACATGTTTTGGTTTGCCATCCAACAAAATATTGTTTGTTTTTGTGCTAAACTCCATTTCAGGTACCTCCAAGATGAACATAATGTGGCTTTGGACAATTTCTACATGAGATCAAATAGCTATGTGTGTTAGTAATGCCAGATGACCATGAAAGCAATTGTGGTTCTTTTGATTCTTTCATCAGACATTGTTACCAATTGTAATGTTTAATGTACAAGATATTTGTTTAGGTATCTTAAAATTATTAGTCCTTTTTCAGTTTCTCCATTAGACATGGTTACCAAGTGTAATGTTTCATGAACAAACTAAATATGTGAATGAACCATATATTTATATTAATGAAAATAATATCTATGTCGTTTACTACTTTTCCTATTGTATCCCCTTTTTTAATCACTCCTATAACCCTTTCATGTGATGAACATGTAACCAAACATCCAATTAATGAATCCTATTTCTGTATAATTCTCTAACTCTCTATAGTATCCACTATTTTCATTCACTCATACAACCCTTTAAATAATTGAACAACTTAAAGTACACAACCGGTCATCTAAATTCATGAATACATGTGATTGATTAATTGTGACTACTTAATAAATAATTTTCAAAACCTTGAAATTACCCAAATGTTAGGACGATGTTGTTTTAAATCGAAATGATACTGATATTGAAGATGGTTATCTTTGCTTAATGCAATCACCAAGATTGCCTAAAATCGACTTTATTATATACCTAATGAATTAAATAATGACTATAACATTATGTTTGGTATGAATTATATGAGTTTGAAACCCTCTTTCTATTTATATGTATTTATACCATCCACTACATATGTTTACTTTACACATACATTATTATTTTATACATGACAAGTGTGATATAAACTTATCTTATAATGCAATTTTTTAAACATGTTTATTCCTATATTATTTTATAACAATTAAGAGTTTCTTACTTTCTACATATGTTATATAGATTAACCATCCTGAATTTGTGTATTATACATAACAAGTTATTATTTTATATTGGAAAAAAATCAGTCTCATTATTAAAGCAATAATAAGGATCATAAAAACCTATAGATACTTACATAGAAACCTCTTCATTGTTCATTACACTTATTGCATCAGTTCACCACAAGAATCCCAAGAGATGATTTAATATACATCTTGCTTCTATATCTTTCCAAACCTGCAAGGTTATGTGTTGCATAATTGATACATATCATCCAAATACTAAATGAATACAGGTACATTTTAATTTAACAAAATACTATACCTCCCAATTATGTATATGATTAAATCCATATTTGTTTTTCCGTTCTGAGGTCGAAAATGATCATGCTCATGTTCCATCCTGTCGGACCATGGTGAAATCTTCGTTATTGATTCGAAACAATTGTCGGTGAAAGTGGAATAACACAAAGCTATTGTGGTTTGCGGCTAAATGAAACTGTCAAATCATTTATAGGTATACACCAGCGCCAAACATTCACTTGCATTATTATAGTGCAACATTGTTGCAACAATTGATACCTGATTCGCGTGTTCACCGTAATTTGTTAGGACAAACATCACGCTCAGGGGGTGATTTACCAAATATGACAGCGAGTCAAATGCCTTATGCTTCAAATCAACCCTTTATGTATAAAAAACGAAGATCAGCAGGTGTTTAACTAACCAAATTACATTTGGCACACAATTGTTTCCGTAATAATGAATAATACCTTAATGTTATTCATACAGGGACGCTCTCACAGCGTGCAGCTAAAAAAAAAGCACACGGAGCCGCACATGCATCTGCAGGTAATTTCATATTTAATAATTCATGGCTTATGTTATTTGATGGATAAAAATGTTGTTATTCCCAATAAAATTTACCTTTTTTGGCAAGGTGTTTCCGTTGTTTACCATGATATTGGGCATCCATCATTTGAGTGTCAAAATTGCAAAGCGATTATGTGGTATCAGGAGAGAAGCGATAAATCAAAGAGCGCCTCCAACCCAACTTTTTCCATTTGCTGTCAAGAGGGAAAACTTCTTTTTCCAAGATTTAATGAAACGCCTTCACCTCTTAAACAGTTTATGGACTATAATAATCCCGCAAGTTTAAGATTCAAAGACCGATCGGGGTATATAATGGCATGTTTTGTTACACATCTTTTGGAGCAAGAATAGACCATTCAATTAACACGGCAGGGGTCCATATACCTTTAGAGTAAATGGCCGAGCTATCATCGAATAGGTTCTCTTCTTCCAACACGGAATTCAACCTAAATATGCACAACTATACTTTTTGACATCGAAATGAAGTGAATAACCGAATGAGAGCTTTTATAGACAAAGATGGGGATCCGTGTTAGATCCAAGTATAGTAGGAGCTTAATTAAAATGTTTGATCAATCAAATTCAATTGCTAAGGCATTTCAATGGCTCGGGATTGGTGCGAGAACCACAATGCACCACCTTTCAACTACGGCCGATAAGTGGACATACTACATCTCGGCAATACAACGCACCAACCGTGGCGAAATAGCGACTCTAATTACTAATGACTTTGGTGATGGTATTCCTACAAGAGATATTATTGTAACTAACGAGGATGAAGGTTTGAAACGATTTCGAGTTGCATTGAATACATGTCACTTCAATATCCATTGTTATTCCATATGGGAAGAAGGATTTCATGAAAAGATACCATATTACAACAACATGTCATTCGCAAGACCAAAAGGGCTTTTGTCACAATGAAAGAATACTATTCATATATCATACAACAAATGAAATAACCAAGGTACTACATCGCTAGAGGTGGGCGATTATTCCAACAATACTTGGTGGATTCATATGCACATTGAAGAAGAGAGGCTAAAATGGACGAGAAAAAATCAAGATACGTTACGCGTTGATCTATATCATAATGTTTGTATTTGTAACAAGGGGATACAAGTGCAAAGCGGGGATCGAGAAAACGAATCGCTCGCCAAAAGCTTTATAGGCGGTCCAAGGTATATGATGCAAAACTACTGGGATGCAATGGCTATATGCCGGACGATGGGAATCGCACAGTTCATCACGTTCACTGCTAATCCAAAATGGCCCGAGATTGCAGAAATGCTAAAACACGTCCCGGGCCAAAAAGTACATGACCGTCCAGAAGTGGCAACACGTGTGTTCAAGATTAAACTTACTGAACTGTTAAACGACCTTACAAAAATTCATATTTTTGGCAAGTCACGAGGAGGTAAAAAAAAATTAAACCATGCTTTTAATCTGTTTACTCTTTTATATATACATTGTGTATTATCTTATGTTTGTTTACGATTATATTTCAGTTGTGTATGTCATAGAATTTCAAAAACGTGGACTGCCACATGCTCATATCCTACTGTGGCTTGAAGAAGAATTGAAATGCAAAACCCCAACCCAGATAAATGATATAATTACAGCTGAGATACCATGTCGAATCAATGATCCGGATGGGTATAAAGTAGTGACTGAGTTTATGTTACATGGACCTTGCGGTAAAGATGAAAAAAGCCCATGTACAATCGAGGGTAAGTGCTCAAAACATTTTCCTAAACCTTTTGTGGTTGAAACAATTGTTGATAATGATGGTTATGCTATTTATCACGGAGGAATAATAACGCTCACCATATAAAGGGAAATTCAAATACGATAACAGATATGTGGTGCCTCACAACCGTTATCTCTCATGAAATACCGAGCCCACATTAACGTGGAATGGTGCAACAGTCCAAAGCAATTAAGTACTTATTCAAGTACTTAAATAAAGGTCCCGATAGAGCCACAATTGTTATACAAGAGAATGTAAAAAATGATGGTGATACAGCAAATGTACAAGTTTTGGAGGTTGACGAAATAAAGAACTATTTGAATTGTCGTTTTTTAGCTCCATGTGAGGCGGTGTGGCGTTTGTTTTCATACGACATACATTTCTCATATCCGTCTATTATGAAGCTGAATTACCACTTGCCGAATCAGCACGCAATCACACTACGTGACTCGGAAAGCTTGCCCGCCCTAATTCAAAGAGAAGGTATCGACATGACCATGTTCACTGATTGGTTTGAATTAAACAAGTGTGATACAAATGCGAATCAGTATACGTATGCTGAGATACCTACACATTACGTGTGACATGAGAAAGACAAACTATGGAAAAATAAATTGCAAAAATGCATCGGTCGGATTGTTTACTCGACCCGCGCCCGGAGACCGATATTATCTTAGAATGTTGTTGAACATTGCAAGAGGTCCTGATTCTTGGGAAAAACTCATGACTGTTCACGACAAACTATGTTCGACTTTCAAGGAAGCATGTTTTGTGTATGGCCTCTTAAATGATGACACGGAATGGACATATGCTATATCAGAAGCAAGTGTATGGATGTTTGGACCACAGTTACGTGACATATTTGTAACAATTTTAATATTTTGCGATGTTAGCAGACCTTTAAAATTTTGGGAAGAGAATTGGAAGTTTCTATCAGAAGATCTTCTACACAAGAAAAGGAAAATGTTCAATTATCCTGAGTTGGAGTTGACGGACGAGCAACTAAAGAACTATTGTTTGATAGAGATCCAAGAGTTATTAAATAGAAATGGTAGATCTTTATCTGAATTCCAAGACCTACCAGTGCCTGACCCAAGGTTACTAACCAACATGGACAATCGTCTCATACGTGAGGTGTTGAATTATGACATGAAACAGAGTAAGATTGAACATCAGGAACTTCATTCATTGTTAAATCCCGAACAACGTTTAATCTATGAAGAGGTGATTGAATCTGTCCATGGTAAAAAAGGGAATTTTTACTTCGTATACGGTCCAGGCGGAACTGGAAAGACGTTTTTATACAAGAGTATCATCTCAAGATTAAGATCGGAACGCATGATAGTGCTCGCTGTTGCATCTTCAGGTATAAATTTATAGTATGTTTTAAACAGTTAACTATTTTAAAATGGATAAAAATTTGTTCTTGATTAACACTTTCAATTTGGGTAGGAATAGCTTCATTATTCTTGCCGGTGGGAGAACAGCAGATAGCCGTTTTGTTATACCGCTTGAATTATTAGAGAACGAAGACATGCGGCATAAAACAAAATACACATATGGTGAACTCATACAGAAGTTAAACTTATTATATGGGATGAAGCTCCAATGACTCAAAAATATGCTTTTGAAGCATTGGATAAGACGCTCAAGGATATTTTAGGATATCATGATCCCGGCAAGAGGAATCGAATATTTGGAGGAGTAGCGGTGATTGCTTGGAGGTGACTTTCGACAAGTTTTGCCGATTATACCAAAAGGAAGAGGCGGACATTGTTGTTCGTCGCGTAAACCAATCGAACTATGGAAGCATTGCAAAGTATTTAGACTTACACGTAGCATGCGTGTCAACGAATATACCGATAATGGGCGACTTGATACTCGAAAACAAGATTTCAATAGATGGGTTTTGGTGTGGGGATGGAAACGTGCGGCAAGAAAATGCAAAGAAGGAGAGGACGACCCAAGTTGGATTGACATTCACGAAATGTTCCTAATTAAATCGTGGGATTGTCCAATAAAAGCAGTTGTCACGAGACATACCCGATTTTACAACGAGGCAAGCGGACGATGTGTACCTCAAAGAAAGGGCAATACTAACTCCTCGGAATGATGACGCCGATGACATCAATGAGTACATGTTTAAACAGTTATCGTGGGAAGCTGTTACATACAACAACATGGATGAGATTTGCAAAGCATCTACAGATAGCCTAGAACAAAGACGAACACTATCCTATTGAATTTCTTAATTCCTTAAATTTCCCAGTATGCCCCCACATGCTCTTCACTTAAAAAGGAATTGCCAATTATGCTATTGCGGAACATCAATCCAACCAAAGGGTTGTGTAATGGAACAAGGTTGTTCATCGAGATCTAGGCCGTTTGTTATTCACGCTAAGGTGCTTCTGTGTTCAAATATAGGGGATAACGTTGTTATACACAGGATTATACTGACATCAACGCAATCCAAGTGGCCATTTATTCTAAAACGGCGACAATTCCCTGTAAGACCATGTTATGCAATGACAATTAACAAAAGTCAGGGTCAATCACTTAATTACGTTGGCCTCTATATGCCTACTCCCGTATTCAGCCATGGTCAGCTTTATGTGGCGCTATCTAGAGTTACCAGCCCTGACGGCCTTAAGATACTAATGGTTGAAGACAAGGACCCAGAGCTTAAGAATTGCACGCGTAACATTGTTTTCAAAGAAACATTCAGCAACCTAACGTAGTAACTATATGCGATGTTCAAACAACAGTTATTTATTATTACTTGGTTGTTTGCCACAAACACTTATAATGTGCATCAGTCCATGATATTGTTCCAACTCTTAACATGTATTCATACCGCACCACAGTTACTCTTTAATCAAATAACCACAAACTGTAGTAGGCACGACTTAACTATACAGCTTAAAAAAACAACAAAAAAATTACTATGATACACTTAGACTCAAAAGTTAAACACACCAAGCGTACTCGTAAAGCTAACCACCTTCAAACACAAATAACCACCAATAATACAAAACCAACTTCTCAATCCTCAATCTACTCATCGCCATAAACTAAGACAAAGTAAGCACACCCAAGATTAACAAGACTCGGTAGAGAATTGGGTGTGACCGAGCAGTATTCACACCTCTCAATGAGGCGATCAAGAAGTTAGTCACACCGTTGCACCTCTCGACCAAAGAAAAGTTGATCTTAAAGGAAATAACATAAACTTACCGTGCTATAAAGAAACAACCACCTTCAAACACAAATAACCACTAATAATTTAACACCAATTTTCAATCCTCACCTACTCATTGCGGAAACTAAGACAATAGCTAAACAACCACAATTAATGGATTAAACAGAACACACACCCAAGATTAACAAGACTCGGTTAAGAGAATTGGGTGTGACGAGCAGTATTCACACCTCTCAAGGAGGCGATCAAGAAGTTAGTCACACCGTTTGCACCTCTCGACCAAAGAAAAGTTAATCTTAAAGGAAATAACGTAAACTTACATTCTTCAAAGATAAATGCGGAAACGAGGCACAACACTCTTAGTTAAGAGATATTGATTAAAGAATGTGCCAAAATGAATAGCCTCCGATCCGAAGAGGTCTCAACACAAACAAACCTTAATCACCAATAACCCATTTAACCTACACAACGATTACACCAATCACCACCGTGATCACCACAAACCTCCTCATCACCACCATAATCTCCATCGCTTTGCCTATTATTATTCCCATCCAAAGATAACGCCGCCACCACACGCCTACCATCATTCACCACGCGACACCACTAACCAAGCTAAAACACCCCACCATCATCCTCATTTCTCGGATGCTTACCGGTTTTAAGTTTAAGTTTCTTCCTGTATATTACAATTAAAATTGTCACATAATGAGCTTAAAATCAATTCAACAAATTTACTGATCACCAAAACTTAACTATAAACCTTAAAACAACCAAAATTTCGTCTGAGAAAATCACACTCATTCTTAACACATAATTGGACTTTAAAAATATTAATTGTAAATGGTTTTGAACATTCTAACATTCGTTAAAAACAACAATCCAAAGTGATAAAGAAATTAATGTTCTTTGTTTCAAGATACCATCATCATCTTAAACACTATACATAAAAACTTCAAACTCTTACAAATTTCTACCGATAAGTAAAACATATGTTTATTTGTTCAATTTAATCGAAAAAAAATAACCCCATATCATTCTTAAATCAATAAACATCATAAACCAAGTAACACTCAATAAATTCAAACATTTAAATATGCACGCTTAATTTGATCATAATGAAATCGAATACCTGAAATATTGGAATCAATCGACAGATAATCAGATCCTTTATCATAACCCTCAAAAAAAATATATCTATTACTATAAATCTTGATCAATTTGGCGTTAGATTAAAAACCCTAAATATGTTATTTAGGCGTTATTCGGTAGTTTTACCAAGTGTGAGAAATGTGTGAGAGAAAAAGTCAACAGGGTTTTACTTTACCCTTTTTAATGTATATTAAAACAAATTAATAATAGTAAAAATTAAAATACTTAAACATAATCTGATTATATAATATAAACATAACTGATCATAGATCAGTTCTTCCATTAACATAGTTAAACAACTTACATACCCATCATTGACATCAAACCTAACTTAACCCAACAAACTACATACATCAAAAGACAACAGAAACTACCCAGCATGCCCTAATCTTCATCATCAGAACTTTCAGCTTCATCCAGCTTCTCCAAAAGCTCCTCCTTCTCCAACAAGCTTTGACGACACAAAACAAGCAGTTGAGCCAACAGATCAAGTTTCTGCGATCCTTGATTGTATTTCAAGGATAGCATCATGACCGATTCTTTGCCACAACATTGAAACGAGAAAAAGTGATAGCCGTCTCATTGATTGTCTGCTCCTGTTTCTCAATCACTGCCCTTAACTGACTGCTCTCCTCCCCAAGAAGAGCAATCAAACCTTCCTCCTCTGCTTTAGCGTGAGTTATCAGTAGCCTGAAAGCATCAACAAGTTTTCCAGTTTGAGTGAGAGATTTCAATTCATCGAGATTCGGTGTGGTTGACATTTTGATTTTAGAGTTACTGTGGATAGAGGTGTGTGTTAAAATTAGGGTTAGATAGTAATTGATCTTCGATTATATATACAGAAAATTGTGTGGTCATTATAATTAAGGTGGGTATACAAGAATTTGCAAATAAAACAACACAAACACAATAATTAACGTTCGTAAATAAGAAGTTGAAAAAAAACAACACAAAGACATCAAGAGGCATTGGATCATTTAATTTGGGTGTTCTTGGAGACTTTGAAGTTTCCATGCATAAATGAGAAATGCGATTTAGGAAGATGTCCAACATTGCAATATAACCCCTCAATTATACATTTTATATAAAACAAACCCCACCATACACAATGCATTACAATTAACGTCTTAACCTTAAAATCCATGCTTATAATTTATAAATCTTCGTTAATTAAAAATTTCGTAATAAAGAAAACAAGCAAAACACTAAAATTTTAATACCATAAAACATATCTAAATAAAATTTACTAATTAAACTCATTCATTTTTTAGCATTTGACTCTTCCTCACGAACACCGTCTTTAGCTTCCCAAAACAAAGTAACTAATTTTTCAAGCATTACACGATGCCTCTTGCGTCTTTCTCAAAGCATCGATCGAATCTAAAGCTACACCACGATGACCTAACGCCCATGTTCAAAATCATCGTGTTGTTTTAGCCATTACACGCCTCAAATGATGACAACAATCAAAAGCAACTTTGATAATGCATCATCTTCACATGCATTGCACAAACCACAAACGATACAATCATGCAATTTTGATGATCCCGAAATATTCATCAAATTCTCTAACAACTCGAAATTTTCCATTGAAGAGTACAAATAGTTATATAATTCCTAATAACAAAAGACACAAATAAATAATAAACAAAACACTTATGTAACTTACTCAAATTAAAATACTACATATGAAAAGACTATGTTAATAAAAACTTTAATGGAAATAAAGTAATGTAAATACAAAAGTAATTATAACATTATTAGGCATCTAAGTATATATTCCACAAAGATAATATAAATTAAAATAATGATAACATTATTAGCAATCTAAATAATAAATATAATGCAAATTATCTAACATGTATCTAAATACCATCATATACAACATTATTGGTAAAAACATGAACCCTCAACCACTATACCGGGCATCGCACGGGTTGCATGAAGCCTCGTATAGTCTACACATATCTACACGTTTTACACATTTAATGGAATCTAGTTATAAAAGATTGACTTTTAAGGATATGAAATTGGACTTTTTCCATATTGACCCTCTTGGTCAATGAATAAAAAATGTGTTTTCATTAGCTGTGTCCGTTTTCCATTGTAGATTGACTAAAAAATGTGTTTTGTTCCAT
The DNA here is from genome assembly GCA_022545495.1 of Chrysanthemum lavandulifolium. Taxonomy (NCBI): domain Eukaryota; kingdom Viridiplantae; phylum Streptophyta; class Magnoliopsida; order Asterales; family Asteraceae; genus Chrysanthemum; species Chrysanthemum lavandulifolium. Next base: position 10,958,703 of record CM040244.1, on the reverse strand, counting down.
AAAATTTGTTTTTATTTGCTTTATACGAGCATCAACAATTGTTGTAAACGAAATTAACGTTAAGTGAATATTTCATAAACTGTTTAGTAAAAAGTTCGTTTATATTCGTTTATATATTAAATAAATGAACATGAACAAAAGCAATGTATGTTTATTTATATTCGTGAATGTTTGATTATGCGTTCGTTAATGTTCGTTTATGTTCATTTATTTATTTAAGTTTGTATTCATATCTTTTAATTGTATAATATTAAAATTTTGTTTGTTTAAACTAAACAACACTTATAAAAAAATATGTGCATAATCTAATAAGGTTTATGGTTGTTTGTCTATATTCATTTATGTTCGATCGTTTATGTTCGTTTAGCGTTCGTTTAATGTCTAAATGAACGAACATAAACGAACATGAACAACTCATCTTCTTAATAAACGAACATGAAAAAGAAAATTTGTCTGTTTAATCGTCCGTGTTCGTTTATTTGTCAGGTTAAAATTAAACGAACGAACATGAACAAAACTCCGTTCGTGTTCGTCCGGTTCGTTTACAACCCTATTCAACAATGATGAACCTTCACATAAGTTTATAAGTTTGGATAATCATTAATTTATAAACATTTTGATTTTATAAATTTATGTTCACTATGTATAAACCTTTACAGCTTTTCAAATGATTCATAATAACACATGTAATAAATTATAAAGGTTTAAGAATATGAATCTCTTTATGTCACATGTACATGAAACATAAATGATTACTATGGTTAAAATGCAAGATAAAGATTTATATATGTTTTAAACATTTTGATGAAACTAGTATAGTGGATGTCCTAATTTATTGTCTACATTTCTTTATTGAGCTGTATCAAATTTGGAGAATAGATAAAAAAAAATAATTTAGATCAAGTTTACTATATTAATGTCAATTGAAGTTATAATTACAAACTTGAAGAAGTTATAAATCAATTAGCTAAGGGTAAAATTCTCATTTTGAAAAAAAGTAAAAAATTAGAAAGTGATAATGATAATATTCTCTTAAATTATGTTTTTTTCTTTCTTTCATTAAACAATATTTTGAGACAAATGTAGTATATTGAGCACAAATGAAAATAGGTCAAATCACAACATAATTATCAAATAAACTTGTTGTAGTTAAAACATAAACAATAAATTTGTTCGAATTATCAAATAAACTTGATAATTTAGTTAGTATAAGTATGATTATGTGGGTCGGGTCTATTAAGATTTTTACGCCAATTTTATTACGGTATAAATATTTAATTAACATAAGTTTCATTATTCAGATTTCAACTTCATTTGAGTTTTCTCGATTTATTTCCTCGGACAATGAGAAAGTATTAGGTAGTGATTAGTTGACCTGAGCCCATATAATAAAAAATTCTAATAAACCAAGACGGTAAATATCTTGTAGCGGAATTTTTAATTAATGGATTTTTCTAATTTGTGTTATGTTGGCACATGTTTTCTAGCATAAAAAAATTAATATGTTAGTTGATATTAATAATTTTGTAAATTTATTATGTTTACTAAATATATAAAAGTAACTTTTAATACCGTTTTTCACGGGTTATAGATCTCAATTTCGTCTTTCAGGAGTTATAAGGGAGGTTGAGATGTAGACAACCTTACCCTTACTTAAGATAAAGAGGCTGCTCCTAATTTTATCAAAATTAGAAAATGACTTCCGGTCTTGCAAATATATCAAATATATGTTTACCAAATATATTTCATTATCTTATATAAAAACAAACTTGATCGGATAAACAAGCTTGTTCATTTAATGATCTATAACTTGTGTCAATGGCACAAGTTAGAAATATCCTTGTTACAATAGTTACATTCACTTATAAAATGTCATCAGCTTTCATCATAATTATGTTTTTTTTTTTTTTTTTTTTAGTATGTTACTGATTCTCTTAAAAGTTTAAAACGTGCATATAAAAGATCATTAAATTTATTCATTGCTAGTGTAATAGCAACAAGAAGAATTTTGTACAACAATTTATTTAAGACTAAAATACACTGTTGGTCCCTAATCTTGTACCGAAACATCACGTTGGGACAAAACTTGTCTTTTTCATCGTCGGGAGTCCAATACAAGCTTTTTATAGGCTAAACTCGTCCCTTGACCATTAACGCCGAGGTCAACGTCTGATTTCTGTTAGTTAGTCGAGGGTATTATAGTCCATACACATTTATACCACACCTTAGTTAATTCTAACCCAAGACAATTCCACCAACATAGAAAGGGGTGATTGTTTGAGCGAATTCTACCATTACACCTGACATGTTAAGTATGACTTTATAAAATTCCACCAACACATAAAGGGGTGATTGTTTGTGCTAACTTTTAATTGTGCTAACTTTTAGGGCTTGTGTGCAACAAAGATATCAACTGACTCATGTGTTTCACTTTCAGCCAGTGCAAACAAAGTATGAACATCATTATCAGTATGAATCAAATGCAAACCATTTTCTAGGGATTCTTCAAGACCACAGAAAACAACGCCCATTTTTGTTCATTAATCTATGATAATACATTATCAAGGCTTGATCTAAATATATCCTTATCACTGGTAAAGGCACACAGATAAAATAATGAACATTGTTAATACAAATATAATGTTATTTTAAGTATAATTATAAGGATACATGTTATTTTTGTAAAGTATTTACATATAGCCATTTAAATACAAAAATATAGTAATTAAGCATTTGTTGTAATAGTTTATTAGGATGGGTAAAAACCATAACCCATGGACCATAACCCATGGATCTTAATCCATACCCAAGTAGACTAGATACAATGTATACCTAGATACATTGAATCTAAGAAAACCCATGGACTAACCCATAACCCATGACCCATAACCAAAAAACCCATGGGCAAAGAGGAGCGTTCCACAGATCCGTAGGATTACACTAGACGGATCCCAAGTGGAAGGGATCCGTGGGATCCGGGGAACAGTGAAGAATTTTGCCTATAAATAGAGAGTCATTTCTTCATTCTAACTCACCCCTCTTCTTACTAAATCTCTCATATACTCTCATTCTCTTCTAACATATAGATCACTTGATCTAGAGAGTTGTTCTTCTTTCTTTCTATTTGTGATCCTCATATAGGTCCTTCTCTAAGGCAAGATCACGAGCATTCTACAAGTCATCCAAGCAAGGGTCCTTGATTGATTTGTCACCCGCAAGATTTCATGAGCGAAGATCTTGTATTTGATATTTCACATATTTGTTGTGTAATAGTTGTGTTGGTTTGGTCCACGTGCTACGGACTCGGTATCTAGCTTTGTACCGGAAAAAGTGTAAGCAACGTTGTGAAGGATTCTCCGCCAAGTGAAGGAGTTTGTTGACATAGTGCTTGAACTCTCGAGTAGGTGACTCGGGGTGGAGTAGGGCAAGGAAGGTGTCCTTTAGCCGAACCACTATACATCGGTTGTGTCTTTTCTTTCCTTCGCTTTACTTTATTTACTTGCTTTATCATTAGATCTATACTTTCTCTACATCCATAAGATCTCACATATTAACGAATCTAAAAGTTTTGAAACTAACGTAAAATCGGCAAAACTATTCAACCCCCTTCTAGTTTTCCACAATTGGCATCAAGAGTTATGTTTATAAAAGTTTTAAAATAAATTTGTATTTTAAAACTTTTCGATCAATGTGGTCCGAAAATTATAAGGAAGGGCAATCTATGCAACGACCACCACTATTTGAAACTAATGATTTTATATATTGGAAAAATAGATTGAAACATATGTGAAATCTAAAGATATTGATCTTTGGTACATTATTTTGAAGGCGATTTTGAGGCTACCTCAAAGATGATAAAGGAAATGTAGTTAACATACCTCGATAAACTAAATGATGATTTGAAGAAAAGCTTTATAAAATAGTGAAGCAAAATGGTTTTATATAATGCTTTACCGAAAAGGAATTGAAGAATTTCTTTGCTTAAAACCTCTAAAGAAATTTGGAATTCTTTAGTTGTAACTCATCAAGGCAACAAACAAGTTAAAAATAATAAAATTGATTAATTTGTTCAACAATATGAACAATTTTCAATATCGGATGAGAAACTATAGATCATTCATTTGCTAACTTTAATACTATTATTACATCTTTACAAGCACTTGATGAATCTTTTTCAGTAGTAACCATGTTAGGAGATATCTAAGGGCACTTCCATCAAAGTGGAGATCCAAGGTGACGGCGATCGAAGAGTCAAAAGATTTGACAACCCTCACCCTCGATGAACTCATAGGCAATCTAAAAGTCTACGAGCTTGTTCTTGCTAAAGACTCCGAAGCCTCAAAGGTGAAAGAGAAACACAAATCTCTTGCCCTAAAAGTAAAAAAGGCTTCAAGCGATGAAGAGAACTCCTCCTTGGGTAGTGACGACGAGGAGTACGCTATGGCGGTAAGGGACTTTAAAAAGTTCTTTTATTGAAAGGGAAGATACGTCAAACAACCGTATGACGATAAGAAAGGCTTTCAGAAAAGCAAAGAGGACGAGAAGCCAAAGGATGATCGTACTTGCTTTAAATGTGGGGACCCAAACCACTCTATTAGTAAGTGTCCCAAACGGGATGATCAAAAGGCGTTCGTAAGCGGCACGTGGGGAATGAGCGACGAGGAGGACGAAGAAATTTGTCTCATGGCAAATGACGAGGTATGTCACGAATACTATAGTAGTTCATCACTTGATGACGACTCATTGCATAATGAACATGACAAACTATGCAATATTAGCTTAAAACTAATTAACAAAAACAAGCTTTTAAAGAGTCAAAATCAACGTTTAGATAAAGAAGTCATAGAATTAAAAGCAAAACTAAAACGTTTAGAAAAGGGTAAAATAGCAAGTGGTGAATGCGAACTTTGCGTTCAACTTCAAACACTAGTTGATCATCTAGATTCTAAAATTGCTAGAATGAGTACAAACACTTTAGATACAATACTTGATGGTGTTAAAACCGGTAACAACCAAAAGGGTCTAGGTATTCAACAACTTGATCCATCAACTAGTGAAAGAAAAGAAACAAAATTTGTTAAGGAACTAGAAAAAATAGCCCTTGTTGTGGCGGATCCCCTGGATCCCTAAAAGGGAACCGCTAGTGTACGATGAGGGATCCGTGGATCTGCTGCAACAACTATTGTAATAACGTAGCTTCTTCATCTAGAACTGAGTTCGTTATCATTAATTGAAAGAAACCAACTCATGTCACCACTAGACAACCACCTCCAAAATATAATCCTACTTTTGCAAGAAACAAAGCACCATCTTTTTCAAAACATAATGCATCTAGGAGACCTAATAACATTTATCCAAGAAGTAACCATCAAATGGCATGGAACCCTAATATGCAAAACGGTTTTCCTTTTCAAAACTTTGCTCCATGGAATGCATACTCATCTTATCCATACATGTCTAACATGAATGGAATGTTTAACACTAATGGACCCATGAACAAATGGGGACCAAACTTTTGAGTTTATTATTGTTTTAGGTGTGCTTAAAGGTCTACCTAGACCCGATGAATGGGTCAAGGATAGCGGGTGCAAGAGGCACATGACCGCAATAGGATCTATTCTCCACATATGAATCCGTAAATGGAGGTAATGTGGTGTTTGGAAATAGCAAAAGTAGAATCATCGGTAAAGGTACGATTTCTAACAAATCTCTAACCATTAACGATGTGTGTCACGTAGAAAATCTAAAATTTAACCTCTTAAGTATAGGACAAATATGTGATAAAAGTGCAATGTACTTTTTACCAAAACCGGTAGTAAGATACTTAAACATGGCATAACCATAGGAAGAGGAATTAGGAAACATGGAGTCTATGTCATTAAAATCGGTAATGAACCTAAAGATAAACTATGTCTTACCTCTATGGATGATACTTCGAACTTATGGCATCGAAGATTGGGTCACGCCAACATGCGACTTCTTCAATCGCTATCATCCAAAGATCTAGTAAGAGATCTACCTAAGTTAAAATATGAACATCATTTTTGCGATGCTTGTAATGTAGGAAAACAAGCTCATTCAAGTCATAAAGCTAAAAACATGGTGTCTACAACTAGGTGTCTAGAATTACTACATATGGATTTATTTGGTCCATCTGCTATCCAAAGTTATGGAGGCAACTACTACACTTTAGTAATAGTGGATGACTACTCTAGGTATACATGGACAAAATTTTTAAAGAACAAAACGGAAACCTTTAATTATTTTGAAATATTAAGCAAAAAGATCCAAAGACAACTAGGAAGTCCTATAGTGTCCATTAGGACGGATCATGGTAGGGAATTCGATAATGAAGTGCAATTTGGAGCCTTTTGTGACGCTAATGGTATTACTCACAACTTCTCGGCTCCATGCACTCCACAATCGAATGGGGTAGTAGAAAGAAAGAATTGAACCCTTCAAGAAATGAGTCGAACCATGCTTAATGAACAATCCATACCTCAAAAATTTTGGTGTAATGTCGTTGATACCTCAACATACATACTCAATCGAGTCTTAATTAGACCAATCTTAGGTAAAACTCCATATGAGTTACTCTGAGGCAAAAAGCCTACGTTAAATCACTTTAGAGTCTTTGGAAGCAAATGTTTTATTCTTAACACCAAAGATTACCTTACAAAATTTGATCCTAAATCAACCGAAGGTATATTTCTAGGTTACTCGCCAAATAGCAAAGCTTACGTCATATTAAACAAAGAAACAATGAAGGTAGAAGAGTCATTAAACATAAAATTTGATGAAAGTTCACCCAAACCCTCTCCACATCTTGTGGATGACGAGATCATAGAAAGTGAAGCTATAGTAATTAAGAAAAAGATAAATGAAGAAGAAGAACCTTTAAATGATGAAATCATAAACATTAAAGAGTCCAAAGATCACCCCGTAGATAAAGTCATAGGAAAGCTAAACGAACGAACATTAAGGTCTCAAGTTCAAAACCAAAGTAGCTTGTTTTGTTTCGTTTCAACCATAGAACCTAAGAACACACAACAAGCCATAAAAGATGAAAGTTGGGTAATGGCTATGCAAGAAAAACTAAATCAATTCGTTTCTATTGATGTTTGGACACTTGTCCCTCCACCTAGTAATCAAACCATAATAGGAACAAAATGGGGTTATAAGAACAAATTAGATGCAAACGGAGTAGTGTCTAGGAACAAGGCTAGACTCGTTGCCCAAGGGTATAACCAACAAGAAGGAATAGACTTTGATGAGACCTATGCCCCCGTGGCTAGATTAGAGTCTATAAGAATACTTCTTGTGTATGCTTGTGCTAATGATCTAAAGCTTTATCAAATGGATGTCAAAAGCGCTTTTCTAAATGGTTTCATTAATGAAGAAGTATATGTAGCTCAACCTCCGGGCTTCATTGATTTTGAAAAACCCAAACATGTATATAAATTAAAGAAAGCCCTTTACGGTCTTAAACAAGCTCCAAAAGCTTGGTATGATGACTCAAGTCCTTTTAATTAAACATAACTATACCATGGGGTTAGTTGACAACACACTTTTACTAAAAAAGAGTCACATATAATCATAGTGCAAATATATGTAGATGATATTATATTCGGATCCACTTGTCAAGACATGTGTGATGATTTCTCTAAAATCATGCATGACGAGTTCGAGATGAGTATGATGGGAGAACTTAGTTTCTTTCTTGGTCTACAAATTAAACAAGTAGAAGATGGTATCTTCTTTAATCAATCTAAATACATAAAGGAGATGTTAAAGAAATTCGGTCTAGAAGAGTCGAAACCAATTAGGACACCAATGTCATCCGACACCAAACTCACAAAATATGAAGACGGCGAATCCGTAGATAATACTAAATATCGTGGCATGATAGGTAGTCTTCTCTACCTCACGGCAAGTAGGCCGGATATCATGTTTAGTGTTTGCTTATGTGCTAGGTTTCAAGAAGACCCCAAAACATCACACCTAGAAGCAGTTGTATATGCAGATTCTGACCATGCAGGTGATTACGTTGATAGAAAAAGTACAAGTGGGGTGTGTACTTTCATGGGATGTTGTTTAACGTCTTGGTTTTCTAAGAAACAAACGACACTAGCAATATCAACAACCCGCCGAGATGCGTCTCCACGGGTAAAGCATGCCAAAAGCACTATGGATGAAACAAGCGTTAGTAGACTACGACATTCATCCAAGCGACATAGCCATCCTATGTGACAACAAAGGTGCCATCAACTTAAGCAAGAATCGGTATTGCATTCTCGCACAAAGCATATAGAGATTCGTCACCACTTCTTAAGAGACAATGTTCAAAAGGGGAACATTTCTATTGAGAAGGTAGCATCCAAAGACAACATAGCCGACGTCCTCACCAAACCGTTGAAGCGGGAACAATTCAACCTACTTCGTCTTGGTCTTGGTCTAATGGAACAAACGTCGTAACTTATTTGACTCTACAAGGTATGTAAACACTAGCCTTCTTCTTTCTGAGTCTAGGATCTCTATTTCACGCACAACTCACAAACAATACGGGAATTTTCAAAACCCAAGATGAGTTTTCCACTTATAGATTTCTAATTTTTTTTGAAACATATACACATTTTTAAAGAAAACCTCCTTTCACAATGTTTTCTAAAAGGATGATACCTTCCCGTATCAATTTCACAAAAGCAATTTCTCACGTCTAGGACAAATCGCTTTTTCATTATTAATACAAAGTAAAAACCTGTTTTCATTGCATCTCATGTCTTTTGAATGCTAAAGGGGACACATAACTAATATGTGTTTTAGGGTACATTCATTTAAGCAACAATGAATTAGGAGCATTGATAACATAAAATTACGTACTCATGTACTAAATATGTGTTTTCGGGTTATCTCAATAGGATGTTTTTATACTTCTAGTTTATTTTCTATTTCTTTTGGGGTCGAGATAACATGACTCCAAATAGTTTGCATATAGTCACACACTAGGCAAAAATGTTTCCAAAAGGAAAATTTTGTCTTTGCCTAAATCACCAGACCCACGGATCCCAGCCTTCATCTTTGGACGGATCCCTCAAGGGAAGGATCCGTGGGATCCGTGAAATGTGTCATTTTACCTTCTATTGTTTCACTTTGGATGAAAAATCCACATTTGTTTCATTTTTAGGAGTATGCTCTTTGATGCTTGTGTTCTCATCATCACATGCCTTGAATTTATATCTAATCATTAGATTTTAATCCACATTTTGGGTCAAGCATTCATTACAATGCTTTGTTTTTCTATATATAGAAATCTCAAAATGCTTGCATAATCCATCTCATCCTCACATACATAATACACCATGTCATCCAAAAACCCTTTAGATGAATCACCTAGTACAAACAATCATCTTCATGATACCCAAACCTTTGTACTACCACCATCCAAAATACCACAATCAAACTCTAGGATATCCGCACGGATTAGTATCCGATCTTGTTGCTTAGCAAAACCAACCTCAAATGGTTCATCCTCAACAAATAACTTACCACAAGATGCTTCCATTATAGCACCCCCTCATCACCAACAAGTACACCAACTTCATCACCACCTAAAGTCACTCTTTTGGAACTCCTTAAGACTCCAACAAGATCTAAACAACCTAAACGAAAAGAAATAGTCTTTTCAACACCTCCCACATCTCCAAATACTATTTTTCAAGATCTTGAAACATCACCACCATTAGCTCCCATCACATTACAAGAACATCTAGATTCCTTTCCACCACCATTTACAAATATTACGGATGTTGATCCATATTTTCCTATTTTTCCACCACAACTTCCGCAATAATCAAATTCAAAACAACCGGAAAACTTCCGCACTCATTACCCACATCATTTACATTGTGAACATTGCCAATCCACTAGGGAAATCGCAATAGAAGTTAGGGAAGAAATGCGTTTCATACTCAACCTCATCCTTGATCGCATCAATACCATCACTCATCAAAACCTCCATCCATAACCTTATGCAAGCATGGAAGGAATCACTACTATTTTCTACTTTTAGTATATTTTTCTTTTGAAGTCATTTTCTAGAACAAGTCTTGTTCTTATTTTTACATGCTTGTAAGTGGCATAAATACCACTACAATTTGTTGTTTTATTACAAGGCTTTGTTTACATACCTTGGCTCCCAATCTTGATTCTCGGTAATCACAAGATTATTTAAGCATGTTACTAACCTTTCTTTTGTAGGATTTTATTTTTCTTCACTTGGCGCCCAAGCTAGGGGGAGCTACCGTCGAGGGGAGTAAGAAATCGTGGACTACTTTTTCCACACTTTATGTTTATTTCTTCCAAGGGTTAACTTCTTGTTTCGACAAAAAGGGAGAAGAAGTAAAACTTAGGGGCTTTCAAACCGACATCTATTCTTAAGTTTTACTCATCATAACATTATGTTTTGTCATCAACAAAGAGGAGATTGTTAATACAAATAAACCGTAAAACGTTTTTAATATTTTGCGATCTCTTTATGTTTTGTTGATAACAAATATAATGTTATCTTAAGTATAATTATAAGGATACATGTTATTTTTGTAAAGCATTTACATATAGCCATTTAAATACAAAATGTAGTAATTAAGCATTTGTTGTAATAGTTTATTAGGATGGGTAAAACCATAACCCATCCTAATAAACTATTACAACAAAAGGTGGTATATGCACAATGCACGGTGCGAAATGCTTAAAACACGCTCTGACCTCCCGTGGCGCCAAAATTTGATTGGTGCAAAACCGTCAAGTTATCTTACGTAAGCTAGCCACTTGTGAATGACCAACCGTAAGAAACTCAAAACAGTTCACACACCAATGCAATTTAAGATCAGAGGAATATAGGAGATTCCTGGGTCGTTAAGTCCCACGGAGGATGAATTGGTGTTAAACAATTTCAGATGTCGAATAATCACTAAGGATAGTGATCAATAAGGTTTATGAGAAATTTATACCTAAAGAAAAGATTTACAAATTACAGCGACTTAAATGCAAATTAAAGGAAATTAAAAAGTTAAAATATATTAAATAAACGCTATCACTATTTTAAAATTGATGAACGTTTAAAACCTAAAACGTATGTTAAAATAAAATTACGTAAACGTACAAAATAAAACGTGAGTTTTAAGATATAAAAGGCCTATAAATATAAAAATGACATTTTTACAATCCTAATAATAAAAGAAAATTATTAGAAAAAGAAAATTATTTTTAAAACTATTTATTTAATTATTATTAATTAAAAACTATTTATTAAGTATTTAAAATGCACTAAAATATAAGAAAATACAAAATTAACCTAGAAAAATAAAATTATAACTTAGAAAAATCTAAAATATGATAAAACTTATTTTAAAACTGAAAATATATTTTTACACTTTTTATGTATTTATTATTAATTTAAAACTATTTAAAACTAATTAAAATGCTAAAAATACTATTTAAACAAAGAAAATTATGGAAAAATATTTTTATGACTTTTATATTTATCTTAATCTATGAAAATTGAAAACATATTTTTTAAGCTTTTTCTAATTTATTTGTATTAAAAGCTATTTAAAAGACTTAAAACTATTTTAAATAAAGAAAATACTAAACAAGTGAAGGAAAAATATGAAAATTCAGGAAAATGCTAAAATATTATTCTAAGTTTATAAAAAATATAAAAACATATGCTTATTTGTGAGAATATGAAACTGTAGAGCAACTGCTTATAAATAAGCAATTCAAAATAAGCTAAAATCCACAATTGACCACCAAATTAACACATAAGCTAGGGTATGCTATATTAACTAAATACTAACCTATTCCAACCATCCTAAACTTCTGAAAAGCAGTTTAAGCCAAGAATTAAGCAAAGTTAAACTAGTTCAATTCAGAAAATGGGATGGTGTGGGTGAACTAAGGGTGGGGTCCATGAGCTTAAGCTCAAAAGCTTAAGCGAAATGGATAGTCAACTGGTGGTGAGTGGTAAGGAACCAAGAACCACCAGTGGGGTCCACTGGTGTGGCCTGTGGGACCCACCAAAGTGGTGGTGAAGGCCACTGTTGTGGTGGTGCAACTGCACAGGGCATGTTTCAAAAATGGGTGCTCAAAACAAAGCTAAGAATAAGCACTTTATAAGCTGAGTGGAAGTGAGCTAATATTTTTCTAATTTTCTTAAGCAACTAAATTTTAATGTCCTCGAGGCTTATAAGCTGAATCTTAATATTAAGCACACAGTGAAATTCTAAGTTTTATTCAAAAACTGGTATTAGAAAATTTTGACTTTTTTAAGTTATTAACTAGTTTGACTTATATGAACTTATGATCTATTCTACTGACTTATTATGTTATTATAAGCTATGATAGGGTGAAATTAAGCTACTGTATCAAGGTATAAGCTAATATGATGAGATTTGCAATCTACAAGTTTAACGATTAACTATCTAGGTGGATTTAAAATGATTTTGACTTTTTACTAATAAGAACTAAATTTTATGATTTATCTTGACTATTAAGAACTTAAGTGACTCTGAACAACAATAATTAACAACACCACAAGCTTCAAACACAGAGTATCATGCATAACCAAACAGTCCTTTAGGAGGATTGTTTTGAAGAGGTTACTACTAAAACAAGTTTTTATACTAAGAAATATATTTATAAACTTAAATTATCTATAATGAGACAGTATTGAACTGAAATTAACAAGATTAGAACACATAAACTAAAAATACAAATTTATGAGAAATTCTTACAAAATGAATCCAAGCACCAAACTAAGAACTGAGGTGTACAACTCAACCTATAGCTTACCAATAAGCTCTAAACCAAATTCAATCCAGAGATTACAATGCTTCAATCTTTGATCTTCTTTACCATTGATTTTTGAATTTTTCACTATTTTATTTGTATTTTTGGAAATTTTTCTGTTTAACTGTAAAATTACTTTCTTTTGTTTATGAAAACTTATACAAGCTTTTTAAAGAGCTTGTAAGAGCTTTAGATTTCTTAGAAACAACTAATAATAACAATTAAGGATTTTGAAAATTTAGACAGTGAACTATTCATAAACTGAATTCGTATATAAGACTTGAAATTTAAACTGAAAATGAGTTATTGATACACTGAAATAAGATTACAAAACTCTTTGAAAGCTTAAACTTGAAATGGAAAACTTAAAAACTTAAAATGACATAAGCTAAAACTAAATTACACTACTCTCCCTTCTCTTCTGCTCCTTTTCTTCTATTTATTCAACAAAAAGTATCCTCTCACATCTCTGATCATATCCCATCACATTTCTGAGCCGTTGAATGAGTCAAAGTGATCACAGCCTTTGAAATGCAAATTGGCGCCAAAAAAGTCATAAGTAGGTTTCTTTCAATTAATGATTTTTGGTGGGATGTGGAGGTGGAAAGGTTGATGGTGAAGGGTAGGTATGAGCTGGAAAGGTTGAGATGAGGTGGTGAGGGCAGATGGAGGGGAATGAGTGGACACAGGTGTTGGGGTTGAAGATGGTGAACAGTAGACGCGGGTTCTTTGTTTTAAATTTTTTTGGGCCGGGTTGTGTAATGGACTGGGTTGGGTTTGGGCTATGATTTAATATAGGATCCGTTTGGTTTGGTTATTAATATAAGCCCAAGGACCAAATGTGTAATATTCTGAAAGTATAGGGGCTGATTTTGACAAGTTCCCATGTTATATTCAAGGACCAAACATGCCAAATATAATAAACTAAGGACCATATATGTATTTATTTTCATTTAAAAATGTCCAAGGACCAAAACTGTCAAGTTTGAAACTTGAGGGACCAAATATGTAATTTTCCAAAAGTTCATTATAAGGACCAATCTTGTCATTTATGAATAGTACAGGTTAAATTTGATAATTTTCACTTTTAAATTAAGCAAGGACTATTTTGACAATTTTCAAAGTTAAATGACTAAAGTTGTCAATTTGTGATTTTTAAACTTTGAAGGGTTTATTTTGACAACTTTTGAATCTTATGGACCTTAAATGACTTTTTATAAGTTTTGGAATGACCAGGGACTAGTTTTGACAACTTTTGAAACTTGGGGGACTAAAACTGCCAATTATGCAAACTTGATACGTTTTTCGCCAAATTTTGGTATTTTTGCATTTAAAACATACAAAACACTTGTTTGTGATATTTTCATCATTTTGATGCATTTCTGAGTGTTTTCAGATGTTTTTGCAGTCTAGATTGTACAAAAATGATGAGTATTTAGACACTCATCAATCCCCCACACTAAGATATTGCTAGTCCCTAGCAATGTTTTATGAAAAGTTAATGGATTTTATCTCTTTACCAAAAGCCATTACTCGAGTAGCCAATTGTTTCGGTTCAAGTAAGAACCTTGGCACAACGATAACCAAATGATTTTGAGCAAATCATAAGTCGTGAGCGGTTTGATTTGTCTTTACGTAAGCCGTTTGCTCTGGACTAGCCAACTCTTAGATAAATTATCAATATTATCTTTGGTGAGCCGATTACCAATTATGGATTTTCAATCGCCTTTACCACAAGCCATAAACTTGCGGGCTAGCCAACTCTTCACTAGTTTAAAGATATGGTGAGTTGAACACCATACAATTTTGGGCAAATTGCAAGCCATAAACGGATTTGAGATATCTTTACCAAGAGCCGTTTGCTCTGGATTAGCCAATCCTTATGTGGGTTAGACATGGTGGATGATTACCATTTGTTGTGTTTAGTACATAGTACTTCCACTAAATAAAAATTTTAAAATTTGGCCATTTTGGGGAAAAGGGACTAAAGGGTACATTTATGATCAAATTCGCTGAATTTCCCCACACTTAGAAATGAATATTGTCCTCAATATTCAAAGTACCGTGGTTATGCCGAAACTTAGAACGTAAAAGATAACATTACTAGCTAAGTGTAGAAACACAACAATTATTCTCTTTTTAATATTTACAATTTTCATTCATTTTTAGATTTATATACAACATGTGGGCATCTCCCACACTTGGGTGGTACACACGGGTGAAAACCCATGTTTAACTCTTGTTTTTGATTACCGAGTCGCTAGCTTGACTCGACCCCGAATTAATTTGTTCATGGGGAAGTAAGTGGAAGAGACAATCTCCATCGGACTTTCATTGAAGATGTTTGTATAAACATTGAAGTATGTGAAAGTTCCACACCGATGAGATATACAGAGAACCGGCTAAAAAATGATTAATGAAAATGCCGGGGTCAAAGATAATGTCTTCATTCCCGAAGGAGTGAAGAACAGGAGAAGCCACGGGATAGGTGAAGAAGAGAAAGAAAATCATGATAAACATCATGACTAACTCATCATCATTAGAAGAAGAATTCATGATTTCTGGATCATGAATCTCATCATTTAAGCTCATTTGATCAAGACATATTCGGGGTGGGAGGGATGGGATTTTGATATCAAGCAAGTTCTCATGGCTGAGAACATTTCCCTCCGGAACACAAAGATCATTTATGTCTAGATCAAAGTGGAAGTTATCATACTCTGGTAGAGATATGATATGAGTGAATTCAATGGAGAACTCCTCATAAAGAGAATCATTCACATGAAGTGAATTTGTGAACTCTTGTTCCATTGTGGGCTCATCACTATCCTTGTCAAAGATTGGATTGTTAGAAATCCAAGTGAATTTAGTTTCGAATTCAAATAGAGGATTGGTGAAAGTAGCTTTGAATTCTTCGAGAACAAGGTGATTAACATTCTCTATTGGACTGTTAGGGTGAGAAGTGAGTGAACGATCATTATAAAGGAGACTTTCGGTTTCTCCTAGGTTGGCTTTGAAATCAAAGAGATCATCATCACTTTCGATGAAAGTGGAATGATGTGAGTGAGTTCATCAAGAACTCCTCAAAAGAGGATCAACATCAAAATGTGAAAGTGATGCCTCAACATTCTCAATGTCTCCATAAGATTTACAATCATCGCTAAAATCGGAGAAAGTCTCAAAATGATCTTTTGAACACTCAAGAGGGAAAGGATATCACACAAATGCTCGAGAATTCCTCGTGACTCTCTCGGGATTGGGACAAGGTCCTCAACACTAGACTTTATGAGTTCGTCCGATTCCTTTTCGTGAACAGTGTCAAGATGCTCGTCCCCATGTTCGAGAGTGAGTGGGAGTTTGGTGTGATGGCGCTGCTTGAGAATGAATCTCAATGCTGGAATATCCATTGATGAACTTGATGAATCTTCAAATGTATCCTCATCATCACATCATCGAATAAACGAAATTGAGAGCTAGATCTGGTCGCTTTTTGTTTGCAATTAATTCCTAATAGATTTTTCAAAAGCAATTTGGGAATTTATTTTAGCACCGCTCTTCGCTTAGCAATTCTTCCATGGATTTCTCATGTGAATTTTGAATGACGGGACATTGTGGGAGTGGAGATTTGTCAAACCGGAAGGTTGACATTGATAATCATCATGAGGACCCCACAATATACACAAGAAAAACTGGAACATTATGAAATGTTGTTTACTCAACTCCTCGATTCTTTTACCGACTCCGTAAGCTCTAGATAAGTGTCTTGTTGGGTTTCTTTGAGGAGTTTGAGTCATTTGGCACCGTGGAGGGTGTTCGTGATATGGATAGTTATAATTGTTACAAGGAAATGAATTCTCGTTTGACAATCGAGTGAAATGGGACCTCCACAGTTCTCACAACAAGAAACTGTTGAGCCGGATTGGTGAATCATATGGATATTGGTCATAGCCAAAGTTCTCGAGCATCACCGAAAACTGCTCATAGACAAATGTGTTTCCGGTTGACACTCAAATCCTTGGTGAGGACCTCCACAAAATTCACAGCAGATTATGTTGATTATATGAAGATAAGTCGGGTTGTGGTGGGTAATTAGAAAATTTGAGGATCGTTAAATGAGTTCGGATTAGGATCATAATCAAATGAATTCCTCGAACCACAAAACAAACAACTCCCGCTACGAATATCATTACCACATTGTACACACATACACGCCGACATGGTGAACCAAAAGAGGCTCACCACAACCGACACAAGGAATAAACGATTCTATTTGAGAGTTATGAGAAGGAATCGTTCATTCAAAGAATCAACAAAACCAACATGGTGATCCGAATGACTAATAAGACTCAAAGAACATCTTGAAAAATCCGAAGGTGGGACAAGTGGTGTGCTCGAGAGCTAGCAATTTCCACTACTTCCGTTATGGTCTCCGGTTCGGTTCTTGAGAAACGTGAAGATTAGGCAAGTCATTCTTGCTAGTCACGGTCTAAATTTCGCATGTTTGCTTTTAACCGTAAATCCGAAAGTGTAGGATCAATTTTAGACGGTTTAGGAGCAATCGAGGGTTAGATCTTTGGATAACCGTAGGTTGGACGATTTAGCACCTCCATTATCGGATGAAAGTACTTGGTCCTTTGTCACCCGGTTTCTCGTTCTATTTCCCACGCAGAATTAATGGATCATTACGAACAACACGAATTCTTGACATTTGTGATAAAATAGGAAGTTTTTCAACTCGCCCGATTTCGTCGTAGTCGAGAGATTCCATAAGAATAGAAGAAGTTTAGAATCAAATGGATGAGGGTAAAGGAATAAAGAATCAAACAGGGTAAGAGGGTAAAGATGAATATTTTTGGATTTTTGGATAAATATTTTGAAAAAACAAAGAATGAAAATATTTTTGGTCTTTGTTAACACTTTAGGAAAGTGTTAATGAACTTTTGATTTTGAAAATTGTTTACAAAAGGTGGTATATGCACAAGCACGGTCCGAAATGCTTAAAACACGCTTACTGACCTCCGGCGTGGCGCCAAAATTTGATTGGTGCAAAACCGTCAAGTTATCTTACGTAAGCTAGCCACATGAATGACCAACCGAAGAAACTCAAACAGTTCACACACCAATGCAATTTAAGATCGAGGAATATAGGAGATTCCGGGTCGTTAAGTCCCACGGAGGATGACTTGGTGTTAAACAATTTCAGATGTCGAATAATCACTAAGGATAGTGATCAATAAGGTTTATGAGAAATTTATACCTAAAGAAAAGATTTACAAATTACAATGACTTAAATGCAAATTAAAGGAAATTAAAAGTTAAAATATATTAAATAAACGCTATCACTATTTTAAAATTGATGAACGTTTAAAACCTAAAACGTATGTTAAAATAAAATTACGTAAACGTACAAAATAAAATGTGAGTTTTAAGAAATAAAAGGCCTATAAATATAAAATGACATTTTACAATCCTAATAATAAAAGAAAATTATTAGAAAAGAAAATTATTTTAAAACTATTTATTTAATTATTATTAATTAAAAACTATTTATTAAGTATTTAAAATGCACTAAAATATAAGAAAATACAAAATTAACCTAGAAAAATAAAATTATAACTTAGAAAAATCTAAAATATGATAAAACTTATTTTAAAACTGAAAATATATTTTTTACACTTTTTATGTATTTATTATTAATTTAAAACTATTTAAAACTAATTAAAATGCTAAAAAATACTATTTAAACCAAGAAAATTATGGAAAAATATTTTTTATGACTTTTATATTTATATTAATCTATGAAAATTGAAAACATATTTTTTTAAGCTTTTTTCTAATTTATTTGTATTAAAAGCTATTTAAAAAGACTTAAAAACTATTTTAAATAAAGAAAAATACTAAACAGTGAAGGAAAAATATGAAAAGTTCAGGAAAATGCTAAAATATTATTCTAAGTTTATAAAAAATATAAAAACATATGCTTATTTGTGAGAATATGAAACTGTAGAGCAACTGCTTATAAATAAGCAATTCAAAATAAGCTAAAATCCACAATTTACCACCAAATTAACACATAAGCTAGGGTATGCTATATTAACTAAATACTAACCTATTCCAACCATCCTAAACTTCTGAAAAGCAGTTTAAGCCAAGAATTAAGCAAAGTTAAACTAGTTCAATTCAGAAAATGGGACAGAATTGTGGCTGAACTAAGGGTGGGGTCCACAGAGCTTAAGCTCAAAAGCTTAACTGAAATGGATAGTCAGCTGGGTGGTGAGTGGTAAGGAACCAAGAACCACCAGTGGGGTCCACTGGTGTGGCCTGTGGGACCCACCAAAGTGGTGGTGAAGGCCACTGTTGTGGTGGTGCAACTGCACAGGGCATGTTTCAAAAATGGGTGCTCAAAACAAAGCTAAGAATAAGCACTTTATAAGCTGAGTGGAAGTGAGCTAATATTTTTCTAATTTTCTTAAGCAACTAAATTTTAATTTCCTAGAGGCTTATAAGCTGAATCTTAATATTAAGCACACAGTGAAATTCTAAGTTTTATTCAAAAACTGGTATTAGAAAATTTTGACTTTTTTAAGTTATTAACTAGTTTGACTTATATGAACTTATGATCTATTCTACTGACTTATTATGTTATTATAAGCTATGATAGGGTGAAATTAAGCTACTGTATCAAGGTATAAGCTAATATGATGAGATTTGCAATCTACAAGTTTAACAGTTAACTATCTAGGTGGATTTAAAAATGATTTTGACTTTTTTACTAATAAGAACTAAATTTTATGATTTATCTTGACTATTAAGAACTTAAGTGACTCTGAACAACAATAATTAACAACACCACAAGCTTCAAACACAGAGTATCATGCATAACCAAACAGTCCTTTAGGAGGATTGTTTTGAAGAGTTTACTACTAAAACAAGTTTTTATACTAAGAAATATATTTATAAACTTAAATTATCTATAATGAGACAAGATTGAACTGAAATTAACAAGATTAGAACACATAAACTAAAAATACAAATTTATGAGAAATTCTTACAAAATGAATCCAAGCACCAAACTAAGAACCGAGGTGTATAACTCAACCTATAGCTTACCAATAAGCTCTAAACCAAATTCAATCCGAGATTACAATGCTTCAATCTTTGATCTTCTTTACCATTGATTTTTGAATTTTTCACTATTTTATTTGTATTTTGGAAATTTTTCATTTAATCAGAAATTACTTTCTTTGTTTATGAAAACTTATACAAGCTTTTTAAAGAGCTTGTAAGAGCTTTAGATTTCTTAGAAACAACTAATAATAACAATTAAGGATTTTGAAAATTTAGACAGTGAACTATTCATAAACTGAATTCGTATATAAGACTTGAAATTTAAACTGAAAATGAGTTATTGATACACTGAAATAAGATTACAAAACTCTTTGAAAGCTTAAACTTGAAATGGAAAACTTAAAAACTTAAAATGACATAAGCTAAAACTAAATTACACTACTCTCCCTTCTCTTCTGCTCCTTTTCTTCTATTTATTCAACAAAAAGTATCCTCTCACATCTCTGATCATATCCCATCACATTTCTGAGCCGTTGAATGAGTCAAAGTGATCACAGCCTTTGAAATGCAAATTGGCGCCAAAAAAGTCATAAGTAGGTTTCTTTCAATTAATGATTTTGGTGGGATGTGGAGGTGAAAGGTTGATGGTGAAGGGTAGGTATGAGTGGAAAGGTTGAGATGAGGTGGTGAGGCGGATGGAGGAATGAGTGGACACAGTGTTGGGGTTGAAGATGGTGAATGAGCGGGTTCTTTGTTTTAAATTTTTTGGGCGGGTTGTGTAATGGGTGGGTTGGGTTTGGGCTATGATTTAATATAGGATCCGTTTGGTTTGGTTATTAATATAAGCCCAAGGACCAAATGTGTAATATTCGAAAGTATAGGGCTGATTTTGACAAGTTCCCATGTTATATTCAAGGACCAAACATGCCAAATATAATAAACTAAGGACCATATATGTATTTATTTTCATTTAAAAATGTCCAAGGACCAAAACTGTCAAGTTTGAAACTTGAGGGACCAAATATGTAATTTTCCAAAAGTTCATTATAAGGACCAATCTTGTCATTTATGAATAGTACAGGGTTAAAATTTGATAATTTTCACTTTTTAAATTAAGCAAGGACTATTTTTGACAATTTTCAAAGTTAAATGACTAAAGTTGTCAATTTGTGATTTTTAAACTTTGAAGGGTTTATTTTGACAACTTTTGAATCTTATGGACCTTAAATGACTTTTTATAAGTTTTGGAATGACCAGGGACTAGTTTTGACAACTTTTGAAACTTGGGGGACTAAAACTGCCAATTATGCAAACTTGATACGTTTTTCGCCAAATTTTGGTATTTTTGCATTTAAAACATACAAAACACTTGTTTGTGATATTTTCATCATTTTGATGCATTTCGAGTGTTTTCGGATGTTTTTGCGATCTAGATTGTACAAAATGATGAGTATTTAGACACTCATCGATGATCCTCATATAGGTCCTTCTAAGGCAAGATCACGAGCATTCTACAAGTCATCCAAGCAAGGGTCCTTGATTGATTTGTCACTCCATAAGATTTCATAGCGAAGATCTTGTATTTGATATTTCACATATTTGTTGTGTAATAGTTGTGTTGGTTTGGTCCACCATGCTACGGACTCGGTATCTAGCTTTGTCTGGGAAAAAGTGTAAGCAACGTTGTGAAGGCTTCTCCGCCAAGTGAAGGAGTTTATTGACATAGTGCTTGAACTCTCGAGTAGGTGACTCGGGGGAGTGGAGTAGGCAAGGAAGGTGTCCTTGTGGCCGAACCACTATACATCGGTTGTGTCTTTTCTTTCCTTCGCTTTACTTTATTTACTTGCTTTATCATTAGATCTATACTTTCTCTACATCCATAATATCTCACATATTAACGAATCTAAAAGTTTTTGAAACTAATGTAAAATCGGCAAAAATATTCAACCCCCCCTTCTAGTTTTCCACAAACCTCCTTGATACCCGAGTGGGCTATAATTAAAAAACCCATTACAGTGGATTCTGAACAAGACCTCACCTTTTTCTTCTTCCTAAACATCCTTAAAAGTTGACACCAATATGCTCTTGTCTTTCATGGTTTAACTTTTTGTTTTTACGAATGGGTTTGAGTTGATGTGTGTTTCAGTACGTGAGTGTGGATGTATTTTAGGTTGGTTTGGATTGGGTTTTCTGTTGGGGCTATTATAGATTTGATGATACAAAACAAGAAGAATGAAACATGAAGGACTAAAAGTGACAAGAAGGGAAACTACAAAAAGATGGAGGATTTAGAAGATTCTAGAAGATATGCTTAAAAGATTATTTAGTTTCCTAATTGTATTGTTTCCTAATTATATTATAATTCCTCTTGTAAACCCTAGATGTCTTTAGTATATAAAGAGACATAGGGTCATTAGTTTTAGGACGTACAAGATGTAGACGTCTAAAGGTGTGTGTGTGTGGGAACCTAGGCGTAGGGAAAACGCCTAGGGTTTAGTTAGTTAGTGTTAGATCAAGTCTTTGATCTTTATTATAGTTAGTTAGTTAGTTTATGATAATGAAAAACCTTGTTCATAATAATGTTGATTCTATGTTTGAATATTCCGCTTTCATTATTATGTGTTCCTAGATATAATATTAGACATCGTCTAAGAGCTTTAAACGATCTTCACATGTGGTATCAGAGCCTGGGGCTCGTGATATCTAAGATCTACAAGGTTTTTCAGGCTCGTGATAACTGGTAATCCTGTTGGATCGATATACTTTAATCAAACTAACTTTAACTAGCTTGTTAAGGTTTAATAACCTCGGATAAATCCTAAGTTATTAACAAAGAAACACTGAGCAATCTTTATCAAGTACGCGGAATTTACTTAACAAAGCTAAGAAGAATAACTTTTATTATAAACTCTAAATCGCTTATTATGCGGATACTCTAAACAACTCTAAGATTATCGAACTTCTCTAAAACACTAAATAACTTGTGAATTCAGTAAACTCTAAAACTCATAGACTCGCACCTCTAATGCCAATCTAGGAGTCCTTTTATTGGGTCAAGGATATCCTAGTCGGTTTACAATTTGTATTCTTGTACGACAAGTAATCTAAACATAGAATACAATACTTTCCATAAACGAATATACAGTTCTTTGTTCTTGCAAGACTTTGACTTCATAATGCAAGACTTTGACTTTATCTTTAGCAAGACTTTGATTCTTTGACGTTTCCAAGATGCTGTACCTAAGACTTTCATATCTTCAAAGACTTTCATATCCCAACAATCCTCCCCTAACTTGAATTCTACTTGCTTGACTTCAAGTTCCCTTTGTGAATATATCTTTAACAACTTCATCTTTAAGGATGATTGTTTCTTAGTCTTTGGATTGTATCTCAGTAGTGTGCATGCTTGTCAAAGTATCTCTTAGAATTATTCTTTACTGAAGATCCAAAGAAGCTCCATCTTTTCAAAGAACACAACAACATATGACAATTTTGTACATTAATTAGGTTTAAGTTGCATACTATTCTCATCACTTCCGTGTGTGTTAACTCCCGTGAGAGGTGAATCATTGAAAACTTAATGGATTTAGATCTCTTTACCAAAGCCATTATCTCGGAGTAGCCGAATGTTTTGGTGTGTAAGACCATGGTACATTGATAACCATATGATTTTTAGCGGATCATCGACTATCAATGATTTGATTTGTCTTTACCAAAAGTCGCATCTTACGGACTAGTTAGTTCTTCTATCTAATGGTGAACTAATTACCAATAATGGTTTTCCACGCCTTTACCACAAGCCATTTTCTTGTGGGTTAGCCAACTCTTTACATTCTCGATATGGTGAGTTGATTACCATCCAACTTATTAGCAAGTTGTCAACTAAAACGGATTTGATATATCTTTACCGAGCCGTTTGCTCATGGATTAGCCAATCCTTTTGTAACCATGGTGGATTGATAACCTATTGATGTTATCATCACGAAAACCATTTATTCAATCTTTATTTCAAAATATTTATTACTTAGGAAAAGGTTTCATTTAAAATTCTTTAATCGGTTTATTTCTTCAAACAAGACTTTGATGAAAGTATCGTCGATCAATCATTACTTTGAATAAAAGTACCGATATATCAAAAGTATTTATTCAAATAAAATTCATACCGTTATTGATCATCCTCATCAATAGTAGTCCATTGATAAACAAGTTGATAACCATGCAAGCGGTTTCATTATCCTCTTCTACTTCCATTCCATGCTCTAACATTCTTCTCATGAGCTCAACTGTGAGAGGTATCTTCTTTCGCAAACATGTGTATCATTGTTCCATTTTCCACTCTAAAACATGAACCCGGACTCTTCACTCTAGTCAACTTCGATAACTTCTCTTGAGCAACCAAAGCCTTTGTTTCAAGAATTGGAATTTCTTTGAGCTCAAGTTTTGGCTTCTCGGATGTTCATTTGCTTGATACTTAGCAATCTGCACTCCCTTGCAAAGTGACCGATCTTTTGACAATTGAAGCATTCAATTTGGGATTTGTCAAAGTTATTCCTTGTTTTGGTTTGAAATCAATGCTTTTTGCCTTCTTCATGTACTTTTTGATCCTTGCGATGATCATAGCAACTTGCCACCGATATCAATTTCTTCAAGTGCATCTTCTTCAATGCATGCTAGATCCTCTTCATAAGTGATGTAAACCGGCTTGTTGTGCAAAGAAGGAGCACACAACTTCATCCGAGTGCAAAGTGGTAGGTGGTGGGGCTGCTTGAGTATATGAAGGGGTTGTAAACATCAAGATTTTGAGAAACAAGACTTTGAGGAGAAAAAGACTTTTGATGTAATCGCCGCCTTCTTTCGGATGATAGAAAAGCTATCTTGTGAGACTTAGAATTTGTTTGACCACTCATCTCATACTCATACACCTTCGTTGATGATAGAGATCATCAAAGTCTATGACATCCAAACCTTGTTGTCCTCGATCATTGTAGCAATCACATGCCATGTAGATGGCAAACTTCTTTGAAACTTCAAATTAGCATCCTCAGTGACACTTACGCCTTTGTACAACTCCGGCATGTTGAGGAGATTTTGAAACCCTATCATATGCAACATCAAGACTCTCTTTCACCCTCTGTGAAAGTTTCAAACTGTTGCTTCAAAGAATTTACGTGCATCTTCTTGAGGCTTCATTCCTCCAAATCGGTCTTGAGAGCAGCCCAGTGCTTAGCTTCTTTAGCATCATGAAATTTGAGAAGATGACCATCGGAATGGCGATAAGAGAATGTTTAGTGCCTTTTCTTGATTCCTTAGGTTCTTCTTGGTAAGACTGCTTTTGGTGCTATAGGTTGTCCGGGGAATATTAATAGGTTCGGAACTACCTCATTGCCATTAACAATTACATTCCATAGAGCATGATCGTAATGGCAATATCTCGCCTCATCTTCATGCACCGAGATCATATTCGCCTTCTTGATTATTGGAATTCGAGTGAGGTGATTGAGGTGGTGGAGCGACTTGATCGACATCTTGAATATTGTTGAAGTAGGGTTTCTTCTAGTCGAGTTTCCACAAGCTCGATACCACTTTTGGATCGATATTCTTTAATCAAACTAACTTTAACTAGCTTGTTAAGGTTTAATAACCTCGGATAAATCCTAAGTTATTAACAAAGAAACACCGAGTAATCTTTATCAAGTACGCGAATTTACTTAACAAAGCTAAGAAGAATAACTTTTATTATAAACTCTAAATCGCTTATTATGCGGATACTCTAAACAACTCTAAGATTATCGAACTTCTCTAAAACACTAAATAACTTGTGAATTGTAAACTCTAAAACTCATAGACTCGTACCTCTAATGCCAATCTAGGAGTCCTTTTATAGGCTCAAGGATATCCTAGTCGGTTTACAATTTGTATTCTTGTACGACAAGTAATCTAAACATAGAATACAATACTTTCCATAAACGAATATAACAGTTCTTTGTTCTTGCAAGACTTTGACTTCATAATGCAAGACTTTGACTTTATCTTTATCCGTACTTTGATTCTTTGGCGTTTTCCAAGATTTTGCGACACAATGCTTTCATATCTTCAGTACTTTCATATCTTCAGCACTTTCATATCCCAACATTTTCTTAATTGGGTCGGGTTATTATGAGAGTGTTTATGTTTTCGGATCTTATTAGTTCGGTTTATTTGGTGTTTGGAAATACATCAATTGTGTATAAGCGTATCAAGGAAGGCAAAGGTCAAGTTGCAGGGTAATAATTTTCATATGTCACACTTGGTCCCTGAATTTGGTCAGTTAGCCGTTTTTGAACTTAAAATTCCCGCGTATTTTTATTACAGAAACTTGACTATTTGTCTTTTTACTAACTTCACAATTAGTCCCTGAATTTGGAAGGTCCCGTTGTTTTTTCTATTTATTGGTTAATACCCTATACCATTTGCATACCAACAATCAAAAATACATATTCTCACAAAATCACAACAATCTCCCAATGGCTAACTTCCCCAGTCTTCAAGAACTTGCCAAAGCTTCCAACTCTGTCTACATGTTTGACACGATTTCTCTCTTTTATCAGAGAGAAAACGATAAGGACATGCAGATTGCTAATGGGCTCCAACAGACTTTCTCTAACTTGATTCTTGGTATGAACGAAACCCAAGAATATATCTCTGAGCTCGAAGGCTATTGACCTTCGGTGATGACCTACAAGTTTCTTGTGGATCTTCGCAAGAAGCAAAAGGAAAATGTCTTGAAGGCCTTCGAGATAAGGAAGATGATTTGTGAAACATACTCTTAGGTGTTTGACAAGAATAACTTCCTTGAAGATCTTAGGAAGGCAAAGTGATGTGAAGGGAAATCAAGTGGTTATGTTGTCTTTTTTTCGAAAAAAAATGTACTGAATTTCATGTATAATATGAAATTAATGAATCTATCTTTTATGTTCTTGTGTTATAATTTGTTAATTTAGTTGTTAATTTTTGTATTCCCATATTTGATTATTTTTATATCTGCTTTGATTGTATTGGGTGTTGGTAGAACTATGGTCCTTGCATAAACAGTGTAAGAATATAGGGGACTAAGGTTTTAGTCCCCTATCCTTTCCTCACATTTGCATAAAGTTATAGGAAGCACTTTATTCTCACATTTTACCCAAAATTTGAATTCATAAACCTAAAGCCTCAATTAAGTGAAATTGCATCAAAATGGGTAAATCTAGAGCTCATAGACAGATTAAATGCTCCAATTGTCAAACTGTTGGACATAATAAGTCTAGGAATCACAAGGATCAAGTACCAAAACCACCAAAGGAAACAAAGGTGCGAGGTAGAATAAGGCATTATGATGGCAGAAGGCAACAAATATTCATTTAATTATCATTTGCATAACGATTGTTCTTGTGTATTTAAATTATAGTTGATGTGCAACTCTATTACTTTTTCAGTTGATGGATGAAGATGAGATAAGGAAGAATATGGAACAAGAGTTTCTTGAAGCTCTTTATGAGCAAGAAGAAGACCACACAATGTTGGAGGAAGATAAAGAGCAGAAAAGGATGGATGAAGAAGCATTCCATCAGTTTTTGGAAGAGGAGAGAATGTAAAAAAGAATTAAAGAGGAATGGAAGAGGAAAACATGGCTAGAAGAAGCAGAGTTTGAGGCAGCTTACTACGGAGTAGCTGTGGAGGATTTATATCCAAGACATCCATATGTGCTGGATAAAAAATGTTGATCTGCTGTTAGTAGGTTGTAGCCATTTGTAATTTGGACACCATCATGTTTGAAATAAATTTGTTTTTGTCGACATTATAAGTTAGAATTGGTTATTCCAAACACCCCCTAAAATACATATGTTGACTCGATTTTAAGCATTTATGCTGTCTTTACTCCATCTACTTGTTCAACAACCACAACTCCCATCTATTTATATAATACATCTTAAGTCATCAATTCTCTATCATACCTACTTATTTTCACCATGGATGCAGAAAATGGTTGTCAAATGATATGCATTGACTGTTGGGTTAAAAGTGAAAACAGGGTTGGATTGACGTTTTTTGCAAGGCGTCCATCTTATAGAGATTTCATGTGATATGTTTTTCCAGTGTGCCTGGATAGAAGGGGAAACACATCTTATACTGGTAGAGGTAGTGTTACAAGGGAAAACACAACTACATCTGATAGTGGTGGATATGTAATGTGTCTACATATTTCTACATCTACTAGAGTTGGTGCTTCCTTGAGCAGTGATGAAGAAGAAAGTGAACCACCAGCAGCTGAAATACCAAGTGGACAACGCCCAAGCCAAACACCACGTGAAGCACCTGCAACTGAAAGACCAAATGGAGAACGCCCAAGGCAAACACCACGTGAAGTACACCGCAATCGAAAGACCAAATGGATCACTGCTAGTCGATTAACCAAGTGAATTATCGCAAGAAATGCTATGTTGTCTTCGGTCTAAATGTAACTTAAGCGATATGTGTACTTCTTTTGTTATAAGAATTGAGTTTTGGTTACAATTTGTATCATTGACTTTATAAGTCAAATTGTGTTATTCAAACAACCCCTAAACAAAGACATCCAATTGCAAACTGCACAACGTAAACAGCAAAACCAAAACTACAAATGCGAACAAAAGATATTTTAAAAGATTATAAAAATTCAGTGTGGTTAATAATTTGTTGGTTTATGTTGACTTTATAAGTCAAAATGGGTTTTTTCAAACACCCACCTAAACTGCATAAGCAAATGCAAACTATAAAATGAAAACAACAAATCCAAAATATACATACACCACCAACTAATTATACCATATAAAGCAAAATATACATGTTAACAAGTATCGTTTTGAGTAACCATCATCAGCCAAAAAATATACATCTTCATTACATCAACAACTAAAAATAACAGGTGAACTTCTTGATGGGAGAATTGATATTCATGGGGGGAGACTTAAGCTCCTTAGGGGGAGGCACATACCACTCATTCCTATTTATGCTGGAGCATTCCACAGCCGCTCCAAGACAAAGTACAACATTTGTAAGTCATTCTACGCCTAAGCAGCTGTCTACGCCTAAGTTTTTCTTCATTTGATCTTTGAAGCTGTTGGTTTACTCAGTGTTTTCTTGCTTGGATAAGCCTGAAAACACTTCAACTTGTGGATATCTTTTACACTTAGATAAGTGTAAATGATTTTTGGGTAAAACCCTAGTTTTACGCCTAAACTCTAAAGTTTACGAGTAAACACTTTACGCCTAAGTCTAACTTACGCGCAAGGTTCTTACTTCTAAACATTAAGTTTACGCATAAGCTTAACTTTAACCTAAGGTTTTACGCGTAAGCAGTATTTACGCCTAAGATCTAGTCTACGCGTAAGCCATTGTCTACGCCTAAGCTGGTTTTCTACGCCTAAGTGTACTTCATCAACAAGTTTTATTCGACTACAAAGATCCATCCTCAACACAAGTTTCAAGATGTCTCAACCACCATACTCTAACTACTTTCCTCATGAGTATCCTCAACAACAACAATTAAAACAATATCCTCCACCATCTCAACAACAATTGCAACAGTTTCAACAACAATTTTAACCACCATCTCAAATGTACTTTCCTCAAGGAGCAAACCCTCTTCCACCACAGATGCCTCAACCAAACCCTCGTCAACAAGTTCAACATTGTAACTACTTCCAATATCAGTTTCCCACTAAGTATGCTATGAATGTCACAACGTAAAAGGAACCTTCTTGGTTTGCAAAGATGTGTGAAGCTTTAAGTAGCCAACAATCCATTTATGAAGCTGGATCGCTTGATAGACCTCCAATGCTCACTCCCGTAAACTCTGATCAATGGGTGATAAGGTTTTTTAGTTTTTTTGATCTCAAGAAACCACATGGAAAGTTTTGAAGAAGGTTATACTTGAAGGTCCTTTTCGGATGCTTACTATCACTATACCCGGAGATCCGACGCAAATCCACCAAGAGATGATGTTACCAACGTTGTCGACCTCGATCAACTTACTCTTGACCAAATTCTTCACTTAGAAGTCGATGAACTTGCAATGCAATATATCCTTTTGGGTCTACCCAATCCGATACTTTGTAGTGTTGATGCTCGGAAGATCGCTAAAGCAATGTGGAGCACATTCATCTTCTAATGGAAGGCTGAACTCAATCAAGAAGACATGGAATCCAAAATTTACTTAGCATATGAAACTTGAGATTAAACCGGGAGTCATTAGAGTCATACTATCATCGGTTCTCGGACATCATCAATAACTTGGACAAACATAATATCATTATGCCAAGGATTGCAATGAACACAAAGTTCTGAAATGTCTTGGTCACGATTGGGAGAATACGTTACATTCATCCGTCAGCGAAGAATCTTCATCAAGCTACTTACGGATTGTTATATGACTATTTGAAGCACCATCAAAAGGAAGTAGACAAAGACAAAATCATCTGTGGAGTCCCTGCTTCACCATCACTCCTAGATAATCAAACTCTTGCTTTCTATACTCAAGCATGTTATCCTCAATTTCCAAACTTGCCAACTGTCTTCACAAATCCTCCACAACCAACTGCTCAAATTACACCATATGATCCATCACAGCAACAATAACAAGAAACTCAATTAGTTCCATACAACAACAACAATGATCAAGCACTCTATAGTGAATAAAATGAGGACGCAGAAGCCTTCGATGCATTGAATCAAGGATTTTTCATGATTGCTAGAGCCTTCGAGAGATTCGAAAACAAATCCAACAATCGCATTCGTACCTCCTAAAACACAAGAAATCAAGCCGTTGTTAACAATGGAAGAGTTGAGGTTCAGAACTGTGGAAATGGTCGTCAGATGGGTAGTGGTTAAGGGTTCAATGTTCATGGAAGGAATAACATGGGTGCTCCACAAAAACGGGTTCAAATGGTTGATCAGAGAAATGCTTAAACTGGGATTAATGGTCTTCGATGTTATAACTGCAATGATAAGGGTCATTTGGCTAATGCATGCCCAAAGCCGAGAACAAGAGGCAACACTTATCATAAGGAGGCTTTACTCTTGGCTCTCAAGGATGAAGCTGGTGGAACTCTTACCGACAAGGAACAGAGCTTCATGGCTAATGCAGATTCTGATGATGACATGGAGGACTTACAGGCTAATGCAGTTGTGATGTTAATAGCAAACATGCAAGAGCTCCACATGAGTGACACAGGCCCAGTGTATGACACTGATGGATTGTCTCAGGTACCGGATCCTAATATACTTATACATGATCTGATATCTCCACCAACAACTGCATCCGACAAGGCTCAGAGTGTTCAACATGAGTCTTCTACATCTCATTCCGACGATAATCATATGGATCCCTTAGTTATATTTGACGATCAAGATGACCTTTTGGATCGATATACTCTGACCAAACTAGCTTATGTAGCTTGTAAGGGCTTAGCAACCTCGGATAAATCCTAAGTTACTAACAATGAAACACTGAATTTACTCTATTAAGTATGCGGAAACTACTTTAATAAAGCTAAGAAGAATAACTTTAACTTCAACAATTTTATAAATACTTTTAACCCGCTTGATACACAGATTCACTAACAACCCTAATAACTCTAATATCGAACTTGATAAACTCTAATATTCTCTCTAAAAGTCGTATGCATTCTTACCTCTAATGCCAATCTAGGGTTCCTTTTATAGACATAAGGAGTACCCTAGTCGGTTTACAATTATAATTCTTTTACGACAAGTAATACTAATCTAAACTAAAAATATTCTAGAATAACAAAGCTTTCTATAAACGATATAGCATTTCTTTAGCTTTGTAGTACTTTGATGTTGAGCAGTACTTTGACTTTCTTCTTTAGCAGTACTTTGACTTTCTTCAGCACTTTGACTTTCTTTAGTACTTTGACTTTCTTCATTACTTTATCTTTTATATCCCAACAATCCTCCCCTAACTTGATTTCTACTTGCTTGATTTCAAGTTCCTTTGTATCTGTATCTTGAACATCTTTGTCTTCAAGGAAAGATTGTGTCTTTATTTTCAGATTTATTTTGTACTTTCTGTTCTTGTATTATCATCATCAAAGTAGTCTTTATAAGCAATCCTTTTCAGTAACCATTATCAATAATCCCCATCTTTTCAGCTACTCAGCAACATATGGCAAATTGTACATCAGATCATAAAGTTTCGTCTATTCTCATCACTTCTAGTGTGTAAACTCCTGTAAGAGGTGAATCATTGAAAATTTAATGGATTTTCTTGTCTCTTTACCAAAGCCATTAACTCGGGTAGCCAATGTTTAGGTGTGTAAAACCATGGTACATTGATAACCATATGATTTTTAGCGGATCATCGACTCTCAACGGATTTTTTTTGTCTTTACCAAAAACCGTACCCTTTTGGACTAGTTAGTTCTTGCAACCATAGTGAACTAATTACCATATAAATGGTTTTCCAGATCCTTTACCACAAGCCATTTTTCTTGTGGGCTAGCCAACTCTTCACTATTGCAGATATGGTGAGTTGATTACCATACAACTTATTGGCAAGTTGTCAACCATCAACGGATTTGAGATATCTTTACCAGAGCCGTTTGCTCATGGATTAGCCAATCTTTTTGTTAGACATGGTGGGCTGATAACCTTTTGTTATAACCATCACGAAAACCATTGATTACTGTTAACTTTTGTTTCAAAATATTTTGCACTTAACAAAATTTGCTTATTCTTTATTAAAAATTGTTTACTGGTTTTGTGCTGCAAGCAGTACTTTGGTTAAAGTACTGTTTGTCTAGCATTACTTTGAATAAAGTACTGATTTTTAAAAAAATTATACAATTATAAATCATACCAGTATTTATGCATCATCATCAGCCATAATTGGCCATTTGATGAATAGTTCAATCACCATGAGAGCTGTTTCATTCTCCTCTTCAACCTCCATACCATGATCTAGCATTATTCTCATAAGATCTCTAGTCAGTGGGTATCTTATTTCTGCTAAAATATGGATCATGGTTCCATCTTCTAACTCCAAAACATGCACTCCAGATTCTTCAAAGAATCTCTGGCTAGTAATCTCCCAAACTTCTTGGTTTTGCCAGATTTCACCAGTGCTTATCTCTTCTGTTTCCCAGATAGTTATCAGATCTCCCAACAAG
Source organism: Chrysanthemum lavandulifolium (assembly GCA_022545495.1). Classification (NCBI taxonomy): domain Eukaryota; kingdom Viridiplantae; phylum Streptophyta; class Magnoliopsida; order Asterales; family Asteraceae; genus Chrysanthemum; species Chrysanthemum lavandulifolium. Next base: position 10,925,599 of record CM040244.1, on the reverse strand, counting down.
ACTAAGCCAACTCCAGTTGAAGGAATATGCTCAAAATACTCTTGCACTAGTTGATATAGGTGAAACAGATCCTCTCTATCTATCATGTGCAGTATATCCTATAGCAAATTAAATACTCTAAAGCTTTCATCTTCTCTATGGAACATCAGATAATCTCCATCCTTTGATTCTACAACTTCAAAAGTAGATATCTTTGACTTCTTTGCTGCAACATCTTTGGACTTAGGATGCTCAAAATCTACAACTCTTAAATAATTTCTCAGCTCATCAACTGTACATGTCCTCAATTCTATCTTCTTTGATGGTTGTTCATATTCAGTTGTTCTTTTTCTCTTTAAGCTTCTTTTACTTGCATCCTCATTATTCTTTTCATCATCCTTAAAAGAAATAATACTATCAACTTGCTTTTGATATGCTTCTCTAACAGCATCATACAATTCTTTCATCTCTAGATATTTTAACTTATGTAATCCAGTATATCCTTGACCCTTCGGATAAGCCATCATGGCATTTCTTTCCTTAGCAATACTTGGTGGTCTTTGTGATATAACGGTGGCTTTTCCGGCATAGCAACTTGACATCAATTGAGCTTGTAGCTTCCTAGCAGCTTCTTCATTCTTAGCCACTTCAATAGCTCTTAATTCTGCCAAGGTAAGCTTCTTCTTCTTCTTGGTTTCAATCAATTTTCCTTTTCCTTTATCCTTTAGATCTAAAGCAGGTTGAGAAGCTTGAGGTTGTTCTTCAGCAACACCTGGAATACTAACACCTCTTGGTCTTGATAGGTTTTGCAATATTTGAGCAACAGTCTAATCATCACTTGCAGTGTGCTTTACTTTGGGTGTATCAGCTTCCTTTTCTTGTAGGACTGTTGAAGGTCCAACTTCTTCTTCAAAATTTAGAGTCCTTGGTGTAATAAGCTCTTGTCTATATGTTCCTTGATGAGCAGCAGTACCTTGATCACCAACACCTTGATCATCAGTACTTTGTACACCAGTACTTTGTGGCTCAATACCTTGAGGCTCAATACCTTGAGGCTCAGTACCTTGAGGCTCAATATCTTTAGGCTCAATATCTTTAGCTTCTTTATGATGTTGAACCAATGGCCAGACAAATTTCTTTAATCTTTTAAACTTGGAGTTCAACTTCATAAGTTGTGCAGCTTGAGCTTCAGTAGCTTTCTTCAACCAAAAAGGTATATTTGTGCATGTGTTTTGCATTTTATGTGGAAACTAAAAAGGTATATTTGTGCATGGGTACCAATATATGTTGCAGGAAAGAACCTTACACATACATACCCATAAACACAAAACATGAACTTCTATACTACAACTATATTCTTTCTTGCTACAAGCACATTTTTATGTACCCTATATGTTGCTTCATGTTCTACTAATGAAGTTGATGCTCTCCTAAAATGGAAAGCAACTCTGCACAACCAAAATAATAACACCCTTTTACCATCATGGATACATGATCAAAAAGTAGTGTCTCCATGCAAGTGGTATGGAGTTTCATGCAATGAAAATGGTAGCGTATACAGATTAAACCTATCGTCGTCCGGTTTAAATGGTACACTTGATTCTTTATCTTTCAGTTCCTTTCCAATCTTGTGTATTTTGAACTTAGTTTCAACTACTTTTATGGGATCATCCCATCTGAAATTGGTCACCTTTTGAAGCTAACTGACTTGATTCTATCCAACAATCAGTTGAGTGGACCAATCCCTGCCGAAATCGGTACATTGAGTTCACTTAAGCGACTAGAGCTACAATATAATAATTTAAGTGGTCCCATTCCAAAAGAGTTGGGAAATTTGGTATCGCTTTCTATTATGTCTTTGGCCAAAAATCGACTCAATGGTTCAATGCCAAAATCATTGGGAAACCTAAAAAAATTAGAATATTTGATTCTCATGGGGAATCAACTTGCTGGTCCTATTCCAGAAGAGTTAGGAAAACTTAAGTTGGTACAAGTAAAGATGGGCACAAACAGATTTTCAGGTAATTTGCCTGAGGTCAACAGCATCTAAGGGAAACTTGAGAGGTTCAATGTTAATGACAATAATCTAACAGGTCAAATTCTAAAGAGTTTATATAACTGCCCAAGCTTGTTCCGAGCACGATTCGATAGCATCCAGTTGACAAAAGATATATCAAGGAGCTTTGGTTTTTATCCGCGCCTCAAATACATCAATCTCAACGATAGTAAGTTTTACGGGAAGATATCAGACGCTTGGAGTAAGAGCAAGAACTTAACGACTATACAAATAGGATGGAATCGAATCAGTGGTAACATACCACCTTCTATTGGAGACTTGACTCAGTTACAACTCCTTAATCTTTCTTCCAATGATTTGGTTGGGAAGATACCAAAACACTTGGGACAACTGACTAGCTTTCTAAGCCTTGTTTTGAGCAAGTATCGACTTTCTGGAGTCATACCTCTAGATCTAGGGTCGCTAGGTGACCGCTCGTTGGTAATATTTCCATGAATAAGTTGAATGGTACTATTCCGTCTTCTCTTGGGGATTGCTCAAAACTCTTCAACTTAAACTTGAGTAGCAACGAACTTACTCATGAGATCCCAGATCAAGTAGGTAAATTAGATCACCTCTCTATTTTGGATCTGAGTCGCAATTCACTTACTGGTGAAATTCCTTCAGCATTTTCAAGTCTGTGTAGTTTAGAGATGCTCAATCTTTCACACAATAAACTCTCTGGTTCTATTCCAAAGACATTCGGATCAATGAATGCAGTTTTGAGCATTAATCTATCATATAATCAGTTAGAAGGTCCCATTCCCAGTGGTAAAGTTTTTAAAAATGTTTCCATGAAAGAATTGCTAGGGAAAAAAGATTGGTGCTGTAATGTCATTGGATTGAAACAATGTGCACCAGGAAGGCGTACACCAAAGGAAAACCACAAACTCGCACCCATGATTTCCCTTCCACTTCTTGGGGCTCTTATGCTAGTGGGTCTCACAGGAATATTAATTTTCTATAGTTGCAAATCCAAGAAAATGCCATTAACACAAATGGTGAACGAAGATAAACATGGTGAATTATACTTTTCAATTTCGACGTTTCATGGAAGGGAAACTTACCATGAAATCCTAAAGGTGACAGAGGATTTTAATGAAGTATATTGCATCGGAAAGGAGGGATGCAGAAGTATGTACAAAGTGAAGTTTGCATGAGGTGATACTTTTGCGGTTAAAAGACTTCACTCGTCCTCTGAGCTGATTAATCACAATGATTTTCGAAATGAGATAAGAGCATTGACAAGGATACGACACAGAAACATTGTGAAACTACATGGCTACTGTTTGCATCCCGCTCAAAACTCGTTTTTAGTTTACAAGTATCTTGAAGGTGGTAGTTTAGCTGAAGTTTTGAGTGATAACACAGCTCAAAATTTGGATTGGACAAAGAGGTTGAACATAATTAAAGGTGTTTCACATGCTTTTTCATATATGCATCATGATTGTTCACCACCTATCGTTCATCGTGACATATCAAGCAAAAATATCTTGCTTAAATCAGAGTACGAAGCGTGTGTTTCAGATTTTGGTACGTCCAAGATTTTGAATAACGACTCGTCTAATTGGAGTAATGTCGAAGGAACATATGGATACCTTGCACCAGGTGATTTATTTTATAGTCATCCATAAACACAAAACTAAAAAGTTATATCCTTAAAAGCATGATTCATCTTATTGGTATTACTTTTGCAGAGCTCGCTTACAATATAAAGATAACTGAAAAGTGTGATGTGTATAGCTTCAGGGTTCTAGTATTAGAAGTTATCAAAGGAGAGCATCCAGTCGATATACTAACTTCCCAAGCATCTATATCAACCAATCAGGTTGAGGTTAAGGATTTAGTGGATCACCGTCTACCAATTCCGCTCCTGGAAATCAAGAAAGCTCTAACATCAATTTTGGTAGTAGCGATGAGATGTGTTAACTCTCACCCAGACATAAGGCCTACAATGTATGATGTTCACAGGAAATTGCATCTTTAACTTTGTTGGAATCACTCCTAACTTGTATTTCAAGTGTTAGTATTTAATATGTAATAGGTTGCTTAAACTAGGCTTTTATGTTTGATATTAAGGGTAGGCTCATGTAGAAAGCCCATGAGCCTAAGCCAAAGCCCAACAATAATGGATGGGACTAGAAATGTTGCCCTAGCTCCTTTACCCTATAAATAATGTGGTAAACCCTCACTTGAGGGTTGGTTGTTCACTTTCATAATACACCTACGCCTAACGTTTCTCTATTGTTATATCATGTGTGTTTATTGTTCATCCGATCACTTTATTTCTTAATTCTTACATATTGATCCTTGTGTTAACTTCTGGTGACCTAACAGTGGTATCAATCGCCATTTAGTTGGGTGAAACACTTTTGTTTTTGAAGTTTAGTACTATACGCGTGGATTTTGCGTCTACACTTTACATACGCTTAAAAGCTTTGATTTTTACACTTAAAAACTCAAGATTCTTGTGGTTTAAGGGTTATTTAGTGTTAAAGTTTCAATTTTTTGCATCAAGTTTCAAACTTTATGCGTGTAGATTAGTTTTTAAGCTTGGTTTACTTCGTGTACCTTTTCTTACGCGTAAGGGTGAAAGTGGTTTTGGATCATCAAGTTTCTAACTTTCTTGTTATTTTGGTGATTTTGAAGCTATTTCATCATTAAAATCAGGTTTACAAAACTTTTTTGGGCATAAAAATCAGTTTTGGTAAATTTTGTACTTCCTACGCCTAGTAAAACCCTAGTTTTACGCGTAAGAACCTACTCCTAAGTCATTCTACGCCTAAGCAGCTGTCTACGCCTAAGGTTTTCTTCATTTGATCTTCGAAGCTGTTGGTTTACTCAGTGTTTTCTTGCTTGGATAAGCCTGAAAACACTTTAACTTGTGGATATCTTTTACACTTGGATAAGTGTAAAGGATTTTTTGGTAAAACCCTAGTTTTACGCCTAAACTCTAAAGTTTACGAGTAAACACTCTACGCCTAAGTCTAACTTACGCGTAAGGTTCTTACTTCTAAACATTAAGTTTACGCATAAGCTTAAGTTTAACCTAAGGTTTTACGCGTAAGAAGTATTTACGCCTAAGATTTAGTCTACGCGTAAGCCATTGTCTACGCCTAAGCTGGTTTTCTACGCCTAAGTGTACTTCATCCACAAGTTTTATTCAACTACAAAGATCCATCCTCAACACAAGTTTCAAGATGTCTCAACCACCATACTCTAACTACTTTCCTCATGAGTATCCTCAACAACAATAACAACAACAACAACAACAACAACAACAATTTCAACAATATCCTCCACCACCTCAACAACAATTGCACAGAGTTTCAACAACAATTTTAACCACCATCTCAAATGTACTTTCCTCGAGAGCAAACCTCTTCCACCGCGGATGCCTCAACCAAACCCTCGTCAACAAGTTCAACATTGTAACTACTTCCAATATCGCTTCCGCTAAGTATGCTATGAATGTCACAACGAAAAGGAACCTTCTTGGTTTGCAAAGATGTGTGAAGCTTTAAGTAGCCAACAATCCATTCATGAAGCTGGATCCCTGGATAGACCTCCAATGCTCACTCCCGAAAACTACGATCAATGGGTGATAAGGTTTTTTAGGTTTTGTGATCTCAAGAAACCACATGGAAAGTTTTTTAAGAAGGTTATACTTGAAGGTCCTTTTCAGATGCCTACTATCACTATACCCGGAGATCCGACTACTAATCCACCAAGAGATGATTTTACCAACGTTGTCAGCCTCAATCAACTTACTACTGACCAAATTCTTCACTTAGAAGCTGATGAACTTGCAATGCAATATATCCTTTTGGGTCTACCCAATCCGATACTATGTAGTGTTGATGCTCGAAGATCGCTAAAGCAATGTGGGAGCACATTCATCTTCTAATGGAAGGCGAACTCAACTCAATCAAGACATGGAATCAAAATTTACTTAGCATATGAAAACTTCATGATTGAACCGGGGAGTCATTAGAGTCATACTATCATCGGTTCTCGGACATCATCAATGACTTGGACAAACATAATATCATTATGCCAAGGATTGCAATGAACACAAAGTTCTGAAATGTCTTGGTCACGATTGGGAGAAGTGCGTTACATTCATCCGTCGGCGAAGAATCTTCATCAAGCTTGGATCGATATACTCGACCAAACTAACTTATGTAGCTTGTAAGTGGCTTAGCAACCTCGGATAAATCCTAAGTTACTAACAATGAAACACCGAATTTACTCTATTAAGTATGCGGAAACTACTTCAATAAAGCTAAGAAGAATAACTTTAACTTCAATGATTTTATTAATACTTTGAACCTGCTTGATACACGATTCACTAACAACCCTAATAACTCTAATATCGAACTTGATAAACTCTAATATTCTCTCTAAAAGTCGATATCTCTAATGCCAATCTAGGGTCCTTTTATAGGCATAAGGAATACCCTAGTCGGTTTACAATTATAATTTTGTACGACAAGTAATACTAATCTAAACTAAGAATATTCTAGAATAACAAAGCTTTCCATAAACGATATAGTAGTTCTTTAGCTTTGCAAGACTTTGATGTTGAGCAAGACTTTGACTTTCTTCTTTAGCAAGACTTTGACTTTCTTCAAGACTTTGACTTTCTTCAAGACTTTATCTTTTATATCCCAACAATCCTCCCTAACTTGAATTCTACTTGCTTGATTTCAAGTTCCTTTGTATTGTATCTTTAACATCTTTGTCTTCAAGGAAAGATTGTGTCTTTATCTTCGATTTATTTTGTACTCTCTGTGCTTGTATTATCATCATCAAAGTAGTCTTTATAAGCAATCCTTTTCAAAGAACCATTATCAATCTTCCATCTTTTCACTACTCAAAGAACATATGGCAAATTGTACATCGATCATAAAGTTTCACTATTCTCATCACTTCCGGTGTGTAAACTCCGTGAGAGGTGAATCATTGAAAATTTAATGGATTTTGATGTCTCTTTACCAAAGCCATTAACTCGAGTAGCCAATGTTTAGGTGTGTAAAACCATGGTACATTGATAACCATATGATTTTTAGCAAATCATCACTATCAACGGATTTGTTTTGTCTTTACCAAAAGCCGCACTTTTGGACTAGTTAGTTCTTGCAACCATGGTGAACTAATTACCATATAAATGGTTTTTCCACGCCTTTACCACAAGCCATTTTTCTTGTGGGCTAGCCAACTCTTCACTATTGCGAGATATGGTGAGTTGATTACCATACAACTTATTGGCAAGTTGTCAACCATCAACGGATTTGAGATATCTTTACCGAGCCGTTTGCTCATGGATTAGCCATCCTTTTGTTAGACATGGTGGACGATAACCTTTGTTATAACCATCTCAAAACCATTTGTTGTCGTTAACTTTTGTTTCAAAATATTTTGCACTTAACAAAAGTTTGCTTATTCTTTATTAAAAATTGTTTATCGGTTTTGTGTCGCAAGCAAGACTTTGGTTAAAGTATTGTTTGTCCAACCAAGATTTTGAATAAAGTACCTATTTTTCAAAAATTTATACAATTATGAATCATACCAGTATTTATGCATCATCATCAGCCATAATTGTCCATTTGATGAATAGTTCAATCACCATGAGAGCTGTTTCATTCTCCTCTTCAACCTCCATACCATGATCTAGCATTCTTCTCATAAGATCTCTAGTTAGTGGGTATCTTCTTTCGCTAACATATGGATCATGGTTCCATCTTCTAACTCCAAAACATGCACCCGATTCTTCAAAGAATCTCCACTGGTAATCTCCCAAACTTCTTGATTTTGCCGATTTCATCGTTGCTTGTCTCTTCTGCTTTCCTAGATAGTTATCGATCTCCCAAGAAGACTAAGCCAACTCCTTTTGAAGGAATATGCTCAAAATACTCTTGCACTAGTTGATATAGGTGAAACAGATCCTCTCTATCTATCATGTGTAGTATATCCCATAGCAAATTAAATACTCTAAAGCTTTCATCTTCTATGGAACATCGATAGTCTCCATCCTTTGATTCTACAACTTCAAAAGTAGATATCTTTGACTTCTTTGTCGCAACATCTTTGGACTTAGGATGCTCAAAATCTACAACTCTTAAATAATTTCTCACCATCAACTCAGATTCGTTCTCAATTCTATCTTCTTTGATGGTCGTTCATCTTCGCTTGTTCTTTTCTCTTTAAGCTTCTTTTACTTGCATCCTCATTCTTCTTTTCATCATCTTAAAAGGAATAATACTATCAACTTGCTTTTGATATGCTTTCTAACAAAGATCATACAAATCTTTCATCTCTAGATATTTCAACTTTGTAATCCAAGATATCCTTGACCCTTTAGATAAGCCATCATGGCATTTCTTTCCTTAGCAATACTTGGTGGTCTTTGTGATATAACAACTGGGCTTTTCCGGTATAGCAACTTCAAGATCCAATTGAGCTTGTAGCTTCCTAGCGCCTTCTTCATTCTTAGCCACTTCAATAGCTCTTAATTCGCCAAAGTAAGCTTCTTCTTCTTCTTTGTTTCAACCAATTTGCCTTTGCCTTTGTCCTTTGGATCTAAAGCAGGTTGAGAAGCTTGAGGTTGTTCTTCAAAGAACTCCGGAATACTAACACCTCTTGGTCTTGATAGGTTTTGCAATATTTGAGCAACAATCTCATCATCACTTGCAGTGTGCTCTACTTTGGGTGTATCAGCTTCCTCTTCTTGTAGGACTGTTGAAGGACCAGCTTCTTCTTCAAAATTTAGAGTCCTTGGTGTAATAAGCTCTTGTCTATATGTTCCTTGAAGAGCAAAGAAGACCTTGATCACCAAAGACCTTGATCATCAAGATTTTGTACACCAAGATTTTTGCGCCAAGATTTTGGCTCAAGACTTAGAGGTTCAAGAGAGGCTCAAGATTTTGAATATGAACTTGAACTTTAGCTTCTTTTGAGGCTCAAACTTTTCAAGTTCAACTCAAGTTCTTCATAATGTTCAGCATCTTCATTCAAATTTTCTTGCTCCAATATCCTCCCCAATTGGAATGAAGACTGCTTGTGAACCTTTTTGCCCTTTGAAGTCTTTTTAAACTTCCTTCCTTTCTTCCTTTGAGACTTGACCCACAATCTATGATGTTGAACCAATGGCCAGACAAATTTCTTCAATCTTTTAAACTTGGTGTTCAACTTCATAAGTTGTGCAGCTTGAGCTTCAGTAGCTTTCTTCAATCTCACCAATTCCCTTGTCAAGACATAGTTATCCAGTACCAACCCTTCAGAAGCCATATCTCCCTCATCTCCTCCAGATGTTTGAGACCCATCTGTGGAAGTATAATCATTGGGAGATGATGGTGGGTTGACCTCTGGTTCTGAATCTCCATGAGCAGTATCTTGTTGAGATGTAGGAGTTGAGGTTGTGAAGCAAGACTTGTGGAGAAGCAAGACGTTGAGAAGCGCCTTCTTCTTGATCCTGAAAGCTCATGTTCTTCACTTGCAGCAGCTTCATCTCTAACTGCTTGTACAATTTCCATCATGTGAGTAGTCAAAGGTGTATTCCTCCCAGAGAATTTGTCACTCTTCCTAGCCATGAAAGTGAATACCTTTGGTGGTTGCACAACAACAGGTAACAAGCTCGAAGGTTTGGGTACATCCTGAAGTTGTTTGTTCAAGAAAACTTGAACAAATCTTGGGTACATTAACCATGGTGAACCATTGGAGATATGAAATAGCATACCATCCAAAATTAATCTTGAAAAGTTAAAGCGACGATTGGTAGCTAATCCCACTAAAGCAGATGCAATATTAGATCCAAATTGTTCCCATGAAGTACTCTTGGAACTTATGCAATGAAGTAAGACATGAATAAGATACTTCCAGTGAGGACTAAACAAGGGTTTCTTGAAAGTAGTTTCAGTTAAAGACCCTTCATACCCAATATCCCTTAATGTATCCCAAAGAACTTGCTTATCAAAACGAATAGCCCTTCAAAGATCATCAAACAATAAATCTTCTCGAATGGAGGCTTCACTAACTTTAACAATCTTTCCAAAGAACCTTAGCCTCGAATGTATGGTTCATCATCTTCCATATGAGATCTAGCAGCTTGCCCAAAATTGTTGAATCCAGGCTCAATAATGTCGTTCGACAAAAGGGCATAATTGATTGATGATCCAATGAGAAAATCAATTATGTCATGAAAAGAACATTAGATGGTGTTTTGTCCAAGTTAGCCACCATATTATGCTTACTAACTGTGTTTCTGTTCGCCATTGAATGTTGTTATAAGAGAAAATGGTTCGATGAATAGTGAATGTGAATAAGAGAAGAGAGATATGGAAAAGATTGATAAGTATAAAGATGAGAGGGAAAATCGGAGGGTAGTTATTTATAGGTAAGATTTAAAAAATCACAGCCCAATTAATACAGTTACCGTTATTTGAATTTTACCCCATCTTTTGACCGTTGGAACAGTACGTTGATAAGACTAGCAGTGCTTTCCACGTAAGCAATACTTTCCAAAGCAATACTTTCACAACAAGATTTCGGATAAACAATAAGCAAGATTTTCCATCCTCTTCTTCACAATGGCAAAACATCAAAAGGCATTGTATTGCCTCCCTTAAACAATGCATAGGACTATCTAACTAACTAATAAGTCCTCCCTTAATTGTAGCTTAGTAGTTAATCATACCAATACTCACCACCAAATGATTAAATCTTGAAACATCAAATCCTTTTGTGAGTAGATCACCACATTGTCATCTCGTGTGGACCTTGACAACATTAATGAGCCTATGCTCATAACAATCTCGAATAAAGTGATGCCTAATCCGAATATGCTTGGTCTTGGAATGGTAAATGTGATTCTTCACAATGCAAATTGTACTCTCATTATCAATATTGATAGGAGTATTCTTAAAATTGAATCCATAATCCAAGAGTTGATTCTCGCATCCATAATACTTGTCCACAACACTTGCAAAGAAGAACATATTCTCGCTTCAAATGGATGATGTTGCTGCAATGGTTTGTTTCTTACATTGCCAAGAAACTAATCTTCTTCCAAGATATTGGCATCCTCCAGTGGTTGATCTTCTATCATAATTATCACCTGCATAGTCACTATCTGAAAAAGCTTCCAAGTGAAAAGGTGAATCCTTTGGATACCACAACCCTAACTTAGGTTGTTGTTTCAAATAACTAAAAATCCTCTTGACTGCATTCATATGAGAGACCTTGGGTGAGACTTGATATCTTGCACATAAACATACAAAGAAACATGATATCGTGTCTAGATGCAATTAAGTACATAAGATGACCAATCATTGATCCAGAAGCTTGACTTCTACAGTTGACCATCTTCATCCTTGCCCAATGAGTTGATAGATTTTATGGGTGTGGTGACCGCTTCATAGCATCAAAGTTAAACTTAAGAATGTCATGACATACTTGTCTTGACTAATGAAAATTCCACCTCGATTGTTTAACTTGAAGCCCCAAAAAGAAAGTTAATTCACCCATGGAACTCATTTGAAATTCTTGTTGCATGAGCTTCTCAAATTCTTTCACCATAGACTGTTTTGTAGCTCCAAAAATAATATCATCTACATAGACTTGAACAAGCATGATATCCTTCTTGTCTCTCTTGATAAACAAAGTCTTATCAATTGCTCCTCTCCTGTAACCATGTTGCAATAAGAAAGTGGAGAGTCTTTCATACCAAGCTCTAGGTGCTTGATGAAGGCCATACAGAGCCTTAACAACTTTGTAGACTTTGTTTGGATGTGCATGATCCTCAAAACCGGAGGTTGTTTGACATAGACCTCCTCTGTAATCTTGCCATAAAGAAAGGCACTTTTGACATCCATTTGATAAACAAGAAAGCCCATATATGATGCAAAAGCAAGGAATATTCTAATGGCTTCAATCCTTGCTACAGGAGCAAACACTTCATCATAGTCCACTCCTTCTTCTTGTCTATATCTTTGTGCAACTAATCTTGCTTTCTTCTTGATGACATTCCCTCTTTCATCTCTCTTAACTTTGAGAACCCATCTTGTACCAATGACTTTCTTTCCATCTGGTAGATCACATAGTACCCAAACTTTTTGAAGTTTGAATTGAAGAAGTTCTTCTTGCATAGCTTCAACCCAACTCTCTTTAGTTAATGCTTGAGCTACATTCTTGGGTTCTTCTTGAGAGATAAAACAAGTGAATAAACACGTTTGTTGATCCTTATGATTCATCCTGTTTTGTTTATACACAAAGCTAAGTAAAGCATTATGTGGCTTAGAGAAGCCTTTAGCCTTGGTTCTTGTGAGCACTCCAGAAGTAGAAGGTCCAATGATTTGACCAACAGGATGATCTTTATGAACTCTTAATGTAGGAGTCTGTGGAACTTCAAGATCATCATCCAAATTTGTGAAATCAGCTCCTTCATTGGAATTTGAGAAAATACCTTCATCATCTAATTCATCATCAAGATCTTCTAAACCGTGCATGTTAGGATCATACAAATCATCAAGTATTGTCAATTGGTGAAGAAGACTTTGATCCAAAGTACCGTGATCCAAAGTATCGTGAGGGTAATCAGACTTACCCTTTTCTTTGTTTCTTCATAAGCTCTTCTTTGTTCATCCTCATAAGATTGTGCTATTGTTTCTTGAAAAGCATCCTATTAAGTTCATCTTGAATAGCTTGATCTTCAAGCAGACAAAGTGGATTTTGGTTCATCAAGATTTTCTCCTTTTCGACAGCTTATAGGTTCTTCATCGTGAACAACATCGGTCTAATATTAACTCCATGAACAATGTATCGTAAATCTTCTTCTCGTGTGAACAACTTGATTTTCTTCTCTAACAGAACATAATTCATGGAAGGAGTCAAAACATCAAGATCAAACATCCAATCGTGACCTTTACCCTTTTGATTTTCTTGATCTTCTAAAATTCAACATGAAGACAATCTTGAACCTTTTGGTGACCTTGTTGTACACTCTAAATCCTTTGCTATTGGTACAAGATCCCAATAAGTATCCTTCATCCGACTTCCCATCAAATTTTCCCAAAGCATCAATAGTATTGAGAATAGTCGAGGACATCCAAAAGGTTTCATAAAACGTATGTTAGGTTTGTTTCCATAAGCAACTCATAAGGTGTCTTCATCCGAGGTTTAGTGATTGATACTCTATTCAACACATAACAAGCAAGATTTACATTTTCAAATTTCAAAATTGAATAGGTAATTGTGAACTGCAAGCATTGTTTCGCCGCTTCTATCAAGGTTCTGTTTTTTCTCTCGCAACACCATTTTGTTGTGGAGTTCTAGCAATACTAAACTCCTCTTGATTCCTTTCTTGGCACAAAATTCATCCATAAACTTGTTCTTGAATTCATCCCATTATCACATCTAATACCTCTTACTTTGAGTCTTAATTGGTTTTCAAGGGCTATTATAAGATCATGAATAGCATCAAAGGTTTCATCTTTAAATCCCAAGAAAAGACCCAACTAAATCTATCGCAATCATCTGTTACAACTAAGCAAGATTTCTTCTTGTTTAGACTTGCAATGTAAACAGTCCAAACAGATCCATGTGCAAAGAACTCTAAAGGATCTCTAATAGTTCTTTCCTCAATCTTCTTGCATGATGCTTTGTGTTGTTTACCCTTCTTGCACGCCAAACATGAATGATCATTCTTGTATGTTTTGGAAGGTAAACCTCTAACTAAATTTCCTTTAACCAACTTGTTGATATTCTTGAAATTCACATGGCCTAATCTTCTATGCCATAGATGTGCTTCTTCAAGTGTTGCCTTTGCTACTAAACATGTTGCTCTTTCGTAAGAGTTAAGACTCTTCATATCCGCATCATACACATCATTGGTTCTTGGTACTCTCAAGATACCAAGTTATCATCAACAAGCTTGAACTCGTGGGAAAGAATAAGACATTTGTGTCGTTGAATAACACAAGGTGCTTCTTGTCACAGATCCGAGAGACCGACAAAAGGTTGAACTTGAGCTCCTTCACATAACGAACATTCTCAAAATCTATGCTTCCCGCCTTGATGGTTCCTTTGCCAAGAATTCTACCTCCACTAGGATCATTCCCAAATGCAACTCTTCCTCCAAAATAAGATCTAAAATCGATGTAATCTCTTTGTCTCTGTCATGCTTCTAGAGCAACCACTATCCACAATTAAATGATCTTTAAGCTCCTCTTCCGGGTTGCCCCGCACAAAGATAAAAGAGTTAGTTAATTTTAGGAACCCAAGCCATTATCGACTTGTGTTTCCTTTAGGAGTGACATACTTAAATTCTTTAAGTATGTAATCTCCATCGCTTTTAAGCACATGATCAATTATCTTTGGTTGTTCCAAAACTTGTGTTGGTTTTTCAACAAAATCTCTTTTCATCAAAATTCTCTTTATTATTTTCAACAAAATCTTTGTTTCACTCTTACTTGTCGAAAGTATTGTTTGTTCCCATCAAGATTTCTTTCTTAACCCCACCGGTTTTAACTTTTGTGGAGATTTCTTTGATCTAGATACTCTTTTGAGGTGTAACGCCTTCTAGATTGATAGTAATTTGATCTCCTAGGGCTTCCATTCCAAAAAGTGCTAGCAGTACCTTGATTAGGTGAAAACTGAGCAAGACTTTGAGAAGGTACCGCTTGAGAAACTTTTGGTTTATCAAGACCTTGAAAGGTTGAGGTACCGATGGTTTTGAAAAGATCTTCTCCGTGAGGGTACCTATAGTCTTTTGAGAAATTGTTGTGGTTAACCCTATGTGAATTATTCCAAACCGGTTTAGTCTCCTTGGCTTATGGTTGGTAGATCCGGTCTTTGGGAATTTGCTTAGATATTCGAGTGAAAGTCATAGCCTTAATCAAATGATCGTGACTATAACAAACAAAACACAATTTTGACCCATACTCCCAAAATTTCTTCCTTTAGTTCTATGACCAAACCTAACCCGACTTTTTGGTGAATGATGAAAACTATTTTGACCAAAATTATCCCAAAAGGTTTAGCAAGATTTTGAAAAGATTTTCTTGAAGGTATCATTGAATGTTTAGCAAGATTTTGAGTGAAGGTACCGCTTGACTCTTAACATTATCATCCTTAGGTTTTTCAACTATTTCTTTTGGGGTTTCGTAACTAGATGGACCCGAATTAGATTGACCAAGAAGCTTTTTCCTAAACTCTAAATTGTCTACTCCAAAACGAGAAACATCTCGTCCTAAGTGGTTGAAAACTACCAAATGGGATGAGGGACAACATGATAACCCTTGTCTTTCTTAAATTCAGAGGTGTTTGACTAATTGATTCCTCATTACTAGATGTGTTCTCTCTTCGAGCTAATGAGTTCATCATCACTAGTTGTTATCTCCTCCGAATCAAGTTGTTCCTTATCACTAGATGGGTTCTCTTTGTGCTACTAAAATCCATACCAAAACCTAGGCCGCTTTTAATGTGTGCTCTTTTCTGTTTTTCAACAAAACTAACATGTGAAAGGCCGATTCTCCCAAGCAAAGAAGTTTTTCTAACAATTCATCCCTTTCTTTAGTCATCTTTTCAAGTTCGTAAACCTTACATCCTAACTTCCATTCACTTAATTTTAATTGATAATCTTGTTGTTCATACTTTTTCGCCAAGCCATTTCATTATTTTCATGAGTTATTATTTTGGCTTCCATTGACTCTAAAGTAATTTGATAACCACTACCTCGGACCTAGCCCTTCTACAATTATCTCTTTCAGCTACATAATCTTTAAGCACTTTTGATAAAAATCATGACACTTAGAGCATACCTCGTAGATAGGTGGTGAACTTGGTGAAGTAGCTACCATAGCAAGCGTAATGTGTTCTTCTTCACTTTCCATGCTCCAATCAAAGCTTCCAAGACCATCTCTTGATCCCAAAGCAAAGAAACTCGGTTCCTCATCAAAAGTTGTGCTCCAATCAAACTCTTCCATCATGACCATACAAGAGGTTACCGGTTCATCATCAAATTCAAGACTCACCAACCTCTCGATAGATTTTCTTGAGCGACCAAAGCTTTTGTTTCAAGAATAGGAATTTCCTTTAGTTCAAGCTTGGGTTTCTCAATCATTCTATTTGCTCGATATTTAGCAAACTTGCATTCTCTTGCAAAGTGTCCAGTTCTTTGACAATTAAAGCATTCAATCTTGGACTTGTCAAACGTTATACCCTGTTTGGGTTTGAAGTCAATGCCTCTTCCTGTTTTCTTCATGAACTTCTTGATCCTAGCTGTGATCATAGCAACTTGCCACCTTATATCAATTTCTTCAAGAGCATCCTCTTCAATTTGTGACAAATCTTCTTCATAAGTAACAGGTAAAGTGGCTTGTTGAGCGAAGAAGGAACATACAACTTCATCAGAGTGGATGGTGTTTGTAGGTGATGATGTAGGAGTAGGATAAGCAACAAGATTTGAGCAACAAGACTTTGAGTAGGATAAGTAGACTTTTAGTGGAAGTATCGCTCTCTTTCGTAAGACACAAAAGCAATACCGTGAGATTTTGAACTTGTTTGGCCATTCATCTCATGCTCATACACCTTTAAGTGGTTGTAAAGATCATCAAAGTCCATAGTGTCCAAACCAGTTGTCCTCCGATCATAGTAGCAATCACATGCCATACGGATGGCAAACTTCTTAAGAACTTCGTGTTTGCATCTTCAACAGATACTCGCTTTGTATAACTCTAGCATGTCGAGAAGATTTTGGAATCATCATAGGCAACATCAAGACCTTCTCTTTCACCAACAAAGTGAATGTTTCAAATTGTTGTTTCAACATGATTTCTATGCATCTTCTTCGAAGCATCATTACCTCCAAATCTTGTCTTGAGAGCAACCCATAGTTGTTTTGCATCCTTAGCATCATGGAACTTGAGTAGGTGACCATCGTGAATAGCGCATAACAAAGATGTTGAGAGCCTTTTCTTGATTTCTTATTGTAGCCGGCAAGACGGCCTTAGGTGGTTTAGGTTGTCCAGAACTTCTATAGGATCTTCAATAACTTCATTACCATTGACAATTACATTCCACAATGCATGGTCCGTAATAGCAATGTATCGCCTCATCTTCATGCTCCGTAGATCATATTCTCCTTCTTGATGATAGGAATTCGAGTGAGGTGATGGATGGGGTGGTGCACTTCAATGACATCTTTAAGGATTGTAGTTAAATCGATTTTAAGGGTTTCTTCTTAATCAGAGTTTCCACACAAGCTCTGATACCACTTGTTGGATCGATATACTCTGACCAAACTAACTTATGTAGCTTGTAAGGGCTTAGCAACCTCGGATAAATCCTAAGTTACTAACAATGAAACACTGAATTTACTCTATTAAGTATGCGGAAACTACTTCAATAAAGCTAAGAAGAATAACTTTAACTTCAACGATTTTATTAATACTTTGAACCTGCTTGATACACAGATTCACTAACAACCCTAATAACTCTAATATCGAACTTGATAAACTCTAATATTCTCTAAAAGTCGTATGCATTCATATCTCTAATGCCAATCTAGGGTCCTTTTATAGACATAAGGAATACCCTAGTCGGTTTACAATTATAATTTTGTACGACAAGTAATACTAATCTAAACTAAGAATATTCTAGAATAACAAAGCTTTCCATAAACGATATAGCGCTTCTTTAGCTTTGCAAGACTTTGATGTTGAGCAAGACTTTGACTTTCTTCTTTAGCAAGACTTTGACTTTCTTTAGCACTTTGACTTTCTTCAGTACTTTATCTTTATATCCCAACATCGCCACATGCGTGAAATCAAAGAGATATTTTAAGAAAAGACTTTTATCCCATGTCCGAAATTTAAAAATGTGTGCAATATATTGGGAAAGGGATCTTCAGAAAGAAATTGGACTTATGAAAACAGTTTCCGAGAAAACAGAAACATCGATTTCAAATACTAAATGAAGAAAGAAAATGTTAAGAAATCATGTTGATCGACTCTTGGAAGATGTTCTCTGTGCTGATACCAACAATGTTGTGTTGTTACATGGTTGCATATTCATTTGATTATATTGCTGTTGATTCTGTTGACTCTGTTGATAATATTGAGAATATTGATAATGTGCCACAAATCGAGTCTTTGAAAATTGAAAATGAGCTTTTGTTAAATGAACTTTCGAATGCAAAACTGTCGTATTCAATGGTGTCAAAAAGATTGTCAAAATCGAGAACTTGCTTTGCAAAACAAAATCAACAAGTTGCGTGCAAAATCTTTTGATCCAAAAATTGAACAACTGGATGATGAAAACGTGTCTTTAAATGTCAAGTTTCAAAATATGAACAAGAAATTGCGAAAGTCAAAACTGAATATGGTTTCATATTTGATTTGCTCAAAAAGAGTCGTGCTAAGGCATTACAAGAACTTGATAATCATCTTTCATACACTAAAGGTGTCTTAAACGTTAGTGGAAACATTCACTCTGAAAATCAAGAATTGTTGCACACTATTGTTGAGTTGAAAGAGAAGTTAGGGAAGTATGAACAACATAAGATTAATGTCCTTGCACCTGGAATGTTTAAAATTGACACTAGAACGCCTAATGACAAACTACAAGATACTAATGTGATTTCTTCCACTGATACAAGAGTAGTTGCCTTTTTTCCTAACTTTAGCACTTCACAGCTTAAGAGCAAAAACAAGAAGAATAGGAAGTTGCAACGTAAGAGAAGAACAATAAAGACCTCTGAAGTAGAAGAACACCTTAGGACTTTGAATAAAACTCATGTTGCACCCACTTTAGACATTGCGTTAGACAAATGTAATAGAAAAAGTGATGTAACAAATGCTGACCTTTAAGTACGTTGAATGTTATGTTTGAAGCATCTTGTGTTGGTTGTCGTAAAAGAATGTTTTCTGGTTGTCATGATAAATGTGTTGCTAAATCTATCTTATCTCGTAAGCGGAATAATAGAAAGCAGTTACCTCTAGGCTCACTAATGCTTCTAAGTTTGTGCTAGGTAAACCGCCTCTAGTGTTTACCTTTCGATCATTGATGTACCCATAAAACCCACTTCACCTCCTAGGAAGAAAATATCACCTAGTGCATCACTAAGACCAAAGCAAAAAGTAGTTGGACTTGGCGAGATGGTTACAAAATACACACAGGTTTAAATGGATTCCTAAAATCATTAACATGTGTGTTTCAAATATAACTATAACGAAACCCTCTAACTCTTGGGTTCCACCTCTACTTCTATTCCACCTGTCAAATGCATGTGGAATGCGGGTGTCTGATCATCCTTTGGATTGTTGATAGCGGATGTTCCCGACACATGACGAGCAACCTCAGCTGTTATCAAACTTTGTCTCAAAGTTCATCTTTACTGCGAGGTTGGAAATGATCACTTAGCGATTATCATGGGCTACGGAGATTACATCAATGGGAACATCAAAATTAGCGTGGTTTATTATGTGGAAGGTCTCGGTCACAATCTCTTTTCAGTCAGTCAATTTTGTGATGGAGATTTGGAAGTTGCTTTTAGGGAGAAAACTTGTTTCATTCGTGATCTACAAGGAAATGATCTTATGTCTGGAAACCGCACATCAAGCCTTTACACAATTTCAATGCAAGACATGATTGCTTCATCTCCCATTTGTCTACTTTCTAAGGCAACATCAACAAAATCTTGGCTATGGAACCGACGACTTTCACACTTGAACTTTCAAACCATAACCAATCTTGCAAGATACAAACTAGTTGAAGGTCTTCCAAGGTTTCGATATTCTAAAGATCATCTATGCTCAGCTTGTGAACAAAGGAAAAGCACTCGTGCTCATTTTTACTTAAAGGTGGAACACAGATCTCAGCATGTGCTTCATCTTCTTCACATGGATTTGTGTGGCCCTATGCGTGTGCAGACGATTAATGGCAAACGCTACATTATTTTATTTGTTGATGACTACTCAAGATGGACTTGGGTTTATTTTCTTTGAAGTAAAGATCAAGCTCCACAGATGATCATCACCTTTCTCACAAAAATTCAAGTTCAGCTCCGGAACACAGTCAGAGAAATTAGAACAGACAAAGGAACTGAATTTGTAAATCAAACTCTTCGTGAATACTATAAGAAAGTATGAATTACGCATCAAATATCAATTGCACGAACACCAGAAAAAAATGGAGTTGTCGAAAAACGAAACCGTACGTTAGTGGAAGCTGCAAGAACGATGTTGATCAATGCAACACTTCCAGATTACTTATGGGCAGAAGCCGTGTCAACTGCATGCTACACTCAGAACCGTTCTATGATAGCCAAACGCCACAACAAAACACCTTATGAGCTTATCCATAACCGTAAAGCAAATCTCAAACACTTTCATGTATTTGGTTCTCTCTGTTACCCAAACAATGATAGTGATGATTTTGGAAAGCTCAAGGCTAAAGCTGACATTGGAGTCTTCGTTGGATATTGTGAAAACTCAAAGGGATACCGGATTTGGAATCGTCATAAAAGGAGATTATGGAAGCGATTCATGCTAATTTTGATGAGCTTCGGTGATGGCTTGAGCAAAGCGACTTGGAACCCGGACATAACCGTCTCAACTTCCCCAAACCCCATCTTGGTGAACCAAGCTTACGACCTACTCTTCGTCAAATGGAAACGTTATTTGCTCCTCTGTTTAGTGATGATATTAACCAACGTGCTCCGGATGTATCAAATGTTTCATTGCTCAACCCGATAATATTCCAATCCTAATACACGAAACAACAACAACGATTCTTTGAACCACCTCAATTGATTCTACAACAACAGCCGAACAAACCGCATCCAATGAAGTTGATCCAGCTGATGATCTTCTGAATCAAGATGTACCTGCACCCACGGATTATGATGGAAATGCATTCTTCAACCCTTTTGCTACTGAAACTGCATCCTTAGATGTTGTGGAATCTTCTTCTAGCCATCTGAATCCACCTAATCTGCATAATTTATATCAACATCAACCCTCCACACATCATTGGACTAAAGACCATCCTCTTGTTAACATCATTGGAAACCCGAATCAACCAGTCATAACTAGACAACGCCTTCAGACTGACGGTGAACACTGCATTTATGCCCTCACCGTCTATCAAACTGAACCTAAAAACATTAAAGATGCAATGAACAAAGACAATTGGATTGAATCCATGCAGGAAGAACTTAATCAGTTTAAACATCTTGAAGTATGGGAATTGGTTGACAGACCAACAGGGGTCTATGTCATTGGTATCAAATGGATTTGGAAAACAAGTTGATCTTGAAGAATACGGTTATCGAAATAAGTCACGCCGGTGGCTAAGGGTTATAAGACGGAAGAGGATTGACTTGAAGAATCATTCGCACCGGTAGCTAGACTTGAGGTCATGGATTTTTTCGACATTCGCGGCTCACATGAACATCACGGTCTATCGGATGGATGTCAAAACCGTTTTCCGAATGGTGGCGAAGGAAACGGTATATGTTAGTCATCCAAAGGATTTGTTGATAAAGAGTTCCCTAATCACGTCTACAAACTAAATAAGGCTCTTTACGGTCTCAAACAAGCCCCTCGGGCGTGGTATGATGAGTTGTCCTCCTTTCTCACAATTTTGTCAAAAGATCGGTTGACCCAACACTGTTTATCCAATATTACGGGGCACACATTTTAAACGTTCAAATTTATGTGGATGACATCATTTTTCGGTCTACCCACAAAAAGCACTCAAACGCTTTTTCAAAACTAATGAAAACAAATTTCGAAATGTCAATGATGGTGAACTTACGTTCTTCTTAGGACTACAAGTTCATCAATCACCCCGTGGTATTTTCCTAAGTCAGTCCAAATATGCTCTTGAAATTTTAAACAAACATGGAATGCAAATTTGTGACACCTATGCAACACCAATGGCACATACAAACAAACTGGACGCTGATTTACATGGGAAATTGGTTGACCTTACCAAATACCGAAGTATTATTGGGTCTCTCATGTGTCTAGCAGCCAGTAGACCTGATATCGTATTTTCTGTATATCTTTGCTCCCGTTATCAGTCAAGACCAACTGAGAAACACCTCACTGAGGCTAAAAGAATCCTCCGATACATAAAGGGAACCATTAATTTAAGGATCTAGTATCCGAAGGATTCTGGTTTTGAACTAATAGCTTTTTCATACATTGATCATGCAGGATGCTTAGACTCTCAAAAAAGTACTTCAGGTGGTTTAAAAATCCTTGGTGATAAACTGGTGTCATGGCAATCGAAGAAACAAGATTGTACATTGCTGTCCTCAACAAAAGCAGAATATGTAGCCATGTCTGTGTTTTTTGCTCAAGTCATTTGGATGAGAACACAACTCAAGGACTATGGTTACGTATTTGACAGAATTCCGGTGTACTGTGACAATCGAAGTGCTATTGCGATCTCGTGCAACACTGTTCAACACTCGAAGTCAAAGCACATCGATCTTCGATATCATTTCATAAAAGAACATGTGGAAAAGGGTATCGTTGAATTATACTTTGTTGGTACTGAACACCAACTGGCGAATCTTCTCACTAAAGCCTTAGCTCCTGCAAGGTTTAATGATTTGATTCACCGGATTGGTATGAGTGTTTGACTCCAGAGGAACTGGACGAACTTTTAAAACATTCTTAAAAATGTCAAACACCAAAACCTCTTTTGTAAATAAATTTTTCAAAAACAAAATAGAAAAATATAAAATCTGATAAAATTCAAAAATATTCTTCTATCTAAATTTCCTTCAAACATTGCAAGTACAAATCTTCCGTCAACACTTTGTTCCTTCAAACCTTTCACAATTTTTCCCGAACAAGTGTTGATGGGGAGAATGTAAATATTTCTCAGTTTCATAAAACCTTGTATTTGCATGTTACCAAAACATGTTGTTTCTCAAGAAACGGTGGATACGTTTCTGGTTAAATACTCTCCTCGGACTCAAATGTTTTAAAATTTTATCATTTCAAAAGTCGAGAGGGAGTATCGTCAAGTTTCTTTCCAAGAATGATGTTTTGCTTAACCAAAGTGGAAGTTATGGGTCTTTTTGAAAAATGTTATGGTGGAGGGGTCAAACTTGTCAAATTTTAAAACTCATTTTAATAAAACCTTTCCACCAAACACATTTATTATTTTACCTACTTGCATTTAATTCTCAACCTAAACCATATCCACGCCTAAGAATCAAAGAACAAATCCGTGCTTCAAATTTGAAAACTGTAAGTTGGAAACGTTTCTTATTGTGATTACAAACATAGGTTTTTAATCTTACACAAATCCAACGGTTTGATTTTTACTTATGGGTGTTTTTTGTAATCTACGCATACGCGTATGATCAATTTGTTTTTGATGAAATGGAAAGTGTCAAAGCGTTTAAAATCAAGTATTCTAACTATTTCTATCATCAAACTTCACCCAGAAACTTGTTTCTTTGATTTATGAATTTTAGGATTCATGTTCATAATTAGGTGTTTCTTCGTTTGGATGTATATGCATGAATAGATGCTTAGGATATGTTCTTATCGTGTTTAATTAACCATATGCAATGTTAAATCACACCCAGTAACAACGAATTTGGATAATTAAGGTTTTAGGGTTTATAGGTGCGTATGAACACGAGGCTTTTGATTTAGTGAGAGTTTGATGTTAAAATTGTTGGAACTAACTTCGTTAGCATCTAAGATAGTGCATAAAATGTTTGGATGATTTTCCATGGCTAAATCTCTTACACGTAAGATTAGGGTTTAGTAAGCTAATATATGCGTAACTGATTGAGTTCTTGATATATTTTTGGTCCTGAAAGTGTTTGAAATGAAATGTAATTAGTTTGTTGTGTTTGATTTATTACAGGCTCCTACGCGTAAAAGATCAGAATAAGGTTTCTTGGAATTACGCTTAAGGAATACCTTATGCGTCGGGGTTACGCATAAGTGCAATCTTACGCGTAACACTTGCGCATAAGGGTCTACAGTGGGACTATGCGTATCCTATGAAGGATATGCGTAAACTTGGATTTCTACGCCTAAGGGCTACTCTTATGAGTAAACCTTACGCTTAAAATCCTTTGCTTAAGCCTACGCGTAAGCTCATAAGCTAAGAGTATACTCCTACGCGTAAGTCATTCTTACGCCTAAGGGTTACTCCTACACTTAAGCTTACGTCTACGCTTAAGGTTTTCATGTTTACTCATAAGCAAACTAGCTTACGTCTAAGCCTACTTGTAACTTTATTTTGAAATGTTACACGTACAAAACTTGTAATAAGTTACTCATAATGTCACAAAACCAAAATGTCACTAATAAGCTACAAAAAGTTAAACCGTTGTGTGATTAAGTGAAATTTGGACATTAAAATTCAAAATTAACATACTCACGTAACTTATCACGTCAACTTTGGATTATTGGACTGAAAGTGACTTTGGACTCGTAACATTCATAAACATAACAACTTCAATCAATAATTGGACAATAAAATCAATCTTTAACTAACATAATGTCTTTCGATATGTTGGTTCTTTTGTCTCAATACCTTTCAGATCATGAAATGGACGTCAACATGGAAAATCTCAATGCATCCAAGGAACTCACAGTGTAAGATATCTTCCCAACAGACTACCGCAAAACAATTGGAAAGAACAACCTCAGGGTCGATTTTGATAACTTCACTTGCTCGGAATCCTCTTGCAGAGTTGTTGTGGATATTCTCAGAGTTCATCCCTACAGTCTCATGCTCACCAACTCAGCTACAGTACCTGAAATCTATATCCATCAATTCTGGTACATGATGGAGAAGATTGATGGTCAAGATGCTGTCAAAGTAACTCTCAACAACAAGGAAGTCACGGTCACGGTAGCAGATCTTTGCACTATTCTTCTTCTGCCTGCAATTCAGCCTGCCGATTACATGCCTACTCCTACTGAAGAGGCTGTAATACAATTCATGGTCGACATTGGTTATGATGAAGCTGCTGGAGTCATCACCAAACACTCCACTGTCGATCTGAAGAACATCCCTCAACCTTGGAGAACACTGTACATCATGATCATTAAGTCTGTATATGGAAGAGACAACGGTTATGAGCATCCTAAACTCATGCACCTACAAACCTTCTGGGGAATGGTCAACAAGCAACATATTGACTATGCAAGCCTGATATGGGAAGATATGATGCAGCATCTCAAGAAGCCTGGGTCAAAGGTTCCCTTTATCAGATACACAAAGTTGTTGATCCAGAACATTCTTGGGCAAAATCGGGACATCCCATGAGAATTAATGACCCCAAGAACCACTCTGTGTTATATGAGCCAACATTGAACGTTTTCAGATTCAAGGACTCATCAATAAAGAAACAAGGTGCAGAGTTACTTAACTACCTTCTCACTGACACAATCAAGAGTCTTCCTTCGTATCTTCGTTACCAAGAAGCGATGAGTGCAGGAAAAGTCGGGTTTATGGATGAGAAGACTTCTGTTGTTCCTACCAAAAAAACTAGAAGGTCGAGCAAACCTTGGTAGTCTTGGAAGCACTAGGAGCTCACAAGTATCCGAAGAGGCATCCTAGCTTCAAGAAAGAGTCCCATCTCGGATCGCTCGTCCTAATGTCAAACCGAACCTATTCCGAGGACGACGACTCAAAGAATCGAATCAAGAGGTGGTTTACTATTCGAAACAACAACGGATGATACATCCTCACCGATGTCGAAGACAAACCACCAAGTCCCCAATCAGACAAAGGGAAGAAACCAGTTACTGAAGAAGAAGAAGAAAGTTCAGATGAAGATAATGATCCAAAGGATGAAGAGAGAGCTTATCAGAAAACTATGAAGCAACTAAGATTGCAGCATGTTGCCAAAGAGTTTGCAGAACAACAGTTGAGAGGCCCTGGAGGTTCCAGTGGTGGGGCTCTTATCACACCAGTTCTTGATGCGGTTAATCAACCCGAAAAGGGAACTGGTGCCACCAAAAAGGAATCAACAGAGCAACAGCAACAAGATTATAAGGTTAAGTTTGACTTTAAGGAAGATGAACCGGAAAAGACTGAGAAGATTACTGATAACGCTACACGCATCGTTCGGGGTCAAAGGAACTTCTTTTTCTTCGAGCAAGTTTTATAACACCATAGGCAGTGAACCTAATCGTTGTAGTGTAGTATTAGGGTAAGCCATGGGTATTGATATCGTTCTCTAGGGGAATTTGAATGCTAGTAAGAAGTTACTACGCTAAGGTTGGGGTTGAGGAAGATTATTTTTTATCCTTTTTTATATTTTTTAGAAAATGGAAAGGTACTAATCTCGGGGTTTGGATTTGGGGGTTGGTATTTCTACCGATTACTCTACTTAACTAATTATCTAATCTAAGGTGTATGTAGTCTATGTCTAATTATTGTGTGCTCGTATGATAGTTTAAAGATTTGTTTACTTAGGTTTTATTACTCCTTAATTATCTCCTATTGATGGTTGAATTGTCACGTCCTTATTCTTAATCGCATTGTGTGTCTAAAGTCGTAGGGTATGCGTTTATCCCTAACTCTTTGAAACTAACAAAGGGTCTCGTCTACAAAGTCTCTAGGAATTATAAACTCTAACTCTAAGGTACTCTTTGGATGGCTTAGCCTACAACTACTCTAGGTGTTATAGCCTAAGGTTCACAAAGATTAATCAAGCATTAACTACACAATGAATGACCTATCGCATTACTAGATCATTAACAATTAAGATAAGAGACAACCAATCAATATTCAATAATTAAGTTTCATATTCCTAAGCAAACACACAAGTAAATTAGCCGGACATGGAGAACATGCAAGCATACACACAAATAATTAAAGACATAATTGAATTAATGAAGTAAAGCACTTATCTTGTGGTAAGATAGGGTTTGGAACCCTAAAATCTTGTACAAGACGACCTTGGTTTGGTTTAGGTTTTTACTCCAAAAGACTACACATCGAAAACCGAAAAATTGGATTCTATATATAAGATTACAATCGCGACGGCGTCACCTTATGATTTGTGGCCGCCGGGTCGCCGTCATTGGGGTTTCGTCTTAGCCACGTTAGTCTTGCGGCGGCATCACCTTATGCTTGTGACGGCGTCCCTTCGGTCTCGCCGTCGGATCAAATCTAGGCCGTGCGAGTTGCGACGGCCTACTCTTTTAAAGCGACACCGTCACTTGAAAATAAGCAATTTGGCTCTCGTCCCATCGCAGAAGTGCTCCGGCGTTGCAATTAACACTGAAGCCATCCCCTTGTATTTCAAAGACTTGAGTGTCTTGATTCTTGACTTTGGCCATTTTCTTCAGATATCCGCGCCTTTTCGTCCAAATAAGTGCCATTCCGAGAATTTGCCTTCAAGAGACCTAAAAGTGAAAAGAACGATATTAAGTAATAACGGATACAAAAGTGATCAAATAAGGGCTTAAACGACCCTCAAAACGTACATTTTAAAACCTTATCAAATATCCCTACACTTGGTATTTACTTGTGCTCAAGCAAATGTGCTTTTAGCCAATTAATTTATAAGTTAGGGGTCATGAAGCATTGGTTTAAAACAACCCACAACACATATAAGCCCCGCAAAAGTCATAACAAGCACGGAAATTACATACTAGCATCTCACATGGGGTGTTTGTATAATCACATCTCTCGGGTGTATATGAAATATAACAAGTTGGAAATGGAAGATAAACACTCATTAACCGGTCCTAGTACATAGATTACCATAGGCTTGAGAATAGATCAAACCTCCATCGCTTTGGCGTAAGCACCTAGGAAAGACTATCAAAGAGGTCTTTAAAGGGTTGTAATGTTAGGCTTACGGTAGGGAAACAAAGGGTTTAGTGGGATAGGCTATTTAGTGGTGGCAAGTCAAAATCTCTATGTTACAAGCATACGAAGAATGGCGTTGCTAAGCCAAGACTCGACACTCTAAACTCTAGATAAGCTGAAACAAACAAACATAAATTTAAAGGATAGATGTAGGATGGTAGCCAGACGTTTCTTTTCTTTTTTTTTTTTTGAACTCTCTATTTTTCTTTTCTCTTTTCTATTTTTTTTTGATTTTTTCATACACTTTTACTCTACCATCCTCTACGGTAACATCAAAATGATAGGGATTTATAGGCACATCCCTACACTTGACTTTTAATTACTCTAACACTAATTCGACCCAAATTGAAAAGATCAAAACACTTGGGGTATGTTATTACACAAATAAGGGAATTTAATGTTCCCTTCTAGTCATTTCATAAACTTTAACTTTTCCCATGTGTCTTAATCGTCCCAAAACTGTGTACAAAGGATATGACTCGACTTAGCAACTCATGCAAGCAACTAGATAATTGAACTAAGGGTTTGGGGTGATAACACTAATGCACTAAAAGTGAGTGCATACAAGGTAGGCTAAGGCGATTTGGGTGTACATTTGGGGTGGGGTGTAAACAATGCTCTTCATTGATATTCGGAAAACCAAAACATCACGAGAACCGCGAAAAGGATAGGCTCTAAAGGGTTAACTAGGGTATCGTGTACTAAATATGAGTACAACGCAAGGTGTGGGGAATTACTCAACCGATGTGGAAGAAGTAATTATATTACGGGTATCAAACAAGGGTTATCCTAATGCCTCTTATCATTTAGTTATTCCTAACTACACAAGTGTAGGCTTACTAGCGATCTCGGGATGCATCACAAAACAAGTTCTAGAATCTAATATACTACCGGTTCACACTCTAAGCATTAAAGATGAATGCTTTCATTCCTACTAATCTAAGGGTGATCCTCACATTTTAGGTGGAATTTAGGTGGTAAAGGGTTTTTGTGCTAGTCATGCAACTTCCTATCCGTGAGACGCTTTTGTTAAGACTAATGGCCCACTCCTATATGTCATGAAAAAATTTAAATTTGGTGACAAAATTACCCTAACCGATATTTTCTCATGGTTTATTACACAAATACAATTGGACAAAGTAAATAGTCAAGGATAAGCATAGTTTCAAAGTTCCCGTTTTATTTTCCCTCCCTACACTTAAACTGAACATTGTCCCCAATGTTCCCCGAAAGTATTAAAGTTATGATAATAGAAGGTAATGAAAAATGAAAGAAACTAATACTCCCGTGATTAGCTCGGTAGGATCCGTGTAAAGTAGTGGTTAAATCCTTTCCAAGAAAAATGTATGCTTGAAAAGCTCCTTCCAATCTTTTGTTTCTTCTTCTTGATAAATAAAATCTGCACACTTGAAGAAAACAAACGAAACCTTCGCGTAAAATCGGCGGTAATAATATATAATACTCTACTAAACTAGGATATAATGCTTGTGGAATGGATGTTTACAATTTACGGAAAATTAAGACACGAAAATTCCACAAATTTATAAGTAGCTCGAAAACGAGAAAAAAGTAATTTGTTGTTTTACTCCTTCACGATGCCGTCAGTTGCGATCTGACGCGCCAGTTATCGACAAAAGCGGTCGCAATTTTACGGAAAAAAATCGGAAAATTTACATCTTTAGAATCGGAAAATTTACGCAAAACATTCATTATGACTCGATGCAACCTTTTTTGACTCGAAAAAACACACATATATATCTTTTAATTAATTGTTATTCTCATGTTTACGTTTCTTTTGAAAACGTGTGTAATCCTCCCTACACTTATCCTTTATGTAAAATACCTTTGTATGCAATTAAGACGAGGTTAAAAACAAAATAAAGCATTTTTACAAATTTTAACATGAGAATAAACAATCAATAAAGGATATATGACACTAACAAGCAAACAATTAAGCATGGGTTGCCTCCCACAAAGCGCTTTTCTTTATTTATGAGTCTTGTAGCTAGACTCATAGTCGTGCCCTTACGTGACTTCATTACCGTCATCTCCTTCTAAAACAATATCTTCATCATTCACCATTTCATTATTATCTAACTGATAATGTTTCATACGTTGTCCATTTACGGTAAATTCCCTTCCATCGTGGTCTAGTAGCACCACCGCTCCATTGCTCATCTCGCTTTTTTCTTGAAAAGGTCCATACCATCTCGATTTGAGTTTTCTCAGAAATAATCTCAGTCTTGAAATATACAAGAGCACCTTATCCCTTCCAAAACTCTTTAGGACTCTTTATTCGTTGATCATGCCATTTTTTGCCCTTTCTTTGTATGTGATCGACGATTCATACGCTTCGACCTTAGTTCATCCAATTCGGAAGTCGTAAGAACCTATTTGACCACCTTGAATATTCCATATTACAGCCTTAAATGCCCAATATGCTTTTTGCTCAAGTTCAATAGGGAGGTGCACGCCTTCCTTATACTAAGCGAAAGGGGTTGTTCCGATAGGTGTTTTGTAGCGATTCGAACGCCTGAGTGCCTCATCCAGTTTGAATGCCCAATCTTTCTATTATGGTGGACCGTTTTTCAAGTATCCGCTTTAATGCCCTATTTGTGTTTTCTACTTGTCCATTCGTGCGAGGAAGATATGCGAGAAAATCTATGTGGAACGCCATACTTCTTCATTACCTTCTCCATTTGAGCATTGCAAAAGTGGGTTCCTCTGTCACTGATCAATGCCTGGGGAATCCCGAATCGTGCGAAGAGCCTTTTAAGAAAATGAATAACTACCCTCGCATCATTATTCCTAAGGGCTTGAGCCTCTACCCATTTGGATACATAATCAATAGCTACGAGAATGTATTCATTTCCTCCGGATGATGGAAAAGGTCCCATGAAGTCTATACCCCAAACATCAAATATTTCGCAGACTTGGATATAAAAATTCTGAGGTGATTCATCCCTTCGCGAGATGTTTCCCGATCGTTGGCATGCATTACACGTTTGAACCAATCTCTTAACGTCTCGAAAAATAGTAGGCCAGTAGAATTCGGCATCGAAAACCTTTCGTTCCGTGACATTTACACCGTGATGTCCTCCAGATGGTCCCGCATGGCATTCTTTCAGAACTCGATCAATCTCTTCCGCCACGCAACGTCGAATGATTTGATCGAGGCATATGCGGAATAGGAAGGGCTCATCCAGTAGTGTTTTAGCGTAGTGAAGAATTTCCTTTTATCTTGCTTGGTCATGTAATTTGGTAAAACCCTCACCGATGAGATAGTTAGCATAATCCGCATACCATGGCTCAATTTCCTTAATGGCCATTAGCGTTCCTCGGAAAAGAGTCGTGAATCTCGGTATGATCGAATTTCTCAAGATTAGGGTTTTCCAAGCGTGACAGATGATCAGCAGCAAGATTTTCAGCCCCCTTTTTATCTCGAATTTCAATGTCAAATTATTGAAGCAATAGGATCCACCTAATAAGTCGGAGTTTAGCATCTTGCTTGGAAAACAAGTAGCGTAAGGCGGAGTGATCAGTGAAGACGACAGTCTTAGAGAGGACGATATATTGCTTGAACTTGTCGAAGGCAAAAACTACAGCTAGAAGCTCTTTCTCGGTGGTCGTGTAATTTTCTTGCGCTTCATTCATGGTTTTGCTAGCATAGTAGATTGGTTGAAAATGCTTCTCTTTCTTTTGCCGAGCACGGTGCCTACAGCATAATCACTAGCATCGCACATGATTTCGAATGGCTGAGACCAATCCGGGGTGACCATTATAGGCGCCTGAGTAAGATCCCTTTTTAGTCGATTGAATGCTTCTTTGCATTCTCCAGAAAAATCAAAAGGGGCATCCTTAACAAGAAGCTGTGTCATTGGCCGGGCAATTTTTGAAAAGTCATTAATAAATCTTTGATAAAAACCCGCTTGACCTAGAAAGCTGCGAATGGATTTAACGGTGGTGGGATAGGGGAGTTTGGATATCACTTCGATTTTTGCTCTATCGACCTCAATTCCATTTCCAGAGACTTTATGCCCTAAGACAATTCCTTCTTTTACCATGAAATGACATTTTTCCCAATTTAGGACCAAATTAGTTTCTTCGCATCGTTTCAACATCTTCCTAAGGTTGGAAAGACAAAGGTCGAAGGAATTTCCAAATATCGAAATCATACATGAAGACTTCCATGTTGTCCTCAATTAATTCATGGAATATGGCCATCATACATCATTGAAAGGTGGCGGTACGTTACATAACACGAAGGGCATTAAACGTAAGCAAGCGTCCCGTATGGGCATGTAAGCGTAGTCTTTCACGATCTTCGAGGGCAATGGGAATTTGAAAATATCACGAAAAGTCATCAAGGAAGCAGTAGTATTCATGCCGGCTAACCTTTCGAGCATTTGGTCAATGAGCAGCGGAGGAAAATGATCTTTCGGGTGGCATCATTTAACTTCGTAGTCTATACAAACACGCCAACCAAGAACCGTTCTTTGTGGCACTAAATCACCCTTTTCATTCTTTACAACCGTCATTCCTCCCTTTTTTAGAACCACTTGGACTGGGCTGACCCATGGGCTATCTGATATGGGGTAGATGAGACCTGCGCCAAGAAGTTTGACGACCTCCTTCTTCACTACCTCCTTGATATTAGGGTTAACCCTCCTTTGCGGTTGAGCGGTTGGTTTGTAATCTTCTTCCATGAGGATTTTATGAGTACATAACGTAGAATCAATACCTTTAATGTCAGCAACACTCCACGCGATCACCCCTTTGTACTCTTTTAAAACTTCCAAGAGCTTCTCTTCGACTAGTGGTCGTGAAGAGCTTATGATGACGAGGAGTTGGTCCTCTCCTTCAAGGAAGGCGTATTCCGGTGACTCGGGAGATCTTCGGTTCTAAGGTAGGGGGTTCCTTGATTGATGGTTTTAGCTTGTTTTCTGGCTTTTGAAGCTCAATAGGTTCAATTTCTTCCCTACGTGGATAAAAGGAAACAACTCCAACCATCTCAATTTCTTCGTTGTCGCCTATTGTGTTGTTATCATCATTTATGAATTCGTTTAATAGATACTCATCAATGCAGCCATCTATGTCGTCAACAAATTCATCAACTTCCTCAACAAAATAAACAGGGTGATCGTAGGAGGGGGAGTGACTCATATAATCCTTGATGTCGAAGGTTAAGCTCTCGGACCCCACTCGTAAAGTGAGTTTACCATCATGAACATCGATAATGGCACAAGCTGTAGCCAAGAAGGGTCTTCCAAGGATTATTGGGACTGAGTTATCTTCCTCCATTTCTAAAATCACGAAATCAACTGGAAACTTGAATTCTCCTACCCTTACAAGAACATTTTCACAAACCCCAATGGGATATTTGATTGATCGATCAGCTAATTGAATACTCATCCGGGTTGGTTTCAGCCCTGAATATCTGAGTTTGAGGAACAGGGAATGAGGCATCAGGTTAATGCTAGCCCCAAGATCCGCCATGGCGTTTTTCATAGAGCGCCCTATAGAACAAGGGATGGTGAAACCGCACGGATCTTCTTTCTTCTTGGGCGGGCCTTTACGGATGATAGCGAGCATTCTTCTCCTAATGATATCAACCCTTCAAGTTTCTTCCGATTAGATATTAACCTCTTGAAGTATTTGCTATGTTTAGGGATGTGATAGAATACGTCAAGAAGTGGTATGTTGACGGAAGCTCGTTTTAAATAAGAAAATATTCTATCATTGTCTTCTTCAGCCTTTTGATTCTTCAGACGAGAGGGATAAGGAATCCGTGCGAGAGTTGGTCGATGGGCAGGTGCTGGTGTTTGTGGAGGGGGATCGTAAGGAGTTAAAGGAGGTTCAGGAATTGCTTCATTTCCTAACACAGGTTCCCTGGTGGTTGGATTCTGGTCAGGATGTGGGGGATCCTTGGTAGTAATTCCTGATCGAGTAGTGATGGCGCAAGTTGGATCGTGATGGGTGGGCGATTCGATTATTCTTTGTGGAGGTTGGCGAATTGACTCTCTAATTCGACTTTCGCTCTTGAATAAACCCTCAAGACCTTTTAAGAATGTGGCCCTTCTATGGTAAACTACCCGAGTTCTTTTTCAAGTATGAAAGCTTCTCTTGTGCTTTCTTAATCCGATCATCGAAAGATGATAAATTTTCATTCAAGAAAGTGGAGATAATATCTTGGCTCATCATGGTTGTCTTCGTTTTATAACATATGAGATTAGAAATTCTTTGCGGTTGAGAAAAATCATCGTAAAAGATTTGAACAAGCAACAATCGAAACACATCGAGGAGTTAAATGATCCAAAATATCACAAATCGTTGTGTTTTATGTGTTTTAAATGCAAAATATCAAAATCGGATGATAAAACAATTTTTAAAATTGTTTGATGTGGTGGATTGGGTTTTATTGTGGGATCAAATTTGCAAAATTGCGTGTAAATACTCATCATTTTTATTTAGTCCCCAACTTTCACAAAATTGTCAAAAATAGTCCAAAATTGCGCTTTAGTCCCCAAGTCAAAATTTCAAAAGTAAAATCAGTCATCAAAGGTCCTTTTAATATCATAACTTGTCAAATTTAGTCCTTTGGTGAAGAATATCAAAAGTTTGAGAAAATTACAAAAATGGTCCTCCAAGTTTGAAAATTGGCAGAATTGGTCCCTGGAAAATCTGAAAATGGCAACTTTGGTCCTTGCATTATTAAACTTTGTCATTTTTAGCCCTTTGATCAACTTTGATGAATTGACATGATTGGTCCTTGCAATTTTCAGAATTTACAAATTAGTCCTTGTATTAATCCATGCACCTTTGGACCTTTGCACCCTTTTTGGACCCTGCCAGCCATTTGGACCCCTGCCTATTTTGACCCTTCTCCTATTAATAGCCACCAGTCAAACACTGGTCAAACCAGTCTTACCCGCCTTCTCCTTTCCCCATTTCCTCCCCTGTCTCCAACCATTCCAACAACCCATTTCACTTTATCTCCTCAACTTGTTCCCCTCCTCAACAACCCTTCCAAGGCATTAAATGCACCTCCCCTCCTCAATATCAACCCCATGTTAAATCTGTTTTCCTTAAAAACACATTGAATGGCCAAGATGGCTTTTAGTGATCCAATGGCCAAAATAATGGTGGGGCGCTTCGAGAAGAGAGAGATGAAGATGGGTATAAAAGAATGAAGAATGAAGCAAGAGAGGGTGTCTTGTAGTTTTTAGTTTTAATTTAATGTCGTTTTTTATATTAAAAGTTTTAGTTAAGTGAAAATCCTGTAATTTCTTGTTTCTTTGTATTAAATTAAGTATGTTGTATCATTATTAACTCTTTCCATTTATAATTTCAAGTTATGTTAAAGTTTCTTGTTCAAACCCCACTGTTGAAATTTTCCATTTCCAAGTCTTATTCAAAAGCTTCATAAAGCTCATTCCTCAGCTTAACTAAGCTTATGCAAGCTTCACATAGCTTTTTATAAGCCACATTTCATTTTCAAGTAACTTTGAAGGATGGTCAATGAAAGTCAACAGTAATGGGAAAATGGGTCAAACAGGTTTGGAGTTGGAAATTTGGGTGAAGCAGTGATATTAGGTTGGTCTTGGAATAAAACGATGAGTCACAGGTTTGGTGTTGGCTGCATAAGCTAAACACGGTTGTGAGTCATTTATCTCACTTTTCATTTTAGCCAATATTGCAATCTTTTGTTGTGCATGTATCGTGATTACATTTGGTTTTAATATGTTTAAGTAATTGTATTTAGCTCATACAAGTTAGTTTGATCATGATTTATGCCCTTTCGTCTTTGGATTAGTTTTTCTTTGCAGATTTGTGTTTAAAGGGTGTTTGGATTTATTAGTTTAGTTATGTTATAGGCTACTTGTGATGTTGCTTATGTTAGTCCCATGTTTCATTAGCTCATAGTAACTCATAGATACTAGAAAAACCGGTTTCAACTTTAAGAAAGTCAAATCCCACTTAACTTATCTCGTGAGCTCCTTTGTTGAGCTTTTGCATTATCAAACTTTTGTTTCATGTTTAAATATTATTAGGATAGCTTATTCTAGTCTTATTTCATCAATATATATCACTTTCGGTTCTTAAATCAAGATTAAACTTGGAAAAGTCAATCTTTTAAGTTTTGATAAAAGTCAATTTGAAAATCCAAGTTTGGCCCATCTAGTAGGAATTTTCATGGGCTTATTTCTTAGCCAATTTCAGTGATTCTTGTTGATTTAAAATATTTCCTGGTCTATTTTCTCATGTGCATTTTAGTTTATTTTGCAATTTTTCTATCATTTCAAAAGAGCTTGTTAAAGTGGACTTAAGTGTCTGTGCGGGGAACAAGTGCTGCAGGGACTTGTCAGACTTTGATGAGCTTGTATAAAGCTCATCCTAGCTCAATAGGGTCTGATCTTTGGTTTGCATGCTCTCAACCAGGTCTCCTTCAAGTCCTTTCTTTTGCTTTTCCTTTTAGCTTATTGTGTAGCTTATGCATAAGCTCAAAAGTAGTACCCTGTCAACGTTTCTAGCTTATAATCTCGATTAGCCAAATCATTGCAACTTGCTTATCAGAAGTTAGAGCTTGTTGATTTTGTTGCATTGTAGTTCTATTAGCTTTTTAGAGCTTCATCATAAGTTGGGCGACCTTTGGGTTCCATTTGCTTATTGAAGCTTATTTCAATAAGCACTTCCTCATCAGTTCATATTCTCCAAACAAGCCCATGTTTTCCAATTTTCCTAGCTTCTGGTATTATATTTTAGAGTTTTCTTGAATTTTTCAGATTTTCCAAGCTTGTTTTCTATTTTCTTAATTTAAATTAGTTTTAAGTCCTTTTAAATAGCTTTTAATACAAAAATTAAGAAAAGTCTCAAAAAATAATTTTCATTTTCTTAAGTTTAGATAAATATAAAAAGCTTAAAAGTATTTTTCCTATTTTTCTCCTTTTATTTGCTATTTTAATAATTTAAATTAGTTTTAAATAGTTTTAAATTAATAATAAATACATAAAAGTGTGAAAAATATATTTTCAGTTTTAAAATTAGTTTTATCATATTTTAGATTTTTCTAAGTCTTAATTTTATTTTTCTAGTCTTATTTTGTATTTTCTTTTATTTTAGAGTATTATTAAATAGTTTAAAATAGTTTTAATTAATAATAATTAATTAATTAGTTATAAAATAATTTTCCTTTTCTATAAATTTTCTTATATCATTAGGTTTGTAAAATGTATTTTTCATATTTTTAGGATCTATATTGTGTAAGTTTCACTTTTTTATTTTATACGCTTACGTTATTTTTATTTAAGCGTAAGTTTTTCGTTTTAGGTTTTAAGCGTTCATCACTTTAAAAATAGTGATAGCGTTTATTTAATATCTTTATCTTTTAATTTTCTTAATTTGCATTTAAGTCGCTTTTATTTAATTCCTTTTCGGTAGTGTAATATTTATCCTAATCCTTTCGATCGCTATCATTAGTGATCATTCTACCGTCTGAATCATGTGTTTAACACACCATTGAGTCTCCGTGGGACTTAACGACCGGGAATCCCTTGTATTCTCGATCTTAATTGTATTTGTGTCGAGCGGTTTCAAGTCTGTTTGACTTGACGGTTCGGCCAATCAACCCCCAAGCGCCATTGCCGGGAGGCTTTAGCGTGTGTTTAGCCTTTTCGGATCCATTCTTGCACATACCCCATCTTTTGTAAAAGTTTTTTGTAAAGTTTTCGGAAAATCCAAAAGTTCATTAACACTTTTCCTAAAGTGTTAAAAGCATAAAAATATTTTCATTCTTTGTTTTTGCATCATGTTTTCAAAACACCAAAATATTCCTCTTTATCCTCTCACCTTTTTGATTCTTCATTTCTTACCCTCGATAACCTTTGATTCTTTCTATGTCTTATCCTCACCCTCTTGGTTGTCAATGGTGTGGTGGTCCTTATAATGGTGGTAATTGCCCCGGTTGTTGCATGGTGGAGTCGGGAAGCGGGTGCATCTATAACCAAGATCCTATTCCTACCATAACACAACGGTGATTTATTCCATCGGCTACCACTGTGATACTCGGCGATTTCTTGTTGTGAGTATTGTGGTGGTTCACATTCCGATTCGATTGTCAATCGAAACACGCTTGTCTATGGCGGGTTCACGATAACAATTATGACTACAACACATACCACTCACAATCACATCAGTTTCTTGTTGTGAGTATTGTGGAGGTCCTCACTCTAGCTCGGATTGTCAAACAAGGAATCCATTTCCTTGTTACGATTACGACTCTTCATATCATGACCAAACTCCACAATACCAAATGATTCAGCGACTCCTCTTGAAACTACGACGGACCTTCTCAAGACTCGGAGTTATTAAAAGAACTTAAGGAGGAGTCGGCTATGTCATCCCATAATCCAAATGAAAAATCCATGGAAGTTTTGTTAGCGAAGAAGCGGGCGCTAAATTAGATTCCCAGTTGCGTTTGAAAAATCATTGGGAATCAATTGCAAAAGAAAAGCCGCCAAATCTAGCTCTCGATTCCGTTTCATTCACGATGGCGATGATGATGAAGATATCCTTGATATCCTACAATTTTATAACATTCATCAAGTTCATCGGTTGAGACTCCTTCCATGATCCATCGGGGAGAAAAGACTATGATGGAATTACTAGCGAGAAGAACAAATGTTAAGCATTAAACATATGTATGCTAGTCCATCTAATCTCCTCGATCTGTTGTTATCACACCTAATATTCCCACTCACTCTCTAAACATGGGGATGAGCTTTAGCACTATTCCGAAATGGAATCGTCTAGTGTTGAGGACCTTATCCCAATCCGAGAGAGTCACGGAAATTCGATCATCCGTGTGATATCCCTTTCCTCTTGAGTGTTCTCAAGATCATTTTGAAACTTTCTCGATCTTAGTGAAGATTGTGCTTCATATGGAGACATCGAGTGCGTTGAGGCATCACTTCCACAATCGATGTCGATCCCCTTCTTGAGGAGTTCTCCGGTGAACTCACTCACATCAATCCACTCTTTGATCTCGAAGCCGATCCGGGAGGCGAAAGTCTCATTGATAATGATCATTCACTCACTTCTTATCCCAACAATCCAAATGAGAATGTTGATCACTTTGTTCCCGAAACATTCAAAGCTACTTTCACTAATCCTCTATTTGAATTCAACTCGAATTCACGTCAATTTCGAGAATCCACTCTTTGATACTCGGGATCGAGGATAGTGATGAGCCCACAATGGAACAAGAGTTCACAAATTCACATCATGTGAATGATTCTCTTCATGAGGAGTTCTCGGTGAACTCTCTCATATCATATCTCCACCGGAGTATGATTGTTTGGATGGCAAAAATCATGATCGGGGAGAGAATCTCAATTGCATAGTTATGACAAATCTTTCCATCCTCCCACCGAGATGCCTTCCAAACCAAAGAGCTCTACCAAGAAAATCCAAATAAGTGCAAGCGCACTTAATCCAGGAAGAAGATCTAGTCATGATTGTTATCATGATTTTCTTTCTTTTCTTCACCTACTTGGTGACTTCTCTCTTCTTCACTCCTTGGGAGTGAGGACACTATCTTTGATCCCGGCATTTTCAATTATCATTTTGAGCGGTTCTCTGTATATCTCATCGGTGTGGAACTTTCACGTGCTTCAAATGTTTGTCAAACATCTTGAATGAAAGTCCGATGGAGATTGTTTCTTCCACTTTGCTTCCCATGAACAAATGAATTGGGTCGAGTCAAGCTAGCGACTCGGTAATCAAAAACAATAGCTAAACATGGGTTTTCACCCATGTGTCCACCTTAGTGTGGGGAGTTACCCCCATATATATATATATATATAGTATGAAAAAAAAAAAAAAAAAAAAAAAAAAAATCTTTCTAAATAATGGCGTAGTATTTCCCTTTTCCGTTCTTTGTTTCGGCATAATCACGCGGTACTTTGAATATTGAGGGCAATATTCATTTCTAAGTGTGGGGAATTCGCGAATTTCATATATTATTTACCCAATTCCCGTTTTGGCCAAATTTTTTTTGGAGTAAGTGTTTTACACTTACTCATTTAGTTATCGATCCGCCTTATACGTAAGATAAAAGGATTGGCTAATCCAGAGCAAACGGCTCTTGGTAAAGATATATCAAATCCGTTTATATGGCTTGCAATTTGCCCAAAATTGTATGGTTTCAACTCACCATATCCTAAAAAGTGAAGAGTTGGCTAGCCCGCAAGTTTATGGCTTGTGGTAAAGGCGATGGAAAATCCATAATTGGTATTCACTCACCAAAGATAATGTTGATAATTTATCTAAGAGTTGGCTAGTCCGAAGGGTACAACACGGTAAAGACTAATCAAATCCGTTTCTGACTTATGGTTTGCTCAAAATCATTTGGTTATCGATGTACCATGGTTCTTACTTGAGCTGAAACATTTGGCTACTCCGAGTAATGGCTTTTGGTAAAGAGATTAAAATCCATTATGTTTTCTCAAATCATTGCTAGGGACTAGCAATATCTTATGTGGGGATTGATGAGTGTCTAAATACTCATCATTTTATAACATATAAAGCGCAAAATCATCCGAAAACAATCGAAACACATCAAAATGATCAAAATATCACAAATCGGTGTTTTATGTGTTTTAAATGCAAAAATATCAAAATCGGATGAAAACTTATCAAATTTGCAAAATTGCGCTTTAGTCCCCAAGTTTCAAAATTGTCAAAAATAGTCCACGAGTCAAAATTTCAAAAGAAAAGTCATCAAAGGTCCTTTTAAAATCATAACTTGTCAAATTTAGTCCTTTGGTGAAAAATATAAAAGTTTGAGAAAATTACAAAATGGTCCTCAAGTTTGAAAATTAGCGAATTGGTCCTGGAAAATCGAAAATGGCAACTTTGGTCCTTGCATTATTAAACTTTGTCATTTTTAGCCCTTTGATCAACTTTGATGAATTGACATGATTGGTCCTTGCAATTTTCAGAATTTACAAATTAGTCCTTGTATTAATCCATGCACCTTTGGACCTTTGCACCTTTTTGGACCCTGCCAGCCATTTGGACCCCTGCCTATTTTGACCCTTCTCCTATTAATAGCCACCAGTCAAACACTGGTCAAACCAGTCTTACCCGCCTTCTCCTTTCCCCCATTTCCCTCCCCCTGTCTCCAACCATTCCAACAACCCAGCTCACCCTATCTCCTCAACTTGTTCCCCCCTCCTCAACAACCCTTCCAAGGCATTAAATGCACCTCCCCTCCTCAATATCAACCCCACTGTTAAATCCTGTTTTCCCGCCAAAAACACATTGAATGGCCAAGATGGCTTTTAGTGATCCAATGGCCAAAAATAATGGTGGGAACTGCTCAGGAAGAGAGAGAGATGAAGATGGGTATAAAAGAATGAAGAATGAAGCAAGAGAGAGTGTCTTGTAGTTTTTTAGTTTTAATTTAATGTCGTTTTTTATATTAAAAGTTTTAGTTAAGTGAAAATCCTGTTATTTCTTGTTTCTTTGTATTAAATTAAGTATGTTGTATCATTATTAACTCTTTCCAGTTATAATTTCAAGTTATGTTAAAGTTTCTTGTTCAAACCCCACTGTTGAAATTTTCCATTTCCAAGTCTTATTCAAAAGCTTCATAAAGCTCATTCCTCAGCTTAACTAAGCTTATGCAAGCTTCACATAGCTTTTTATAAGCCACATTTCATTTTCAAGTAACTTTGAAGGATGGTCAATGAAAGTCAACAGTAATGGGAAAATGGGTCAAACAGGTTTGGAGTTGGAAATTTGGGTGAAGCAGAGTGATATTAGGTTGGTTTTGGAATAAGAACAGTAGTCCTGGGTTTGGTGTTGGCCTGCATAAGCTAAACACAGTTGTGAGTCATTTATCTCACTTTTCATTTTTAGCCAATATTGCAATCTTTTGTTGTGCATGTATCTGTGATTACATTTGGTTTTAATATGTTTAAGTAATTGTATTTAGCTCATACAAGTTAGTTTGATCATGATTTATGCCTGCTCAGTCTTTGGATTAGTTTTTCTTTGCAGATTTGTGTTTAAAGGGGTGTTTGGATTTATTAGTTTAGTTATGTTATAGGCTACTTGTGATGTTGCTTATGTTAGTCCCATGTTTCATTAGCTCATAGTAACTCATAGATACTAGAAAAAACCAGTTTCAACTTTAAGAAAGTCAAATCCCACTTAACTTATCTCAGCAGCTCACTGTTGAGCTTTTTGCATTATCAAACTTTTGTTTCATGTTTAAATATTATTAGGATAGCTTATTCTAGTCTTATTTCATCAATATATATCACTTTCAGTTCTTAAATCAAGATTAAACTTGGAAAAAGTCAATCTTTTAAGTTTTGATAAAAAGTCAATTTGAAAATCCAAGTTTTGGCCCATCTAGTAGGAATTTTCATGGGCTTATTTCTTAGCCAATTTCAGTGATTCTTGTTGATTTAAAATATTTCCCTGGTCTATTTTCTCATGTGCATTTTAGTTTATTTTTGCAATTTTTTCTATCAGCTCAAAAGAGCTTGTTAAAGTGGACTTAAGTGTCCTGTGCAGGGGAACAAGTCTGCACAGGACTTGTGCAGACTTTGATGAGCTTGTATAAAGCTCATCTTAGTTCAATAGGGTCTGATCTTTGGTTTGCATGCTCTCAACCAGGTCTCCTTCAAGTCCTTTCTTTTGCTTTTCCTTTTTAGCTTATTGTGTGGCTTATGCATAAGCTCAAAAGTAGTACCCCTGTCACTGTTCTAGCTTATAATCTCAGTTAGCCAAATCATTGCAACTAGCTTATCAGAAGGTTTAGCTTGTTGATTCTTGTTGATTTTGGTCATTTTTAGCTTATTGGTACTTCTGTCTAAGTTGGGTAGTCTTTGGACTCCATTTGCTTAATCTAGAGCTTATTTCAATAAGCTCTTGCTCATCAGTCCTTATTCCTCCTAACAAGCCCTTGTTTTTCTATTTTCCTAGCTTCTATATTTTATTTTAGACTTTTCCTGAATTTTTCAGATTTTTCCTAGCTTGTTTAGTATTTTTCTTGATTTTAATTAGTTTTAATCCTTTTAATTAGCTTTAAATACAAATAATTAAGAAAAGTCTCAAAAAATAATTTTCATTTTCTTAAGTTTAAATAAATGTAAAAGCTTAAAAGTATTTTTCCTATTTTCTCCTTTTATTTGCTATTTTTAATAATTTAAATTAGTTTTAAATAGTTTTAAATTAATAGTAAATACATAAAAGTCTAAAAATATATTTTCAGTTTTAAAATTAGTTTTATCATATTTTAGATTTTTCTAAATCTTAATTTTATTTTTCTAGTCTTATTTCATATTTTCTTTTATTTTAGAGTATTATTAAATAGTTTAAATTAGTTTTTAATTAATAATAATTACATAAATTAGTTGTAAAATAATTTTTCTTTTCTAATAATTTTCTTATATTATTAGGTTTGTAAAATGTAGTTTTCATATTTTTAGGATCTATATTGTATAAGTTTCACTTTTTTATTTATACGTTTACGTTATTTTATTTAAGCGTAAGTTTTAGTTTTAATTTTTAAGCGTTCATCACTTTAAAAATAGTGATAGCGTTTATTTAATATCTTTATCTTTTAATTTTCTTAATTTGCATTTAAGTCGCTTTTATTTTATAACCTTTTCAAGAGTGTAATTATCTTATCCAAAGCCTTTTCGATCGCTATCATTAGTGATCATTCTACCGTCTGAATCATGTGTTTAACACACCATTGAGTCTCCGTGGGACATAACGACCGGAATCCTTGTATTCTCGATCTTAATTGTATTTGTGTACGGCGCTTTAAGTCTGTTTGACTTGGCGGTTCGGACGCAATCATCCAATTGTCGAGGCATGAAATACCTCATTAACTTGTTCGAAGGGTAGACAATGGCACCGTAAATCCAGATGCGAGGGGAAGAGTATTCCCGAGGGATTTTGATTCAAAGGATTGATGGGTCCATTGACCGGAGTGGCGGAATTTCCTCGCCATGTTGGCTCGATCGTCGAGGATGATGGTGTCATGGGATTGTGGGGAATGAGAGGACTCCTCGTCGGTTGTGACTTCATCAAAGTTGATGGAAGTGCCTTGAGGTTCGAATCATGGAGAGCTTTTCTTCGCCTATTGAGCTCTCTTCGGGTTCTACAAAAGGTTCAATAAGGGTTTTGGTGGAGCTGCGGGTTCTAAGTTGTCTAAGGGGTTGGTAGGGAAAATAGCGGTTGGTTATCACCTTCCATGATGAAAAGTGATGGTTTTACGAACAAAGGTCACGAAGAAGGGGATAGACTACGAGAAAGCTAAGAATAAGAAAAATTTACTTGATAGGAATCAAGCAAAGAAACCTAAAGGAGGTGGACTACTAACTAGCTATTCTATTCTCCGCGGCGCGCTAAAAACTTAGTAACGCTACACGCGTTGTTCGGGGTCAAAGGAACTTCTTTTCGTCGAGCAAGTT
This sequence comes from Chrysanthemum lavandulifolium, assembly GCA_022545495.1. Taxonomy (NCBI): domain Eukaryota; kingdom Viridiplantae; phylum Streptophyta; class Magnoliopsida; order Asterales; family Asteraceae; genus Chrysanthemum; species Chrysanthemum lavandulifolium. Next base: position 10,881,199 of record CM040244.1, on the reverse strand, counting down.
TTTCAACACCCTAGGCGATGAACCTAATCGTTGTAGTGTAGTATTAGGGTAAGCCAAGGGTATTGACATCGTTCTCTAGGGAATAGGAATGCTAGTGAGAAGTTACTACGCTAAGGTTGGGGTTGAGAAAGATTTTTTTCTTTTATAATTTTTTAAGGAAAGGAAAGGTACGAATCTCGGGGTTTGGATTTGGGGGTTGGTATTGCTACCGATTACTCTACTTATCTAATTATCTAATCTAAGGTGTATGTAGTCTATGTCTAATTATTGTGTGCTCGTATGATAGTTTAAAGATGTGTTTACTTAGGTTTTACTACTCTTAATTATCTCCTATTGGTGGTTGAATTGTCACGTCCTTATTCTTAGTTGCGTTGTGTGTCTAAGGTTGTAGGGTATACGTTTCTCCCAACTCTTTGAACTTACCAAAGGGTCTCGTCTACAAAACCCACTAGGGATAATAAACTCTTACTCTAAGGCACTCTTTGGATGGTTTAGCTTACAACTACTCAAGGAGTTATATTCTAAGGTTCACAAAGATTTAATCAAGCATTAAGTACACAACGAATGACCTATCGCATTACTAGATCATTAATCAACTAAGATAAGAGACAACCAATCAATATTCAATAATTAAGTTTCATACTACCTAAGCAAACACACAAGTAAATTATGGGACATGGAGAACATGCGAGCATACACACAAATAATCAAAGACATAATTGTATTAATGAAGTAAAACACTTATCTTGGTGTAAGATAGGGTTTGGAACCCTAAAATCTTGTATAAGACAGCCTTGGTTCGGTTTAGGTTTTACTCTAAAAGACTACACACAATCTTGAAAAATTCGGATTCTATATATAAGATTACACATGCGATGGCGTCACCTTATGTTTGTGATGCGTCGTGTCGCCATCATTAGGGTTTCGTCTTGGCCATGTTAGACTTGCACGGCGTCACCTTATGCTTGTGATGCCGTCTCTTGACTTCCGGCGACGTCGGATTGCATCTAGGCCGCCCGAGTTGCGACGGCCTACTCTTTTATAACTTGACGTCGCCACTTGAAAATAGGAGTTTTGGCTTCGTCCGTCACAAAATCCTCCGACGCGTCACAGATAAGCCGTGACGCCGTCACCTTATGTTTTCAGCACTTTGAGTGTCTCGATTCGACTTTGGCCATTTTATTCGTATATTCGCGCCTTTTCGTCCAAATAAGTGCCATTCTAGCATTTTGCCTTCAAGAGACCTAAAAGTGAAAAGGGCGATATTAATCAATAACGGATACAAAGTGATCAAATAAGGGCTTAAACGACCCTCAAAAGGTACCTTTAAAACCTTATCACCACCACCACCAAAGAACACCACCGATCTTGGAGCATCTCAAAGAACTCATACATCCGATAAACCTCGAATCGAGTCACCACCATCATTGGAGAAAACGGTGATCACTTTCAATCTGGTGTGGTGTGATGAAGATCTTCAACTTGTTGTGGAATCTTATCGAAACAAGTCAACCTTACAAAACCATTGCTACACTTTCTCGACATAAACCAACTATCTCAAGACACCATTTTAAAGAAACCAAAGTTTGGAGTTGTTTATCACGATGAACTTCACCACAACCGCTTCATTCGCATAACGAGGTTCATAAGTTCTGCGATCACACGTTGAAGTTGGTTCGTGATGGGCTAGCATATCGGTTAAAGGACATTAAGCAAGGTATTGGGTCAAAGAAGAGGTGGAATTCGAGGAAAAGAGGATGCTAAGAAGATAATCAAGAAGGCGGACGAAAGGTTGTTTCATCGAGATCGATGCGCGGTTGGAGAGCTTTGTGGGTGAAAGATGAGTGTCTCGCTTACGGATATCAACGTCAAGAGAGAATTCTGGTCTAGTTGAATGATTGTCGATTACTCCTCAATATTATTTTGATTGACATTTGGATTGTATGATTTGTATATTCATTATGGATTGTGCACACATAAAAGTGTACAACCCGTACTTGTAATGAAAGGACCACGTGGTACGCATCGATGCCACAATCCTTATAAAAGGAGCGAAAGCTTCTTACTTTTAAGTAAAACTTATCAAAACTTTAATCATTTTCAAAGTTTTGCTCAAAAGAACAAGTACTTCCCTTATGTTTTCAAAACCTCAAAAGTTAGTATTACTTGTTGAGGGGGGGTATTTGCTAAAAATATTTGTTCACAAATTGTTCTTCGTGAAATCTTCCCACAAAACTCGAAATGGTCATATTCGATTTCAAAATTTCATCAAAATAACATTTATATGCCATTTTTGAGGGGAGAAAAATTATGTGATACAAATATGTTGTAAATGTGATTGAATCATCATGTGCTAAGACATAACCTATGAATTGACGAGATCTGGATCGTCATACATCAAAAGATTTGTCTTCCAAGACTTATCCGAGTAGATCGTACCTATTCGAGGAACTCTTGATAGACATGAACTTTGATGGGTTTGACAACCTTTTAAGGTTTGTGCACATCTTCAAGGTAGTTATTAGAGCTAGTTGTCATCTAAAAGGCGACAATGCATCTCTTTAACTATGCAACGTAACCGTGTCTCATGGGAATTGTCTATCTTGAGTCGATCAATTCAAAAGTGCGAGCTCTACCCTCACCGTGCTGATTTTTGTCAAAACACTTGAAATGCGTGTGGGGGAGTATTTGAAAATGCAAAACTCTCGAAGTGTTACAAACATGTTTTCATTCAAAACACTTTGAGAGATTTTTAAGAAAATGGTTTTATGGCAACGAGGATAGTTATGGAGTTATAAGGTGACTAAGGTTAGGAATAACTGTCCTATGATCCGCTGAGCGGAGGGATCTACCCAAGGACACCACCAATAGTTAGTACTTAGAAGTCCTTAGGAATGATTATAAAAGGAGAAAATGAGAATCGGAGAAAGAAGGAGTTGAAGATGTTAGGAATTAGAAATTCCGGTATTAAAGAGTCGATCACCTCAAGTATATGTAATCGTTAGAAAGCTCGTAGTCGTAGTTCTTTTAAGTTAAGTAGTAATTTAGTTTAGTAACACCGTGGAGGACAGACGGTCTTTACCCATTGTATGCCGATCCATGACCCAAAGTGTGGCGATTTGTGTAAGACTATAAATACTCTACCTCCCAAGGTAGAGAGTTGGAGCTCATAATAATATCTTTCACTTTCTCTCACTAAGTTCCCTAAACCTCTAACTTTCTCTCTAGAATTCCATCTATATGCTACTTTGTGTTATGGTTTGATGTGTATGTGAAAAGTTAATTTCTAACAATTGGTATCAAGAGCCATGGTTAGATCATATCTTGCACATCTTTGGATTTATAGTGGTTTTAGGTGGTTTTGAGTTTGAAAAGTTTAGTGGTTTTGCATCATTTGGTTGATCTCTTGTGTTAAAGTTTGAATTTTGTTGGTACTTTTATGTTTAGAATCATCAAAAGTGTTTAGGTTTTCATTTGGTAAGCTTGAATCATCTTGGTTGGGTTGTTTTGGATTGAAAAGTGATGTTTATATGGTTTTCATGGTAGCGAGTTAGTTCACGGATAAGTTTTCTTTGTAGCGACTTGCTTCACAAAATTGTAGCGAGTTACGGTGTTAAATCTAGCGAGTTAGATCTAGCGAGTTAAAGTACAAGTAGTGGAATCTCCACTACGGGTAGCGACTTAATGGTAGCGACTTGGTCGAGAGTGAGTTGCTCTTTAGCGACTTGTGCTTCTAGCGACTTGTGTAGTAATTGTCGCCAAAATTTGGTTAGCGACTTGGTCCGTAGTGAGTTACTACTTAGCGACTTGTTTTCTCGTTAGCGACTTGGGATTCTAGCGACTTGGTGTCTAGCGAATTAATTGGTAGCGACTTAGTGGATTTGTTTCTAGCGACTTAGAGCTTTATCATCTAGCGACTTGAGTGATTGTTTACGGTTTTCTCTTGATTTAGTAAAATCCGTGAAAGAATCTATTTCCGGTTTAATCATGAGTTATAAAATCCGTATAATCATTAACATGTCCACCAACGTCCCTACATCATCTCCATCATTGTCGAGGATGTACAAGCGGTGGCTCGAGATACTCGTCCTCCCATGCTTGATGAATCGACTACGATTCTTGGGCTCAACGAATCGATTGTATTGCCTTGGAAAGGAAAATGGTGTCAACATTCTCAAATGCATTGATGAAGGACCATATCGTGTTGAGGCGACTAGAGACATCTGGATACTAATTAAGATGGTACTCCTGTTTACGGAATGGACGGACCTAAGATGTATGATGAGCTTGATGATAAGGAGAAAAGAGATTCGATGCGGATATCGTGGCTTCAAACATTGTTCTTCAAGGTCTTCCTAAAGACATCTACAAGTCGATCAATCATAACACCGATGCAAAAGCGTTTGGGACAATGTAAAGATGCTTCTCTCGGGTTGAATTAACCATGGAAGACAGAGAATCACAACTCTATGACGAATTTGAGCACTTCAAGATGAAACCAGATGAGAGTGTCTATGAGTACTATGTGAGATTCCATAAGTTAGTGAATGACATGAGGAACATCAGAATGACTATGCCTAACATTCAGTTGAACTCTAAATTTGTAAACAATATGAATCCCGAATGGCACAAGTTTGTCACCTCTGTGAAACTCACTAAAGGATTGAAGGATACAAACTATGAGCAACTCTATGCCTTCCTCCTTCAAAATGAGAGTCATGCCATGTTTGAAAAGAGAATTCTTGATCGGTTCAAAGGTCGGGAGATACAAGGTCTACAAATGATTCAACCGCCTTCTTCACAAATGATGGGACTTCAACAATGCTTCTCAAGTTGCACCCATGAATCATGATAATCACAAACCCATTTTGATCCAAGGTTCAAGCAACTCGATGCAAATCTTGTCATGGAACATTTCATCACTCAACTAACACTCATGGTTAAAGAGAACAGGACACTTTCACCTCACACCAACAAACTCCACACTGTAATGAGATCCGAACCGCCTCCAATCTTCACAACCATTCTTTGATAAGAGATGGGAAAATTATGGGGCAACCGGTTCAGAAAGACAGATGATCGGGGAAGAGGTGGAGTGGGAGAGGTTATGTTGGAAACCGAATCGAGGAAGAAATAGTAACCAAGGTCAACCTAAGCCAATCAAATGCTATAACTGTGGTGGTGAAGGACACATTGCAAGGAACCGCACATCTCCAAAGCGTCTACTGAATGGTGATTACTTCAGAGATAAGATGTTGCTCACACAAGCTCGGGACAATGGTGCTGCGTTGGATGAAGAGGAATTGCTATTTCTTCTTGAGGTAATGCCAAGACCTATGATGCGAGATGTGGATGAGCGACCTATTCGAGGAGTTAGGTCACAATCATCGAACGCCTTTCAAGTCGCCGATCGTGATGCATACGACTGATGTAGATGATGGACCCATCGCACACACAATCTTTATGGCTAGCATCTCTCCAATGGTTTCTCCCAAGATCTCTTCTTCACCACAAGTGGCCCATCCAAGGACAAACTCATCTCGGAGGTATTAAAGCTATACGATGATGTCGATGTGCAACAGATGCATGACAAAGTACAACCAATCGAAACTATTGAATCAAATATTGAAAATATGGGTAATATCAATATTGTCCCATACGATCAATACGTGAAACAAAGTGAAAGTGAAGTTGTACCAAGTGATGCATCTTGCGATCAACAATGACTATGTCTTTGATGAATACACCGCATGTGCTCACGATGATTCCATAATTTCGAACTAAATGCCTATAAGGAACGTGTTGCTATTTATGAACAACGGCAAAATTTGAGTTGACCACTCGTGAAAGCAGGAAATGGATGTCCAAGTGAGTACAAGAATTAGAAAAAGTAAGTTTAGAGAAGAAGTATTGAAACAAGAATTAAATTCCTTGCAAGAAAAACTTTCTAAAACAACTAAGCAAAAACAAGAACTTCAAGAAAATGTGAAAATGCTTAAGCAAGAATTTAATGCAAAGGAATCAAAACTCTTGAGAGATTTTTCTAATCGAAAACTTTGAAAAACAAACTTGAAAACAAGTTGTATTTACAAGGAAACACCATTCTGATCGCTCACATGATCACTAAGCATAGAGTTCTAAGCGATAAGCATAGCGTTCCCCTTGTAGAGGAACCAAATCCAGAGGTAATTAAAAGGCTAGAAATGCTCGAAGGTAATTTATGATGGTAATGAAGTCCTTAAGCCTAGGCGAAACCTAGTTGCGTTGAGTTCATCGAGGAAGATAAGATTTTAAATGAAATCACTAGGAAAAGATGAATAAGAAGCAAAATGATCCCAAATGCAAAGAGAAAACATAATCTTCTCTCCTCATGATTACAAGAAGGAAAACTGGATTTCCTTGAACAAGTTTAAGCCTTAGACTTTGTTGACTCCAGAACAAGTCTTCGGAAAATGGATTTAGATAAGCGAAAGTCGAAAATATTGTAGAAACAAACCCTCCCTTCGGAAAATGCCTAGAAACAGCGTGTATCCTCCTAATACACCTATGCATCTTGTACCTAGAACAATTGCCACTAAAAGCAAGACATTAATTAGCCAATACGTTATATTCCAACTATTTGTTGATTTTGAGAAAACTTGCAAGAAAAGGATCACTCCCACCGGTATAAGCGAAGGTGAAAGAGGTTTTGAACAAATGAAAGAATGTTATTTAATCGAAGTCATGCCCTTCTTTAAACTTCTAAAAGATCACTTTGAGAGTCTTAAAAGGGGTAGAAGGCGATATTAAGGGTATGGAAAAGGAATTTGATGCAATGGTTTTTGAAGTTAGTGAGTATGCGTGCACTAAAATATAATGAGATTGAGAGAAAGAACTTGCATACATTAAATGAGAATCTTATTTCGAATGTGTTGCTCAAGATGTGTTTTCAACGCTTCAAATTGCTCTATTAATGCTTCCAAATTTCATGAATTATCTCGTGTACTGAAAGTCTCCCATGATCGTGTCATTGAGCTTGAAAAACTAATTCTAAACTAAGCGAGAAAATTGAACTGGATGATCACGACACGTTGGTTAAACATTTTTCTAAACTAGAAGTTGAGTATTTTAATTTACAACTAAAATATCAACATCTCAAAGAAAATGTCAAAACTTCAAATATCAAGACATCTTGGATGCTCGAGTTTGATGCGGTTTTCAAATTAACAAACGTGATGAGCAGATTCAAGCTCGATGCAACACGATCGAGAAAGTTGAAAGCCCAAATCTCTCAATTAAAGGGCCAAGCGAACAATATGACAGGCTCCCAAATGCCTCCTTCTTTAGATTCTCGAATTCTCAAACGTTTCATCTTCAAAACCTAGTAAATGCTTTACAAAAGGAAAGCGAAAGTTTTCTAGAAGAAAATGAAAAGGTTAAACGTCATTTCAATGAGTTGTTTGAATCAATTAAAGTCACTCGTAACAAAAACAACGAACAAATAACTTCATTGCAAAAGGAAATCGAGAATCAAGAGTCGGTAAAAGGGAAAATGCCAATGATCAATGAGGAGAATGTTGTATCTAAGGTTCGCTCTAGTAATAAATATGCTTTATCATGACATATGTCCCCTCATCTAAGGAACAACAAACTTGCCATTCAAACATATTTCTCATCCCTTAAGGATTGCTTAGAATGCCTGCGTGAGATTGTTGAAGAGGATAAGCTAGAGAAACCTCATGATAATGCAATTGGACATGCATGCTCATATGCCAAACGATCTCAAGAAATCTTAGAATGTTTGATCACAATATGCCCAAAGACATTAGGTGAGAGAGTTAACCCTTTGATTCCATGCTCAATGCCTAAGGCCAAACATGATATGCAATCGACTCCCAATGTTTTGAATGTGAGGAGTAGTGTACCATTGAGTAGTTGATTCTAGATCCATCAATGCTAGGAAAGTGAACTCAAATGTGCCTTCTAGGAGTGCTAATCCCGGTACCTCTAGTGTTAAGAAAGTGAGCCTTAGTGCACATGCATGTAGCTCGGATCCCAAAGACATCTAAGCAGGTGGTGCAAAGAGTAGTAAAACAAACTAATGTTCCCATTCCCTACAGGAGTAATCGGTGACATTAAAGGGAGCGGTCAAAGTCTCAAGACAATACAAGGAATGATAGGACCTCTCAAGCTAAGAATGTGCCTTTGGAAGAAAGTAGAAGAACAATCTAGGAACCTTAAGTTTGAATCGAATAAAACGAATCGTGTTGATTCTAGTATTAGCCATAGGCGTCTTGTAATTAATTCAATTCGATACTATTTGCAAAACTTGTACCGATGATTGCTTGAATTCATTTCTAATCATGGATGTGATGTCAATGTTTTGCCTAATGATGTTAATTGTCCGGTTAATATTGTTAATGCTAAAATTCATGCTAAAAAGGCTAAAAGGCAAAGCGAAAGAAAGTTAGAAAACAATGGAAACCCACGGGAAGAACATTCATTGAGAATAGGTTTTTATTGGATACATTGGTCATAAGACCAATCGAGATAATGCCCACTAGAAAATGGATGCCTCTTGGTAGAACTATTCCTTAAGAAGTGGTCACATGTAAATGTGGCTATCTGAGACACTAGTATTGCATCTATTCACAATGACTCCATTGCCTCACTTCGATATGAATGCTTCTATTTCGATGTGGGTGGTCCATCCATTGTAACTAACCAAATGGAACCCATTCTTGCATGGGGATCCCAATTATCCGATTATCCATTCTTGTCGTGTTCAACTGCGGATCGTTCAAATCGTTACGTGGTACACGGACTCGGTACATTCCAAGCATATATTTGGAGACGGTCACGCTCATGAACTTCGTGAGCAAATTCATCGGGACTATTAGATTTGGTAATGATCATTTTGGTGCTATTATGGGTTATGGAGATTATGTTGTTGGTGATAGTGTCATCTCAGTGTATTATGTGGAAGGTTTAGGTCATAATCTGTTCTCTGTTGGTCAATTCGTGACTCGATCTAGAAGTAGCCTTGAAAACACACTTGCTTTGTTAGAGATCTTAATGGTAAGGAACTGCTGAAAGGAACTCGTGGCTCAAACCTTTACACCATCTCTATCGATGACATGATGAGAGCCTCACCAATCGCTTGCTATCTAAGGCTTCAAAACAAAGTCATGGTTATGGCATCGTCGTCTCAATCACTTGAACTTGGCACCATCAACGATCTTTCCGAAAGGACTTAGTTGTAGGTTTACCTAGACTAAAGTATGAAAAGGATCATCTTTGTTCAAACATGTCAATTGGGAAAAAGCAAGATGTTTGCCCATAAATCCAAACCTACTAACTCATCACGAAGTTCTTCATATGATTCATATGGATTTATGTGGACCAATGAGGTGCGAGAATATCTTTGGGAAGAAATATGTGTTAGTTGTGGTTGATGATTACTCTAGATTCACGGGTCAAGTTCCTAAGGACAAAGGATGAAACTCGATATCATCATCAAACTCATCAAACATTGCGAGTTCGACTCAACAAAGCCGCCGTAATTATCGTAATGACAATGGGCGGGTTTGTCAACAAACAACTTAGTGAATTCTATGAAAGCGTTGGAATCGACCATCAAAGAAGTGTTCCACGAACCCCTCAACGAGCGGTGTAGTTGAAAGGCGAAATCGTACTCTTGTTGAAGCTGCTAGAACAATCTTGATCTACTCAAAGGTTCCAATGTTTCTCTGGGTCAAGCTATTGCCATTGCATGCTACACACAAAATCGTTCACGATTCACACTATTCATGGAAAAACTCCATATGAACTTGTCCACAACAGAAAACCTAATCTATCTTCCTTCGTGTGTTTGGTGCATTGTGCTATCCAACTAATGAGGTCAAGACTTAGGCAAACTTAGGGCCAAAGCGACATTGGAGTATTTGTAGGATATGCATCAAACAAAAGGGATACCGAATCTACAACAAAAGAACCCGAAATATCATGGAAACAATTCATGTTACGTTTGATGAGTGACCGGTCAAATGGCTCTGAACACTCCACTCGGGACCCGCACTTCAAAACAGTCCCATTGGTTCATCCCTTGTTCCAAACTCCTCTCAAGAAACTCCATATGTACCACCATCGAAGATGATGTAAAGAAATTGTTTGATCCTATGTTTGATGAACTGTATGAGTCTACCACTAATGAGGTCTTGATCCTACAACAGAGGATGTTCATATTCCGATGAATGAAGTCAATCCATCGGTCTCAATATCGTAAGTCAAGAAGCACTGCTATCGATCCTTGATTTCATCAACAAATCATCACTCTTCAAATGTACATCATGGAAATGTTTCGCATCAAAGATGAAGTTAATCCCTTTGCGACTCTGAAGATGCTCCATTTGAAAACATATTTGCTACTCACGAATCATCATCGAACCATCTTCTTGAGGAGACATCAACTCTGCTACTTGGTTCCTCAACAACCGCCACATGAACACCTCGAAAATGGACTCATGATCACCCTTAGACAACATCATTGGAAATCCTTCTCGTCTGTATCAACCCGGAAGCAACTCGCAACCGATGCCTTATGGTGTTTCTTCAACTCTGTACTATCTAAGATCGAACCAAAGATGTTAAAACCGCCATGAATGAAGGCAATTTGGTTCAATGCCATGCAAGATGAAATTCATGAGTTTGATCGACTTGATGTATGGGAGTTAGTACTGCTCGAGGCGTGCTATGATTATAGCTCTCAAATGGATCTTCAAAGTAAAACTTGATGAGCATGGTGATGTGTTGAAAACAAGGCACGATTGGTTGCTAAAGGATATCGTCAAGAGGAGGTATAGACTTTGAAGAATCTTTTGCTCCGATGGCTCGAATCGAGGCAATCGAATCTTTGGCTAATCTTGCAAGTAAGAACATGGTGGTATATCGGATGGATGTAAAGACGGCATTTACGAGCGGAGATCTTAAAGAAGTCGTCTCGTCGCCGCCCAACTGAAGGATTTGTGAATCAAGAGCATCCTACTCACGTTTATCGTTTGAAGAAGGCTCTTTACGGTTTAAAGCAAGCTCCAAGGGCATGGTATGATACATCATCAAAGTTTCTTCTATCAACCGGATTCAAGAAAGAAAGGCGATTGATCCTACATTGTTCACCGAAGTCGGGCAAACATTTAACTCATGTTCAAATTTATGTTGATGATATTATATTTGCCTCGACCGACCCAATGGAATGTGATCGTTTTCTAATGAAATGAGTTCAAAGTTTCAAATGTCAATGATGGGGCAAATGTCATTTTCTTGGGATTACAAATTTCACAAAGTCCGGAGGCATTTTCATAAATCAATCTAAATATGCAATGAGATTTTAAAGAAATTTGGATTTGATTCAAGTGACCTGTTGACACCCCATGATTGATCGAACCAAACTAGATGAGGACCACTCGGGGATCATGATTGACCAAGCGAAATATCGTAGTATGATTGGATCCCGATGTATCTCAACTATGAGTAGACCGAGACATCTTGTTCATTGTTTGCATGTGTGCTAGATACCGAGCTAAGCCTACTAAAAAGCACCTTGAAGCGATTAAGCGGGTCTTCGGTATCTCAAGGAACCATCAATATGGGACTTTGGTACCGAAGGACACCGGTATGTCACTAACGGCCTATCGACGGCGATCATGCGAGTTGTCAAGATACACGTCGAAGTACATCCGGAGGTGCTCGGTTTTTGGGTGATAAGCTTGTGAGTGGTCTTCAAAGAAGCAAATGAGTACTTCTATTTCCTCTACAGAGGTTGAATACATAGCCATGTCATCTTGTTGTGCTCAAATCTTATGGATGAGATCTCGATTATCGACTATGGCTTTGAATTCAACAAAATCCCTCATCTTGTGATAATAAAAGTGCTATTGCTCTCATGCAACAACGTCCAACACTCAGAAAGCAAAGCATATCGACATTCGACATCATTTCATCAGGGAACAAGTGGAAAAAGGTGTGGTGGAACTATATTTTGTGAGGTCTGAATATCAGTTAGCGGACATCTTCACCAAAGCTCTTCCAAGAGAACGGTTTGAGTTTATTCTTCCACGTCTTGGTTTGAAAAGCCTTCAACCAGAAACTCTCAAACGTCTTCAGGAGGAAGACGAGGAGTAAAGGTCTATCTTCATCTATTTCTTGTAAATATTTATTCGAAAAACAAAATACAAAATTATAAAACCATTAAAAATCAAATAGAAAAATATAAAACTTTCAAAATCCATAAAAATTTAAAAAATAAAAATAAAATAAAAATAAAATAAAAAATAATTTTCGAAAAAAAAAATCTTCAAAAAAAAAATCTTGTCATTTTGTCATATTTCTCTTGATTCGATAATATCTACGGTCTTGATGTTGTCATTCAAAGAATGACACGGTATTTAGATGTTGGTGAATTCTTTAAAAAAAAAAAAAAAAAAAAAAAAAAAAGTCAAATCAAAAAAAATTTTTTGAGAGAAGAGAAATGGTTTATTGTCATTTTCGAGGCAATAACCGGTTTTAAAAGAAAGAACGAGCCATGTCTTATCATGTTTTCAAAATTCCATGCTCGATTCTATAAACATTTATCTCTTGAAAACTAAATGCTTTGAAAAATAACTCGATCTCTATTTTTGAAAATCATCGGGACTTATGTGTCAAAATCTCTATCTCTCAATCAACAACCTATGTCATTGATTGAGGGAGAATGATTTCAATTAAATTAAAAGTTATTTGGCATTAAATTGTTTTCAAAAGATATACATGCATGTTCTATAAATGGAGTTTAAAGTCTTAAAATCCGATCCTTATCAGTTCAAACGCTTTCACAATCAAGTCACAATTCTCCTTAAAAGCTTTCAAATCAATTTAAATCTATACGAGATCACAAATCTCAAATGTTTTGACAATTGTGATCGGGGAGAATGTGTGATTTAAATTGGACTTAGGCGATAATTACGTAAATGGTTTCATAAGAATGTACATGTTGTCCTTCTCACATGTGACAAACGATTTCAATTTTTCAATGCACATGTTGAGGGGAGCACCTATCTTAAACCTATGATTTGAAACGTGATCATTTATCCCATGTGTAGGTTCCTCTAGTATGTGCAAAACTCTTTTCTTACCTCGAGGCACATATTGAGGGGAGCAATTTTATGGAAACCTCATCCTTCAGGAAATGCTATTTCTACTTGATTTAATGTGGAAGTGATGATTGATATCTTTAGAAAATGGTAATCAAAGAAGTTAATTCTTTCTCTTGCCTCCGTGTGCAAAACATTTTCAAATACTCGATGCACATGTTGAGGGGAGTTCTCGTTCTAAAATATCAAATACAATTCGGTACAAAATGCTTTGATAATATATCACAAGTATCCGAATTGATTTTCAAATGGTTTTCAATTGGATCCAATGGCGAACGAACAATACCAAACCGACCGACCAACTTTACTTTATGTACGGTGATATAAGGATGATAAGGTTAGGTATTGGTTCCCAAGATCCGCCGAACCGGAGGGATCTACCGAGGACAATCCACTAGTTAGTGTAGAAGTCCTTAGGTATGATGATAAAAGGAGAAAAATGAGATATGGGAAGAGTGCGGACTAAGACCGAGCTAGTCTTGGAATAAACCCAACAAGGTTCTAGCTATGAAGTCTTGGTAAGCATTGAAGAGGTTGAAGAATTAAAAAGAATTGAATGAGAAAGGGTGAAAACAAATAGCCCTCCATTTATTCAACCTTAGGGCGAAACCGGGTTCACTTCATATGCTCTCGATGGTAACATCGGTATTGAAGACAAGGCGTCATGGACCCGGTGGCGCTTGCACTTCAACTTTCAAACCACTCAAGTTCCTCTTAAAAGGACTTGTTTCATTCTCACATGGAACCGACATTATCTATCGACTTTCTCTTAGAGATTGTTGATATTAAAGAAGGAGACCCTCTCCTAGTCTCCGTTATAGGATCCAAATATGCACAAATTGAGTCTAGAGCCACGAGATCATCAATAAATCTCATTAGGACACTTTCAATGAAGACTCTCTGTTTCACACAATGTGGAAAGAAAGATTATATCTTGAGTCCCACGCATTATCCTTGTGGTATTGCGTAACATCCGAGTGATGTGTTTACACATTCACAATGAAGATGGAAAGCCTACGGAGCCAACATCAAACAAGCTCACGGTAGGTGGCATGTGAGATCTATTATATGGATCAACCATGTGACAACCGAGCGAAACAATGGGGCGATTCAATTTCTTGAATCAATCACGGTTCGAGTTGGGATTGACGGATACCTTTGAAAAACCGGTGGTTGTGCGTAATAAACTCTTTTCTTTAGCACATTGTGTACTCATTTTCAAACCAAAAGGTATTTTTATGATTGATAATTGATTTTCAATAAAACCTTCGTTGTATTGCAAAACAATTTCTATTGAGCAATACACGATTGTTTTTCAAATCTCTTTTCATCAATCGATGGACTTAAAATTATTTGGTTCACTCACTCCGTGTTGTCTTCTTTGAGGCGTTCGGTTTGAGAACAACTAGAACATTGCGAAACCCCGTCAAGGAGATTCTTAGGAATCCTACCGATCACAGCAAGTACTTGTCTTGATCAGCGGGAACCGTGGGCGTGTACCTCAATTCAACGAAGTGATCAAAGACACTTTCGTGCGATTTATTGCTAATGTTGTATCACGGTACACCCGACGTTTGCGGTGATCGAGAATGAAGCGGTCAATCCATAGCCGCATGCTCACACTACACATTCGTCTCAAAAGAAATCATGATAAGTGCATCAATGTCTCGATATTTTCACTCCATGCTTACGCTTTCTGCTGCGCCAATATCATGATTCAACAAATGCTTCCGCTACTACGATGAGAAGATATCATGATCCGAATGTGAGCATGTCGGTCCCAAAGTCACAACATCACAAAATACCAACACCACAAAGGATGTGTCGAGATTGTTGACGGTGATGATCTCAAAGATGGCTCGAACTTATAATCACGTGGATCGTTAAAGACCTCCACTTGGAATAACCAAACATGCAATGTGAAGAATCAATGACTTGAGCTTGGAACAAAGGACTACATCAAGAATGCAAGATCAATTGTTAAATGTTATATCTATTTGTATTCTATGTAATTTTGGTGCATTATTGAGGTGACCTCCTTAGGGGAGATTGTTAGGAATTAGAAATTCCGGTATTAAAAGTCGATCACCTCAAGTATATGTAATCGTTAGAAAGCTCGTAGTCGTAGTTCTTTTAAGTTAAGTAGTAATTTAGTTTAGTAACACCGTGGAGGACTGGACGGGTCTTTACCCACTGTATGCACGATCCATGCCCAAAGTGTGGCGATTTGTGTAAGACTATAAATACTCTCTACCTCCCAGGTAGAGAGTTGGAGCTCATAATAATATCTTTCACTTTCTCTCACTAAGTTCCCTAAACCTCTAACTTTCTCTCTCTAGAATTCCATCTATATGCTACTTTGTGTTATGGTTTGATGTGTATGTGAAAAGTTAATTTCTAACAGAAGAATTAAAAAGAAAAGTAAAGAAAAAGGTGAAAAGAAATAGCCATCCAAATTATTCAACTTAGGGAAGACACCGGGTTCAATTCATATGCTATTGGCTGCCACTAGATGACACCGGTATTGAAGATTAAAGTCGTCATGGACCCAGTGACGCATGCACTAAACCTTTTAGCCACTCAAGTTTCTCTCAATGAAGCTTGTTTCATTCTCACAGAAACCCTCGTAAACTATCGGCATTCTCTTAGAGATTCTTTGGTATTGAACAAGGAGACCTCTTCCTAGTCTCCGCTCGGAAAACCAAAGCGCACTATTGAGTCTAGAGCCACAAGATTCATTAAAAGATCTCTTAGGAACACTTGACATTTCATCACTTATCGTTCAACATTAAGGACGCAAGTGATACATTTTAAGTCTTTCACGGATCTTAGCAATCTGTCGAGAACATTTATGAGGGTTCACAATTGTGATCCTCGGTGATTGAATGGAAACTCCTGCGGGGTCAACATCAAACGACCACGGCAGTCACCGGTAACTCCTTGTGGGTTACACTTAGTGTTGTCTCAAATGGTCTGATCGTGAGGTGATGCTTGGTGTACCTCGCCTACTCACCGAGCTGTAGGTCTACTTGTACATCGTGCTATCCTACTTGAGGACTCCGGTTCAGAATAGCCTTTGCTAGAATTAGAGATGTGTTTTCACACTATCTTTGTTAACACTCTCAAAGTTCGAACTTGTAAGTGCTAGAAATCCCGCTAAGGAGATTCCTTTCAAGAATCGAGTCACGAAGATGTGGTCATTACTTGAAGTTGTTTAATGTAATGCCAATCGTCCCTTATGGGATTCGGATGGGTGATTCGCCCGACCAAGGTGAATGGAATCAAGACATTCATCGGAAGAACAATCGTAGTGGTCAATTCTCTAAGAAAGCGATCACAATGATCGATTGGTGTTTTCACTAACCAATTCTTATGTTTTCTTCTTATGGATGCTCACGGGAGGAATGATCGTGCAAATTCTCCACATGCTCATACCAACCACAACACAAATGAAGTTCTCAAAAGGGAAAGCAAAATTACGAATGATTCTACATCAAAGTTAAAGAATCTACAAAGTTTAAGGACTAGAGAACTACTTGAATCGAAATCCAATGTCAAAGGCGTGTGAGCATGTTGGAGAAAGGCGTGAGACACACGAGCAGCAAGCGGACCATATCCACACCGAACAAAGAACAAAGAACAAAGAAAGCGAAGGCGTCAAAAGCGAAAACTTCAAAAGAAGCAAGATCCTCACCTTTGGGAGATTGTTGGAATCAAGCACTTCTTCTCACAAGAAAGAGGGATGTCGAAGGCGTCAAAGCAAGCTGCTATTACATCAAAACCAACAACTTATCCAAGATTGCTGGAGTCATCACTAAATGACTAACACTTAGGAGGAGATTGTTGGAATCACTCCTAACTTGTATTTCAAGTGTTAGTATTTAATATGTAATAGGTTGCTTAAACTAGACTTTTATGTTTGATATTAAGGCTAGGCTCATGTAGAAAGCCCATGAGCCTAAGCCAAAGCCCAACAATAATGGAAGGGACTAGACATGTTGCCCTAGCTCCCTTCCCTATAAATAATGTTGTAAATCCTCACTTGAGGGTTGGTTGTTCACTTTCATAATACACCTACGCCTAACGTTTCTCTATTGTTATATCGTGTGTGTTTAGTGTTCATCCGATCATTTTCTTTCTTATTTCTTACATATTGATCCTTGTGTTAACTTATGGTGACCTAACAAACTATAAGACATTTCTAAGAATGACAATTACATCATATGGTAATTTTTATCTTTTATCATAATAGTATAGGTTTCGAGTCTTCTTTGGCTACCTTTAGGGTTTATCGAAATGTTGGTGTCGCATTTAGACATGCTTAACCATGATATTATTGCAATGAATTTATAACTTTAATGTTGTTTGATGCATATTAGTGCCTTATCACATACCAATGAATTTACATGTATTAAACCAAAACTTAGTCACTTTGTCATTTAAAACTATTATTCATCTTCTAACACGCTAATTTACGTAATGAAACCTATGTCATTCCCAATTATCATTTCAAAGTTTCTGGGCATCAAAACATAAAGAAACCTATGTAAAACTACTAATGAACATTGAAAACTATAAAGCGGTACTACGTAGCGGTACTAATCTAAGGAATTGGGTACTTGAAATACCATTGTAGCATTAGTGGAATAGTTGGTGTGCAAACACCAATTTCTCGATAAAAACTCATGATCTCGACTATTAGTTGAGTTCTTCATACCAATTTTTGTGTAGAAGCTATTATATTTAGCTCATCATTATGAATAATATGGTGATAATCACATAGTGTAATTAAAGGTCTTATCGATGCTACCCTTACTCGCTTTCTTAAGCGTAGGAGAAGCACATGAATACTTACAGGCATTTTTTACCAATGTGACTCGGTTTATCGTTGAGCGATATCATGTCTTATTCGGCACCTTATTTATATGTTATTTGACGATTAACTCGTAGTTTGATTAGATTTGTTAAACTTTAGTCTTCATTTTTCGCTAATAATCAGCACTTTAGTTAATTATAATTGGTTACCAATTATCTATTTATTATGATCAAGCTAAAAATTTATACGAAATGTCAAATACTATTCAACAGATGAAACTTATCATCATACTCGCCACTCGGTCACTTTCACTTTTTGCATTTGTTAGAAAAATACTCTTTTCGTGTGTTCAATGAGGCAAGTTCTATTGTCACGCACAAATTTGAACAATATATCACTTGGCATCGTGCAACTTGTTTACACTAACATAGCTCAAACAGACAATAATGGAGTTACCTAAGACCAACATGGTTCTATCCAAGCATTACGGGAGAGATGATGTGTAGTTACATAGAGATCCTAAATGTTCATGAGCGTTTTGCCATCAAATATGTGGTACTGCATGTGTCAAGTGAATAGAACATTATCTTCCGTTCTTAGTATGTAGGCTATGTGGCCGTGGAAAGAAGATCTTATTCTCCATTTTTGGTGCATGGCCGATGCAAAGGCATGTTGTACCACCAATATAAATCATGTGCTTACCCATACAAACTAATTTTGCCACTTTTTATTTGAGCACGCCTTCGTGTGTGTTAGAATGATAGGGGGTGTCTAGATTCAATTTTAATATTTGGTTTCAATGATTGGTGGTGAATGGGGTGTTTTTGGTTTCTTATGTTGTGTCTTTGTGGGTAGATGAGTTGTTGGAAGTATCTTTTTCCTTACATTTCACCCACCTCCATCGCCGCCACCAAACACAACCACTACCACCACCTCCACCCACCACCACCATCACTGCCACCCACCACCACCACCACAACCACCACCGCCACCGCTGCCATCACCACCACCCACCGCCACTTCCACCACCACCCACCTCCATTGCTGCCACCCAACACAACCACCACCACCATCACCTCCACCATCAACGCCACCCCCACCACGCACCTCCACCGCCGCCACCCCCCACAAACCCCACCGCCACCCACCTCCACCGCCGCCACCTACCACAACCACTAGCTCAATCACCCATGGAACCACCACATCCTTGTTGGCCCCTTTTAATTTATTTTCCACAAAAATTTCACCGTTAGTCCTTGGGACTAACGATGCAATTATTTTGAAAATAAATTGTCTAGATAGTCCTTAGGATGGACGATGCAAATATTCTCTTTTACATTGGGTGATAACGGAGAAATAATTTGCTCAGTTAGTTCTCATTGCTGACTTTACTAACACATGGATGATTTTGTGCCAACTTTACTAGCGGAATGATGGTTTTGTGCCAAAAAAATTTAGGGATGTAAGCGAAATATGAGACAAACCCTAAAGATGTAGTTTGGACTTTACTCGTCAAAATATGAGCTCTTTTTCATCCACCATGTCGTGTCTGTCACACACGATGCTCTCTCTTATTTGTATTTTTTTCTTTTTGTAATGTTTTTGGTTTATTACTAGTTATAATACCCGTGCACGCACGGGGTTTTGACAAAAAAATTTATTTTGTATTAATACTGAATATTTTGTGTTTAAAGGTAATTACATATAATTATATACTTATGCACGAGTTTTCCATTATATATTAATATCCGTTAGAATTTGTTAAAATAAATTTTGTAAAAGTTTCTTTTAGATAACTCAAGATTTAAATATATTTATCAGACATATATGTTGATGTTGCTATTTAAATTTCACTATTAATATTATGTTGTACACAAGATGCGAGTTTAGTAACACATAATTAGCGTCGATGAAGTTAAAATATATTCCTTAAAGTTTTAAAAAAATGTTTTTCTACATATCCTTATATAAATAAATAAGAATTACATGATTTGTTGTTATAAGTACAATCACGTATAATTTTTTTTCATATTACAGTAACCCGTATTTACAATTTGATAATTATATTTTCGTTTTCAAAAATTTAGCCATATTTAATATTCAAATTCGTGTCCACATAATCATAGTTTTAAAATAAAATAAATGAGTCCTTACTGAAGTTATATAGTAAAAGAAATATTTTGATATTTGTATGTTGTAATTTTAAAACAACATATATATTGTATTTTTAATATATAAAGTATAGGGGGTATAAAGTATAAAGGTGAATTTGTTTAATTTTTAAAGTTAGTATAAAACATGAAAACTTATAATATTACACTTAACCTTATATAATTTTTAAAATTCAACCACTAAAGTTTTATTAATTACCTCATATTTTTTTAAGTTTTGTTTTACAAATATTGTTATAAGTATAATCGCGTATATTTATTTTTATATTAAAGTAACCCGTACTTACAATTTGATAATTATATTCTCGTTTTCGATAATTTAGTAGTATTTAAAATGGAAACTCGTGTCCATAAGTTAAACTTTTAAAAATGAAATAAGTGGGTCCTTATTGAGCGTAAAAAGTAAAAATTGACACTTATAATCTTATGCAAATTTATATGTTGTTATTTTAAAACAACATATACATTGCATTTTTAAGATATAAAGTATATAGGGTATAAAGTATAAGGGGTGTTTGTTTATAATCCAAAGTTATGAAAAACATGGAGGCTTATACTATTACACTTAACTCTATATAATTTTAAAAATTCAACCACTAAAGTTTTATTAATTACCTCATCTTTTTTGAGTTTTTTTTCACAAATTTGACACCTATATTTTATGTGTTTTTCTATCAACCAAAATTTTCACCAAATTTATTAAAGTTTGACCAAAATCAATTTAATTTTGACTTTTATTAACCAATTACATCACACGATTTTGCTTACGTGGTGAAATATTGAATTCTATCCGATGACCGGGACCGACCAAGTTGTCGCGATCGATGATCAAGTTAAAAAAGATTGAATGGAAAGTGTGTGTAAATATCGGTTGAAAACGACCGATTTTCGTTTTGGGTTGCCTCGACCGATCCTCGACCTACACCCCACATTAGTCATTTCAAAGTTATTTTGTCGAGAAAGGCGATGTGGCACCGGTGACACAGGTCACGATCGTATCAACTTTAAAGGTTGACCAAAATCAATTTAATTTTGACTTTTATTAACCAATCACATCTCACGATTTTGCTTACGTGTGCCCCCGATAAGCTCATTTATTTCTAACCGTATAACATGCGTATCCGACTCACATATTCGAACATTCCTACCATAAAATTCCCTGTATAGGCACTATAACACATCTTTGGTACATTAAAATACATTCATATATTATCTAAATCAGCAACTCAACTTAATTATACAATCATACCTTGAGCAGGCGTAGAAAATCCTTCCACGACAATCATGTGTTGATACTTAATCCTATTCTAAAAAACGTACAAAAAAAATTGCATTACACTTTAGTATGTGCAATAAGATCATAAAACTGCAAAAACCACTAACATGTTGCATTATAGTGAGGATAACAACAAAGTTAGTCATAACATCAAATAAGAAAACTTCAGATTAGAACTAAAGGGGTGTTTGGTATGCTTATTAAATGTGCTTATTGGCTTATTCAATTACCATAACACAATAAGTTTATGATAAAGCTATAAGCTTTTTTGAGAAACTTAGTAAAAAAACCCCAAACTCACAACTAATTCTATCATAGTTTAGTGTGTTTATAGTAAAAACACAAAAATTAAGCGTAGAACTTTTCAAAAAAAATAAAAAATAATAAAAAAAAATTACTAAAAGTTACTAAAAGTTCTTTGTGTATAACAAAAAGTTAAACCAAAAAAAGTTACTAAAACTATCACTAGATAAGGCATAAGCCAAAGTTACATTGAAGTCTCTTTCGGATCTATTCGAAGAAAAAAGAGGTTAACACATAAATCATAAATATAGAAGAATGATTGGATCGACATCCGTGATTACCAACTTAATAACATTATCGCATTATAGTAGCGTAATAAAGCGATTAAAAACTATATATTCTTGCTTAATAATTCTCATGTACATACTTTTATTTCTTTACAACAACCAACTATTACGTTTTTTTTTTTTTTTTTTTTTTTTTTTTTTAGGATGTGATTGTTATGAAATAAGGATTGTGATGCGTGCATATTTAGGTTGAGGTTGATGTTGTTGTTTAACTTTAACTATTGATATCATGTTGTACAAAAATGTGAGTTTAGTAGCATAATGGCGTTGATGAAGTTAAAATATGCTCCGTAAAGTTTTTAAAGCGTTTTATGGATATCCATATATAAATTTTAAATAATAATTCACAGTCGTTGTTATAAGTAGAATCGCGTATATTTATTTTCATATCACAAGCT
Organism: Chrysanthemum lavandulifolium; assembly: GCA_022545495.1. Classification (NCBI taxonomy): domain Eukaryota; kingdom Viridiplantae; phylum Streptophyta; class Magnoliopsida; order Asterales; family Asteraceae; genus Chrysanthemum; species Chrysanthemum lavandulifolium. The sequence goes on along the minus strand of CM040244.1, from coordinate 10,858,782 downwards.
TCGTGCTTACCATTTGATATTCATATTCCGTTACTAATATTATAAAGTATAGGGTATAAAGTGTAAGGGTTATTTGTTTTTTTTCCTAAAGTTATTAAAACTATGGAAACTTGTAATTTTACACTTAGCTCTATATAATTTATTTAAAATTCAACCACTAAAGTTTTATTAATTACTCACTATTTTTTTAAGTTTATGTTTTCATAGATTTGACACCTATATTTTTATGCATTTTTTTTCTTAACCAAATTTCTCCACAAAAATTATTAAATTTGACCAAAACCAATTTAATTTTGACTTTCTATTGACCAATCATATTGCTCGATTTTGCCTACGTGGCAAATTCGAGCTCTCTTATTGTTTTAATTTTTTTTTTCAATAAGAAGGGTTTTGCAAAAATACTCCGAAATGATGTAATTCTTTTATTATATAAAAGATTTGATGGCTTTGAATAAATTATTATTATTGTACCAATTAACATCTAACTTTTTATGATTTTCGGAAAACATTTTGAACAAAGTGGCCTCTCGGAATTCTAAGTGGAAAATAATTGGTGTGCCTAAAACTTGTACCTAAAATTATGTCTAACAATGTGATTGTAACACATAGCAAATTGAAAGACTCGGATAAAGAGATAAAATAACTATTACACGTGTCGATTTTAAATGGATTAGTCATATATGTTACTCATCTCTAGGGGTGTTATTCGGGTTGACCGGTCGGGTTGGTCAACTCGGGTCAAGCCTTTAAAAACATACCCGAACCCGACCTTTTTAGAACTCGGGTCAACTCGGGTCGGTCAATCGGGTCGGGTCAATTCGGGTTCGGGTCAACCCAGTATTTTACATTTAAATGTGTTGTTTAGCGGGTTAGTCGGGTTGGTCGGGTCAAGGCTAAAAAATATACTGAACCCGACCTTGTTTAGAACTCGGGTCAATTCGGGTTGACGGATTGACCGAATATATTTTGAACACGATTGACCCGACCCAAATTGACTCGGGTCGAATCGGCCGAATGACACCCCTACTCATCTCTATTGTACTATTACCAAGTATAGTAAATTACACAGTTTCTAAATATGTTGTAAGCACCAGGCCTTTCTACTTTAACATAGTATTTAAACACTTACATAGTTTGTATATGATAATAACAACAATTTAACACATCAAACATTTATATGTACAATGACATACAAATAATAACTAATACATATCCGGAAAAGTACATGAATAGTTAAACTAATTCAATGACATACAAATAATAACTAAATTTGAATGCGATAAGGCGATTGGGAGTCGATCGTTGGGGTAGGCGATAGATTTCAATCGATCCCTGTTGTGGTTCTAATCGATCGCCACAAAAATGAAACGGTCGCGATTGAGATCGATATCCACAAAGCAAACATACAAAATATTCCTTGTAGCCGTTGCAAACTAAAAAAAAAAAAAAAAAATCATACGCTATAAATTCAACATATTTACACACTTAAACTCACAAATCTCATTTCACACATTCTCTATATCAAAACAAAAAAATCCTACCTATATTTACACACTATGAGTTTTAATTCTTACGAGCTATTCATTGCCGATTAAATCATCGGATGATAAAATGAAGTTAGTACCGAGTTTATGATGTTTGCGGAAGAGTGTTGGGTGGCTTTTCAGCGTCATAAAAACTCTCACGAACCCAAGTTAGTAGGGATCGTGTGGGTGCTCATAACCGTTTAGTGGATGCTTACTTGGTGAGACCCCAAGATCTGGCGATCAAGCATTCCATGATCGTTTCCGTATGAACCGACGACTATTCACACGAATTGTCCGAGATATAACCGATCATTCACCTTATTTCAACAAACTCCTAATTATGCAGGCGTACTAGGTATTTCTCCATTGATGAAGTGTCTTTCGATCAATCCGTCAATGGCATACGGAGTCAATCTTTGATCGCTAGGCGAATACGTGCAAATGGGTGCGTCAACAATTCGTGAGTGTCTCGAAAAATTTTGTGAGGTCATAATGGAGTTATATGGTGCGAGTATTTGCGGCCGACGGTAAGTGGCGTTGACAAACTCTATGCTCATCACTACTGGAACCGATGGGTTTCACGAGATGATAGGTAGCATCGATTGCGCTGATTGGCGTGGGCGAATTGCTCGCATGCTTTAAAAGCTCAATTTTGTAGGGGTGATCACGGGCATGATCCTTTCATTTTATTGGAAGCGATCGCGTCCCAAGATTTATGGATTTGGCATGTGTTCTTTGGTGTCGCGGGATGAATAACGACGGAAATGTTTTCGTGCATCGCCTCTTTTCAATGATCTCAAAGCGGGAGAGCTCCGGATGTGGAATTCATTGCTAACGGCGTGCCTTATAAGCGGATATTATCTTGCGATGGGATATATCCGGAATGGTCGGTTATTATGAAGTCCATTAAAAATCCGGGACGAATGATCACAAGCGAATATTGTATAAGGCGATGCGAGCGGCAAGAAAAGATGTGGAACATGCTTTTGGTGTCTTAAAGAAGAAGTGGCTAATGATTAAACATCCTGCTAGAGGTTTGACAAAGGCGTCTATCGCATATAATGTACACATGCATCATATTACATAATATGATAATTCGGAATGACAGTGGCGATATCTCCGTATTCTTTCAAAGTGAGCAACACCGTTCTTATGATCCCATAAGAACGCATGTAGAATCGTTGAAAATTAGGGAGATATCGACAAAACAACTCATCTTAGCCTCAAGCCGATTTGGTGGAAGACATTTGCATCGTCGAATCAAAACTAGTTTAGTCGTTGTATTGTCGTAATGTTTTAATTTCATTTGAATTATTATGTAACGTTTTAATTATTAATGAAAAATTATTTTGTGTTAAAATGTTTTAAAAAAAAAAAAAAATGAACTCGCCTTCTTTGAGGCCTAATCACCGAAGGTCATTTGGAAATAGAAAGGACGGCGTGGCGAGGAAAATAAGGGGATTGGGGCGTCTTGGTGGGGCAGCCTAATACATATCCGCAAAAGTACATGAATAGTTAAACTAATTGCATATTTTACAAATGTGAATGCAATATACATATTAATTTCATGAAAAAAAAAAAAAAAAAAAAAAAAATCACAAGAAATTTCAAGTATATATTTTATGATTTCATTATCCCTCCCAAAGTCCCAGGTCCCAACTATCACCACGATCTCCTTCTGCACGATGCCTTTGAACACCACTACAATTTTTATTTATTTATTTTTAAAAAGGGCGTTAATTTAGTGAGTAATAAAGTTACACATTCAAAAAATAATAATAAACGATACTTCTACTATAAATAAGCCAGCCAAGAAATTTTACCGAGCAAAAAGTTACCCAAATTTGAAAAAGTTGCATTCATCATATAGTTTTAGGATCAAACACATACACAAAATAAAATATAAATAAGCCAGCCAAGAAATTTTCATTTAAAACATCTAATCAAATAATACAATGGATTAACCATGTGAAAAAGATGTCTAAAAACCAAAGACATTCAAAAATACCCACATCAAGTTAAGAAACAAGAACCTACCTGCACATAGAGTTCAAAAAGAACAACATATATCATTTACAAGTAATACAAACGAGAAAAAGCTAGGTACCTCCTTTTCTTCCCTTACATCAAGTCATTACTACACCAAAAAAAAACCCCCAAAAGTATCCAAAAGTAAATGACACCACAAAAACAACAATCAAGTTCAAAAGTATATGACACCCCAAAAACAATATTCAAGTTCCTAATTAACTAAAGCTGGAAAAGTGAAAGAAGAAAATGAGTGTAAGGATTATTAAAATTTCGAGCATTACCTTTGAATGCAAAGAATACACAAAAGGGGTGAAGTAAATGAGAGTAGGATGTGATAATGTCTTTTGAGATTGTAGAAGAAACTATAAGCAGCACTGAAAAGTTTTGTTGGTTGAGATGTGTAGGAAAACACAATATTAACCGGTCCGGTAACAGATCTTGAATCTTAATCGAAGAATAACTTTTATTATTCAACGAACTTCAAAGATCAATAAATGGCGATCTCAATCGGTACAATCTCAAGAACCACAAATACCTCAAGAATCACAGATAGTAACAACAACACACAATTCCACTGCTAGTCCTTGGGGTGGCGATGCAAATATTCTCTTTTCCGTTGGGTGATAGCGGAGAAATAATTTGCACGTTAGTCATATATTGACTTTCTTAACAGAGGATGATTTTGTGCCAACTTTCTTAAGAGGGATGGTTTTGCTTGAAAAATGTTTAGGGATGTAAAGCGTGCGTAGAACAACCAGGAAGGATGTAGTTTAGACTTTCTCGTCAAAATATGAGCTCTTTTTCATCCACCATCTCCTGTCATGTCATACACCATGCTCCTCTCTTATTTGTAATTTTTTTTTCTTTTTGTAATGTTTTTTTGGTTTATTATTTGATGGCTTTTGAATAAATTATTATTATTGTACCTAATTGTCCATTAACATCTAACTTTTTTATGATTTTTGGAAAACATTTTGAACAAGCTAGCCTTTCGACATTTTAAGTGGAAAATAATTGGTGTGTCTAAAACTTGTGCCTAAAATTATGCTTAACAATATGATTGTAACACATAGCAAATTTAAAGACTGAGATAAAGAGAGATAAAATAACTATTACATGTGTCAATCTTTAAATGGATTAGTCATATAAGTTACTCATCTCTATTGTATTACTAAGTATAGTAAATTATACAGTTTCTAAATATGTTGTAAGCATTGGGCCTTTCTACTTTAACACAGTAATTAAACACTTACATAGTTTGTATACGATAATAACAACAATTTAACACATCAAACATTTGTATGTACAATGACATACAAATAATAACTAATACATATCCGCAAAAGTACATGAATAGTTAAACTAATTGCATATTTTACAAATGTGAATGCAATATACATATTAATAAAGTTACACATTTAAAAAATAATAATAAACGATACTTCTACTATGAATAAGCCAGCCAAGAAATTTTACCGAGCAAAAAGTTACCCAAATTTGAAAAAGTTGCATTCATCGTATAGTTTTAGGATCAAACACATACACAAATTAAAATATAAATAAGCCAGCCAAGAAATTTTCATTTAAAACATCTAATCAAATAATACAATGGATTAACCATGTGAAAAAGATGTCTAAAAACCAAAGACATTCAAAAATACCCACATCAAGTTAAGAAAGAAGAACCTATACTATCATTTACATGTAATACAAACGAGAAAAAGCTAGGTACCCCCTTTTCTTCCCTTACATCAGTCATTACTACACCAGAAAAGGGAAAAAAAAAACCCCCAAAAGTATCCAAAAATAAATGACACCACAAAAACAACAATCAAGTTCAAATGTATATGACACCCCAAAAACAATATTCAAGTTCCTAATTAGCTAAAGATGGAAAAGTGAAAGAAAAAAAAATGAGTGTAAGGATTATTAAAATTTCGAGCATTACCTTTGAATGCAAAGAATACACAAAAGGGTGAAGTAAATGAGAGTAGGATGTGATAATGTCTTTTGAGGTTGTAGAAGAAATTATAAGCAGCACTGAAAAGTTTTGTTGGTCGAGATGTATCACTCAATATCAGAAATTTTAGAGAATAAGAAAAAAAATGATAGATGAGTCAATTGTCTCTTCTGACGGAGGTAAGATGATAAAGATGAGAAGTTCGAATAGTGCCACACTATTTAGGCATATATGTCATCTTTTAGGGTGCTGCACAATAATTTAAGGTTTCTTACTTGAGCACTCCCATCCATAACGTTTTAACGCCCGTTAAGGCGGCGTTAACGCCGTTGTGGCGTTATCAATGGAAGGCATGCTCAATAACGGCGTTAGAGGGGCGTTGCCTCTTTAACGGCCGTTAAGGGCTAGGAAAAAAGTTTACTGAACACCCCTCGTGCGTTTCGGGTTTGCGTTTTGTGCGAGAGAAGGCGAAGAAGGCGAGTTTGGTTTGTATTTTTTTTTGCGTTTCGGGTTTGCGTTTCGGGTTTGTGTGTAAACGAAGAAGAGGAAGAAGATGGGTTGTGTTTGGAATGAAGTGTGGGTGACATACTGACATTGAACATTTAATATAATGGACCCCATCAACTAATAAAATATATTGATAAATAGTATGTTGGGTATATGAAATTATTATTTTGTTTGTGTGTAAATGAAGTGTTTGTTTTAGTTTAGGGTTGAAATTAAAATATGAAATATTATTGGTGTTATGGTGTTATTGGGATGTTATGGTTGTGAGTGTTTTTGGGAATGTTAATGTTAAATGTTAAAGGCGATGTATTGACGTGGAATGTGTTATTGGTGTTATAGTGTTATGAATGGGAGTCTTTCTTATAGTGAAGGTAGATAGATATAGATAGAAATGGAATTGATACAATATCCATTGTTTAGTACCCAAGGAATTAGGAAACACAGATAAATAAGAAATCTCGAGAAATGAATCTTTTGTATTTTGTTTTCCATCCCATCTTGTAGAAGTTGGAGAAATCAATTTTATGATCGCAAATATCTCTAATTTTCCATTTGAGAAATGATGTGCTTTTAATAAAAAAGAGGTACAAATACACACGGTCGTGTGCTTGGCACATTTTTAAACAAGATCAAATAAATTTTAAGAACCCTAGTAGTCATATGCTCTTTCACTATTATTGCTCCGATGTCTACTCCACCATTGTTCCTTCTCCGACGAAGAAACCATCACTGTCTTCTCTTTCGCCGTTGCCCGATCTCTGCAGACTTATATAACTACCGCACTTCTTCTTCACATCATGAAATTTTGGGAATAAAAGGGGTTTTCATGTTATTGTTTTAAGTATTTATGATGTTTAACGATTAAAATTTTATTTGTATTTTGTTGATCTCGGAATGTTTTTTCTTAGGGCAAAACATATTTATTTTATTTTGTGAACAAATAAATGTTAGAACTGGTTGCAGCAGTTCCAAAGGTTTGTGAACACAAGTATTTAAATATTTACTTTTAATAATGCAGTACTTGTTTAATGTTCATTTGTTCCTCTCAATCTCTCGATTTGTTAGCTTTAATTATATAGGAATGTTAAAAATAATGCTAAGAGACCACTATCGAGATTGAAATACATTTGAGTTCTCTACTTTCCGCACCAAACACAAGAAAAGATTTTCTCAGTTATCAAGTTTATTTCTCTTGTCGTTACCAAACATTGTAAATTTTGAATTATCTCAACTAATTCCTTTCTCAATATTATTTCATTTCACATAATTTCTCTACTAAGCATGCGTAAATGGTCAATATTACCAATTGCTAGAGTCCAACCCTTATATATTATTTATTATTGTACTTAACTTAAAAAAAAAACTTTATTTGTCAAGTAAAAGCAGTTCCTTGAATTCAATTTTTGTGGTTGGCAAATTGACGGAAGAAAAGACATGCTGAATAACTTAACTAAATTGTGACTAAGAAAAGCATTTCCTCGACTTCAATTTTGGTGGTTGGAAAATTGATTGCAAGAAAAGACATGTTGAATAACTTGTCTAGAGAAATGGAATTGATACAATATCCATTGTTTGTACGCAAGAAATATGGAAACTCAAGAAATAAGGAATCTCGAAATGAATCCTTTGTAATTTGTTTCATCACATCTTGTAGAAGTCGGAGAAATAAATTTTATGATGGTAAATATCTCCGCTTTTCTCAATTGAGAATGATGGTGCTTTAATAAAAAAATTGGTATAAATACACACAATCATGGCTCGAACATTCCAAAATGATCTAATAAATTTTAGAGCTCCTTCACAATTGTTGCTCCGATGTCGCTTCTTATTGCTCTTTTCTCCGACGAAAAATTTGTCATCGTCTTCTCCTCCTTGTTGCCCAATCTCTTGGGATTGTTATAACCACCACCCTTCTTCTTCTTATCATAAAAGTTTGGGGATGAAAGGGTTTTCATGTCCTAGTTTTAAGTATTTACCATGTTTAAAGATTAAAATTTTATTTGTATTTTGTTCATCTCAATTTTTTCTTTGGACAAAAACATCGATTTTATATGTGAACAAATAAATGTTAGAACTTGTTGCAACAGTTCCAAAAGGTGCATGAACACAATATGTATATTTACTTTTAATAATGTAGGTACTTGTTTAATATTCAAGCGAACACGTTATTCTCGGAATTAGTCACTAATTAGCTTTAATCATCTAGGAATGTTATCGAAATTGAAATACATTTGAGCTCTCTACTTTCCGCACCAAACACAAGAATAGATTTTCTAAAATTATGAAGTCATTTCTCTTGTCGTCACCAAACATTGTAAATTTTGAAATTTCTCAACTAATTCATTTCTTTAAATTCCTTTTCTCCACATTATTTCACTTCACATAATTTCTCTTTACCAAGTGTGCCCTTAAGCTAATGTATTAGCAATTGCTAGAGTCCGTACCTATATATTATTTATTGTTCTACTTATATTAAAAAAAAAGAAAAAAAAAACTTTATTAGTCAAGCAAAAAGCGGTTCCTTGACTTCAATTTTGGTGGTTGGCTTATTAACGGAAGAAAAGACATGTTGAATAACTTATCTAAATTTTGACTAATAAAGCAGTTCCTCGACTTTCATTTTGGGGGTTGACTAATTGATTGCAAGAGAAGACATGTTGAATAACTTGTCTAGAGAAATGGAATTGATACAATATCAATTGTTTTGTACGCAAGGAATTAGGAAACTCCAAGAAATAAGAAATCTCGATAAATGAATCCTTTGTATTTTGTTTTCATCCCAACTTGTAGAGAAGTCGGAGAAATAAATTTTATAATGTTAAATATCTCCGCTTTTCTCAATTGAGAAATGATGGGGTTTTAATAAAAAAAATTGAAACACACAATCATGTGCTCTGAACATTCTAAACATGATCAAATATATTTTTAGAACCCCTAGCAGCCATCAACTCCTTCACTATTGTTGCTCGATGTCGACTCTTCCATTGTTCTTCTTCTCTGCGAAAAATCATCATTTCTTCTCGTCCTTCACTTCTTCAATCTCTTGGGATTATTATAACTACCACCTTCTTCTTCACATCATAAATTTTTTAGAATTTTAGGGATAAAAGGGTTTTCATGTTCTTGTTTAAAGTATTTACCATGTTTAAAGATTAAATTTTATTTGTATTTTGTTCATCTCAATTTTTTCTTTCTACAAAGCAAAGATTTTTTATTTGTGAACACGGTATGTATATTTACTTTTAATAATGTAGGTACTTGTTTAATATTCAAAAGAACTGTTATTCTAAGAATTAGTCACTAATTAGCTTTAATCATCTAGGAATGTTATCGAAATTGAAATACATTTGAGCTCTCTACTTTCAGACCAAACACAAGAATAGATTTTCTAAAATTTCTAAAGTCATTTCTCTTGTCGTCACCAAACATTGTAAATTTTGAAATTTCTCAACTAATTCATTTCTTTAAATTTCTTTTCTCCACATTATCTCACATCACATAATTTCTCTTTACCTAATGTGCCCTTAAGCTAATGTATTAGCAATTGCTAGAGTCCGTACCAATATATTAATTATTGTTCTACTTATATACATATATATATATATATATATATATATATATATATATATATATATATATATATAAACTTTATTAGTCAAGTAAAAGCGGTTCCTCGACTTTAATTTTGGTGGTTGGCTTATTAGCTGGAAGAAAAGGCGTGTTGAATAATCTAAATTTTGACTAATAAAAGCGGTTCCGACTTCCATTTCGGGTTGATTAATTGATTGCAAGACATGTTGAATAACTTGTCTAGAGAAATGGAATTGATGTATATCAATTGTTTGATACATAAGGAATTAGGAAACTCAAGAAATAAGAAATCTCGATAAATGAATCCTTTGTATTTTGTTTTCATTCCATCTTGTAGATAAATCGGAGAAATAGATTTTATGATGGCAAATATCTATGGTTTTCTCAATTGAGAAATGATGGGGTTTAATAAAACAAATCGGTATAAATACACACAATCATGTGCTCGAACATTCTAAACATGATCAAATATATTTTTAGAACCCTAGCACCATCAACTCCTTCACTATTGTTGCTCGATGTCGACTCTTCCATTGTTCTTCTCTCAGCGAAAAATCATCTTTGTCTTCTCCTCCTTGTTGCTCAATCTCTTGGGATTGTTATAACTACCACCCTTCTTCTTCACATCACAAAGTTTTGGGGATAAAGGGTTTTCTTGTTCTTGTTTAAGTATTTACCATGTTTAAGGATTAAAATTTTATTTGTATTTTGTTCATCTCAATTTTTTCTTTGTACAAAGCATAAGATTTTTTATTTGTGAACAAATAAATGTTATAACTTGTTGCAACTGTTCCAAAAGGTCTGTGAACACAATACGTATATTTACTCTTAATAATGTAGGTACTTGTTTAATATTCAAATGTTCCTCTTATTCTTAGAATTAGATCTAGGAATTTTTGAAATTGAAATACATTTGAGTTCTCTACTTTCCGCACTAAACACAAGAAAAGATTTTCTAAATTTTCTAAAGTTATTTCTCTTGCCATCACCAAACTTTGTAAATTTTGAAATTTCTCGACTATATCATTTCTTTTAATTCCTTTTCTCCACTTTATTTCACTTTACATAATTTCTCTTTACCAAATGTTCCCTTAAGATAATGTATTAGCAATTGCTAGAGTCCCGCCTATATATTATTTATTGTTCTACTTAAATAAAAAAAAAAAAACTTTATTAGTCAAGAAAAAAATTGTTCCTCGACTTTAATTTTGGTGGTTGGCTTATTAATTGGAAGAAAAGACATGTTGAATAACTTATCTAGATTTTGACTAATAAAAGCAGTTCCTCGACTTCCATTTTGGGGGTTAACAAATTGATTGCAAGAAAAGACATGTATTGAATAACTTGTCTAGAGAAATGGAATTGATACAATTTCAATTGTTTGGTATGCAAGGAATTACGAAAATCCAAGAAATAAGAAATCTCGAGAAATGAATCCTTTGTATTTTGTTTTCATCCCCTCTTGTAGAGAAGCCGGAGAAATAAATTTTATTATGGTAAATATCCCCGCTTTTCTCAAATGAGAAATGATGGGTTTTAATAAAAAGAAAAATTGGTAGAAATACACACAATCATGTGCTCTGAACATTCTAAACATGATAAAATAAAATTTTAAAACCCCTACCAGACATCAACTCCTTCACTATTATTGCTCCGATGTCGACTCCTTCATTGTTCTTCTTCTCCGTCAAAAAATATGTCATTGTCTTCTCATCCTTTGCTGCTTAATCCCTTGGAATTGTTATACCTACCACCCTTCTTCTTCACATCATAAAATTTTGGGGGTAAGGGGTTTTGATGTTCTTGTTTTAAGTATTTACCAAGTTTAAAGATTAATATTTTATTTGTATTTTGTTCATCTCAATTTTTTTCTTTGTACAAAACATATGATTTTTTTATTTGTGAACAAATAAATGTTAGAACTTGTTGCAATAGTTCCGAAGGTCTGTGAACACAGTATGCATATTTACTTTTAATAATGCGGTACTTGTTTAATATTCCTAGTTCCTCTTATTCTCGAATTAGTCACTAGTTAGCTTTAATCATCTAGGAATGTTATCGAAATTTAAATACATTTAAGTGCTCTACTCTCCGCACCAAACACAAGAAAAGATTTTCCAAAATTTATAAAATTATTTCTCTTGCCGTCACCAAACATTGTAAATTTTGAAATTTCTCAACTAATTCATTTCTTTAAATTCCTTTTCTCCACATTATTTCACTTCACATAATTTCTATTTAACAAATATGCCCTTAAGCTAATGTATTAGCAATTGCTAGAGTCCCGCGCCTATATATTATTTATTGTTCTACTTGAATTAAAAAAAAAACTATATTAGTCAAGCAAAAAAGCGGTCCCTCGACTTTAATTTTGGTAGTTTGCTTATTAATTGGAAAAAAAGACATGTTGAATAACTTATCTAAATTTTGACTAATATAAGCAGTTCCTCGACTTCCATTTTGGGGGTTGACTAATTTATTGCAAGAAAAGACATGTTGAATAACTTGTCTAGAGAAATGGAATTGATACAATATTAATTGTTTGGTACGCAAGGAATTAGGAAACTCCAAGAAATAAGAAATCTAGAAATGAATCCTTTGTATTTTGTTTCATCCCATCATGTAGAGAAGTCGAGAAATAAATTTTATGATGGTAAATATGAGCTCTTTTATCAATTGAGAAATGTTGGGTTTTAATAAAATAATTTAGTATAAACACACACAATCATGTGCTCTGAATATTCTAAACATGATCTAATAAATTTTAGAACTCCTAGCAGCCATCGGCTCCTTCACGATTGTTGCTCGATGTCGACTCTTCCATTGTTCTTCTTCTCCGACGAAAAATATGTCATTTTCCTCTTCTCCTTCACGCTCAATCTCTTGGGATTGTTATAACTACCACCTTCTTCTTCACATCATAAATTTTTGGGGATAAAAGGGTTTTCATGTTCTTGTTTTAAATATTTACCATGTTTAAAGATTAAAATTTTATTTTATTTTGTTCATCTCAATTTATTTTCTTTGTACAAAAGATAAGATTTTTTATTTATAAACAAATAAATGTTAGAACTTGTTGCAACAGTTCCAAAAGGTGCGTGAACACAATATGTATATTTACTTTTAATAATGCGGTACTTGTTTAATAATCAAATGTTCCTCTTATTTTCGAATTAGTCACTAATTAGCTTTAATCATCGAGGAATGTTATCGAAATTGAAATACATTTCGAGTTCTCTACTTTCCGCACTAAACACAAGAAAAGGTTTTCTAAAATTTCTAATGTTTTAACAATGGCTAGAGTCCCTTGCATTATATATTATTTATTGTTCTACTTAAATTAAAAAAAAACTTTATTAGTCAAGCAAAAAAGCGGTTCCTCGACTTTAATTTTGGTGGTTGGCTTATTAATTGGAAGAAAAGACATGTTGAATAACTTATCTATATTTTGACTAATAAAATCAGTTCCTCGACTTCCATTTTGGGGGTTGACTAATTGATTGCAAGAAAAGACATGTTGAATAACTTGTCTAGAGAAATGGAATTGATACAATATCAATTGTTTGGCACGCAAGGAATTAGGAAACTCCAAGAAATAAGAAATCTCGATAAATGAATCCTTTGTATTTTGTTTTCATTCCATCTTGTAGATAAGTCGAAGAAATAAATTTTATGATTTTAAATATCTCCGCTTTTCTCAATTGAGAAATGATGGGGTGTTAATAAAAAATTGGAATGAATAAACACAATCATGTGGTGCGAACATTCTAAACATGATCAAATAAATTTTTAGAACCCTAGCAGCCATCAACTCCTTCACTATTGTTGCTCGATGTCGACTCTTCCATTGTTCTTCTTCTCGGCAAAGAATCATCATTGTCTTCTCCTCCTTATTTTCAATCTCTTGGGATTGTGATAACTACCACCCTTCTTCTTCACATCATAAAACTTTTGGGGATAAAAGGGTTTTCATGTTCTTGTTTTAAGTATTTACCATGTTTAAAGATTAAAATTTTATTTGTATTTTGTTCATCTCGATTTTGTTTCTTTGTACAAAGCATAAGATTGTTTTATTTGTGAACAAATAAATGTTATAACTTGTGCAACAGTTCAAAAGTCTGTGAACACAGTATGTGTATTTACTTTTAATAATGAAGGTACTTGTTTAATATTCAAATGTTCCTCTTATTCTTAGAATTAGTCAGCTAATTAGCTTTAATCATCCAGCAATTTTATCGAAATTGAAATACATTTCGAGTTCTCTACTTTCCGCACTAAACACAAGAAATGGTTTTCTAAAATTTCTAAAGTTATTTCTCTTGCCGTTACCCAACATTGTAAATTTTGAAATTTCTCAACTAATTCATTTCTTTTAATTCTTTTTCTCCACATTATTTCACTTCACATAATTCTATTTACCAAACGTGCCCTTAAGCTAATGTTTTAGCAATGGCTAGAGTCCCCACGATATATATTATTTATTGTTCTACTTAAATTAAAAAAACTTTATTAGTCAAGCAAAAGCGGTTCCTCGACTTTAATTTTGGTGGTTGGCTTATTAATTGGAAGAAAAGACATGTTGAATAACTTATCTAAATTTTGACTAATAGAAGCAGTTCCTCGACTTCCATTTTGGGGGTTGACTAATTGATTGCAAGAAAAGACATGTTGAATAACTTGTCTAGAGAAATGGAATTGATACAATATCAATTGTTTGTACGCAAGGAATTAGGAAACTCAAGAAATAAGAAATCTCGATAAATGAATCCTTTGTATTTTGTTTTCATTCCATCTTGTAGATAAGTCGGAGAAATAAATTTTATGATGTTAAACATCTCGCTTTTCTCAAGCGAGAAATGATGGGGTTTAATAAAAAATTGGTATGAATACACACAATCATGTGCTCGAACATTCTAAACATGATCAAATAAATTTTAGAACCCTAGCAGCCATCAACTCCTTCACTATTGTTGCTCGATGTCGACTCTTCCATTGTTCTTCTTCTCGGCAAAGAATCATCATTGTCTTCTCCTCCTTGTTGCTTCAATCTCTTGGGATTGTGATAACTACCACCTTCTTCTTCACATCATAAAACTTTTGCGGATAAAAGGGTTTTCATGTTCTTGTTTTAAGTATTTACCATGTTTAAAGATTAAAATTTTATTTGTATTTTGTTCATCTCGATTTTGTTTCTTTGTACAAAGCATAAGATTGTTTTATTTGTGAACAAATAAATGTTATAACTTGTGGCAACAGTTCCAAAAGGTCTGTGAACACAGTATGTGTATTTACTTTTAATAATGAAGGTACTTGTTTAATATTCAAATGTTCCTCTTATTCTTAGAATTAGTCAGCTAATTAGCTTTAATCATCTAGCAATTTTATCGAAATTGAAAAACATTTCGAGTTCTCTACTTTCCGCACTAAACACAAGAAAAGGTTTTCTAAAATTTCTTAAGTTATTTCTCTTGCCTTCACCCAACATTGTAAATTTTGAAATTTCTCAACTAATTCATTTCTTTTAATTCCTTTTCTCCACATTATTTCACTTCACATAATTCTCTTTACCAAACGTGCCCTTAAGCTAATGTTTTAGCAATGGCTAGAGTCCCGCGCGCATATATTATTTATTATTCTACTTAAATTAGAAAAAAAACTTTATTAGTCAAGCAAAAAAGCGGTTCCTCGACTTTAATTTTGGTGGTTGGCTTATTAATTGGAAGAAATGACATGTTGAATAACTTATCTAAATTTTGACTAATAAAAGCAGTTCCTCGACTTCAAATTTTGGGGGTTGATTAATTGATTGCAAGAAAAGACATGTATTGAATAACTTGTCGGAGAAATGGAATTGATACAATATCAATTGTTTGGTATGCAAGGAATTAGGAAACCCAAGAAATAAGAGATCTCGAGAAATGAATCCTTTGTATTTTGTTTTCATCCCATCTTGTAGAAACCGGAGAAATAAATTTTATTATGGTAAATATCTCCGCTTTTCTCAATAGAGAAATGATGGGTTTTAATAAAAGAAAAATTGGTAGAAATACACACAATCATGTGCTCGAACATTCTAAACATGATAAAATAAATTTTAGAACCCTTAGCGACCATTAGCTCCTTCACTATTGTTGCTCCGATTTCGACTCCTCCATTGTTCTTCTTCTCCGACAAAAATATGTCATTGTCTTCTCATCCTTCATTGCTTAATCCCTTGGGATTGTTATAACTACCACCCTTCTTCTTCACATCATACTATTTTAGGGGTAAGGGTTTTCATGTTCTTGTTTCAAGTATTTACCATGTTTAAAGATTAATATTTTACTTGTATTTTGTTCATCTCAATTTTTTTCTTTGTACAAAACATATGATTTTTTATTTGTGAACAAATAAATGTTAGAACTTGTTGCAATAGTTTCAAAAGGTCGTGATCACGGATGTATATTTACTTTTAATAATGCGGTACTTGTTTAATATTCAAAGTTCCTCTTATTCTCGAATTAGTCAGCTAGTTAGCTTTAATCATCTAGGAATGTTATCGAAATTGAAATACATTTCGAGTTCTCTACTTTCCGCACCAAACATAAGAAAAGATTTTACAAAATTTATAAAATTATTTCTCTTGCCGTCACCAAAGATTGTAAATTTTTAAATTTCTCAACTAATTCATTTCTTTAAATTCCTTTTATCCACATTTTATTTACTTCACATAATTTCTCTTTACCAAATGTGCCCTTAAGCTAATGTATTAGCAATTACTACGATCTTGTGCCTATATATTATTTATTGTTCTAATTAAATAAAAAAATATATATTAGTCAAGCAAAAAAGCGGTTCCTCGACTTTGATTTTGGTGGTTGGCTTATTAATTTGAAGAAAAGACATGTTCAATAACTTATCTAAATTTTGACTAAGAAAAGCAGTTCATCGACTTCCATTTTGGGGGTTGACTAATTGATTGCAAGAAAAGACATGTTGAATAACTTGTCTAGAGAAATGGAATTGATACAATATCACTTGTTTGGTACGGAAGGAATTCAGAAACTCCCAGAAATAAGAAATCTCGAGAAATGAATCCTTTGTATTTTGTTTTCATCCCATCTTTTAGAGAAGTCAGAGAAGTAAATTTTATGATGGTAAATATCTCTGCTTTTATCAATTGAGAAATGACGGGGTTTTAATAAAAAAAATTTGTTTTAAATACACACAATCATGTGCTCACGAAAATTCTAAACATGATCAAATAAATCTTTAGAACCCTAGTAGCCATCATCTCCTTCACTATTGTTGCTCGATGTCGACTCTCCCATTGTTCTTCTTCTCCCGTGAAAAATATGTCATTGTCTTCTCCTCCATGTTGCTCAATCTCATGGGATTGTTATAACTACCACCCTTCTTCTTCACATCATAAAATTTTGGGGATAAAAGGGTTTTAATGTTCTTGTTTTAAGTATTTACCGTGTTTAAAGATTAATATTTTATTTGTATTTTGTTCATCTCAAATTTTTTCTTTGTACAAAACATATGATTATCTTATTTGTGAAAAATAAATGTTACAACTTGTTGCAACAGTTTCAAAATGTCTGTGAACACACTATGTATATTCACTTTTAATAATGCATGTTCTTGTTTAATATTCAAATGTTCCTCTTATTCTCAGAATTAGACAGCTAATTAGCTTTAATCATCTAGGAATGTTATCGAAATTGAAATACATTTCGAGTTCTCTACTTTCCGCACCAAACATAAGAAAAGATTTTCCAAAATTTATAAAATTATTTATGTTGCCGTCACCAAACATTGTAAATTTTCAAATTTCTCAACTAATTCATTTCTTTAAATTCGTTTTCTCCACATTATTTCACTTCACATAATTTCTCTTACCAAATGTGCCCTAAAGCTAATGTATTAGCAATTGCTAGAGTCCCGCGCCAATATATTATTTATTGTTCTACTTAAATTAAAAAAACTATATTAGTCAAGCAAAAAAGTGGTCCCTCGACTTTAATTTTGGTGGTTTGCTTATTAATTGGAAGAAAAGACATGTTGAATAACTTATCTAAATTTGGACTAATAAAAGCGCTCCTCGACTTCCATTTTGGGGTTGACTAATTGATTGCAAGAAAAGACATGTTGAATAACTTGTCTAGAGAAATGGAATTGATACAATATCAATTGTTTGGTACGCAAGGAATTAGGAAACTCAAGAAATAAGAAATCTCGAGAAATATATTTTATGATGGTAAATATCAAGACTTTTCTCAATTGAGAAATGTTGGGGTTTTAATAAAAATTTGGTATAAATACACATAATCATGTGTCTGTTAACATTCTAAACATGATAGAATATATTTTTAGAACCCGTAGTGACCATCAACTCCTTCACTATTGTTGCTCCGATGTTGACTCTTCCATTGTTCTTCTTCTCTGGTGAAAAATCTGTCATTGTCTTCTCCTCCTTCGCTGCTCAATCTCTGGGGATTGTTATAACTACCACCCTTCTTCTTTACATCATAAAATTTTTGGGGATAAAAAGGGTTTTCAAGTTCTTGTTTTAAGTATTTACCATGTTTAGAGATTAAAATTTTATTTTTATTTTGTTCATCTCAATTTATTTTCTTTGTACAAAACATAAGATTTTTTTATTTGTGAACAATTAAATGTTAGAACTGGTTGCAACAGTTCCAAATGGTCAGTGAATACAGTATGTATATTTACTTTTAATAATGTAGGTACTTGTTTAATATTCAAATGTTCCTCTTATTCTTAGAATTAGTCAGCTAATTAGCTTTAATCATCTAGGAATATTATCGAAATTGAAATACATTTCGAGTTCTCTACTTTCCGCACTAAACACAAGAAAAGATTTTCTAAAATTTATGAAGTTATTTCTCTTGCCGTCACCAAACATTGTAAATTTTGAAATTTCTCAACTAATTCATTTCTTTAAATTCCTTTTATCCACATTTTATTTACTTCACATAATTACTCTTTACCAAATGTGCCCTTAAGCTAATGTATTAGCAATTGCTACGATCCGTGCCTATATATTATTTATTGTTCTAATTAAATTAAAAAAATATTAGTCAAGCAAAAGCGGTTCTGGACTTTGATTTTGGTGGTTGGCTTATTAATTTGAAGAAAAGACATGTTGAATAACTTATCTAAATTTTGACTAAGAAAAGGTTCATCGACTTCCATTTTGGGGTTGACTAATTGATTGCAAGAAAAGACATGTTTAATAACTTGTCTAGAGAAATGGAATTGATACAATATCACTTGTTTGGTAAGGAATGAATTCGGAAACTCCCAGAAATAAGAAATCTCGAGAAATGAATCATTTGTATTTTGTTTTCATCCCATCTTTTAGCGAAGTCAGAGAAGTAAATTTTATGATGGTAAATATATCTGCTTTTCTCAATTGAGAAATGACAGGGTTTTAATAAAAAAAAATTGGTTTAAATACACACAATCATGTGCTCTGAAAATTCTAAACATGATCAAATAAATCTTTAGAACCCCTAGTAGCCATCAGCTCCTTCACTATTGTTGCTCCGATGTCGACTCTCCCATTGTTCTTCTTCTCCGGCGAAAAATATGTCATTGTCTACTCCTCCTTCGCTGCTCAATCTCTTGGGATTTTATAACTACCACCCTTCTTCTTCACATCATAAAATTTTTGGGGATAAAAGGGGTTTCCATGTTCTTGTTCTAAGTATTTACCATGTGTAAACGAAGAAGAGGAAGAAGATGGGTTGTGTTTGGAATGAAGTGTGGGTGACATACTGACATTGAACATTTAATATAATGGACCCCATCAACTAATAAAATATATTGATAAATAGTATGTTGGGTATATGAAATTATTATTTTGTTTGTGTGTAAATGAAGTGTTTGTTTTAGTTTAGGGTTGAAATTAAAATATGAAATATTATTGGTGTTATGGTGTTATTGGGATGTTATGGTTGTGAGTGTTTTTGGGAATGTTAATGTTAAATGTTAAAAGCGATGTGACGTGGAATGTGTTATTGGTGTTATAGTGTTATGAATGGGAGTGCTCTTATAGTGAAGGTAGATAGATATAGATAGAAATGGAATTGATACAATATCCATTGTTTAGTACCCAAGGAATTAGGAAACACAGATAAATAAGAAATCTCGAGAAATGAATCTTTTGTATTTTGTTTTCCATCCCATCTTGTAGAGAAGTTGGAGAAATCAATTTTATGATCGCAAATATCTCTAATTTTTCCATTTGAGAAATGATGTGCTTTTAATAAAAAAGAGGTACAAATACACACGGTCGTGTGCTTGGCACATTTTTAAACAAGATCAAATAAATTTTAAGAACCCTAGTAGTCATATGCTCTTTCACTATTATTGCTCCGATGTCTACTCCACCATTGTTCCTTCTCCGACGAAGAAACCATCACTGTCTTCTCTTTCGCCGTTGCCCGATCTCTGCAGACTTATATAACTACCGCACTTCTTCTTCACATCATGAAATTTTGGGAATAAAAGGGGTTTTCATGTTATTGTTTTAAGTATTTATGATGTTTAACGATTAAAATTTTATTTGTATTTTGTTGATCTCGGAATGTTTTTTCTTAGGGCAAAACATATTTATTTTATTTTGTGAACAAATAAATGTTAGAACTGGTTGCAACGGTTCCAAAAGGTTTGTGAACACAAGTATTTAAATATTTACTTTTAATAATGCAGGTACTTGTTTAATGTTCATTTGTTCCTCTCAATCTCTCGATTTGTTAGCTTTAATTATATAGGAATGTTAAAAAAATAATGCTAAGAGACCCACTATCGAGATTGAAATACATTTCGAGTTCTCTACTTTCCGCACCAAACACAAGAAAAGATTTTCTCAGATTATCAAGTTTATTTCTCTTGTCGTTACCAAACATTGTAAATTTTGAATTATCTCAACTAATTCCTTTCTCAATATTATTTCATTTCACATAATTTCTCTACTAAGCATGCGTAAATGGTCAATATTACCAATTGCTAGAGTCCAACCCTTATATATTATTTATTATTGTACTTAACTTAAAAAAAAAACTTTATTTGTCAAGTAAAAAGCGGTTCCTTGAATTCAATTTTGTGGTTGGCAAATTGACGGAAGAAAAGACATCTTGAATAACTTAACTAAATTGTGACTAAGAAAAGCATTTCCTCGACTTCAATTTTGGTGGTTGGAAAATTGATTGCAAGAAAAGACATGTTGAATAACTTGTCTAGAGAAATGGAATTGATACAATATCCATTGTTTGGTACGCAAGAAATATGGAAACTCCAAGAAATAAGGAATCTCGAGAAATGAATCCTTTGTAATTTGTTTTCATCACATCTTGTAGAGAAGTCGGAGAAATAAATTTTATGATGGTAAATATCTCCGCTTTTCTCAATTGAGAATGATGGTGCTTTAATAAAAAAAAATTGGTATAAATACACACAATCATGGCTCTGAACATTCCAAAAATGATCTAATAAATTTTTAGAGCTCCTTCACAATTGTTGCTCCGATGTCGCTTCTTCTATTGCTCTTTTTCTCCGACGAAAAATTTGTCATCGTCTTCTCCTCCTTCATTGCCCAATCTCTTGGGATTGTTATAACCACCACCTTCTTCTTCTTATCATAAAAGTTTGGGGATGAAAGGGTTTTCATGTCCTAGTTTTAAGTATTTACCATGTTTAAAGATTAAAATTTTATTTGTATTTTGTTCATCTCAATTTTTTTCTTTGGACAAAAACATACGATTTTTTATATGTGAACAAATAAATGTTAGAACTTGTTGCAACAGTTCCAAAAGGTCTGTGAACACAATATGTATATTTACTTTTAATAATGTAGGTACTTGTTTAATATTCAAACGAACCTGTTATTCTCAGAATTAGTCAGCTAATTAGCTTTAATCATCTAGGAATGTTATCGAAATTGAAATACATTTCGAGCTCTCTACTTTCCGCACCAAACACAAGAATAGATTTTCTAAAATTACTGAAGTCATTTCTCTTGTCGTCACCAAACATTGTAAATTTTGAAATTTCTCAACTAATTCATTTCTTTAAATTCCTTTTCTCCACATTATTTCACTTCACATAATTTCTCTTTACCAAGTGTGCCCTTAAGCTAATGTATTAGCAATTGCTAGAGTCCCGTACCTATATATTATTTATTGTTCTACTTATATTAAAAAAAAAGAAAAAAAAAACTTTATTAGTCAAGCAAAAAAGCGGTTCCTTGACTTCAATTTTGGTGGTTGGCTTATTAACTGGAAGAAAAGACATGTTGAATAACTTATCTAAATTTTGACTAATAAAAGCAGTTCCTCGACTTTCATTTTGGGGGTTGACTAATTGATTGCAAGAGAAGACATGTTGAATAACTTGTCTAGAGAAATGGAATTGATACAATATCAATTGTTTTGTACGCAAGGAATTAGGAAACTCCAAGAAATAAGAAATCTCGATAAATGAATCCTTTGTATTTTGTTTTCATCCCAACTTGTAGAAGTCGAGAAATAAATTTTATAATGTTAAATATCTCCGCTTTTCTCAATTGAGAAATGATGGGGTTTTAATAAAAAAAATTGAAACACACAATCATGTGCTCTGAACATTCTAAACATGATCAAATATATTTTTAGAACCCCTAGCAGCCATCAACTCCTTCACTATTGTTGCTCCGATGTCGACTCTTCCATTGTTCTTCTTCTCTGGCGAAAAATCTGTCATTTTCTTCTCGTCCTTCACTGCTCAATCTCTTGGGATTGTTATAACTACCACCCTTCTTCTTCACATCATAAATTTTTTTAGAATTTTAGGGATAAAAGGGGTTTTCATGTTCTTGTTTAAAGTATTTACCATGTTTAAAGATTAAATTTTTATTTGTATTTTGTTCATCTCAATTTTTTTTCTTTCTACAAAGCAAAAGATTTTTTTATTTGTGAACACAGTATGTATATTTACTTTTAATAATGTAGGTACTTGTTTAATATTCAAAAGAACCTGTTATTCTAAGAATTAGTCAGCTAATTAGCTTTAATCATCTAGGAATGTTATCGAAATTGAAATACATTTCGAGCTCTCTACTTTTCGAACCAAACACAAGAATAGATTTTCTAAAATTTCTAAAGTCATTTCTCTTGTCGTCACCAAACATTGTAAATTTTGAAATTTCTCAACTAATTCATTTCTTTAAATTTCTTTTCTCCACATTATCTCACATCACATAATTTCTCTTTACCTAATGTGCCCTTAAGCTAATGTATTAGCAATTGCTAGAGTCCCGTACCAATATATTAATTATTGTTCTACTTATATACATATATATATATATATATATATATATATATATATATATATATATATATATATAAAACTTTATTAGTCAAGTAAAAAGCGGTTCCTCGACTTTAATTTTGGTGGTTGGCTTATTAACTGGAAGAAAAGACGTGTTGAATAATCTAAATTTTGACTAATAAAAGCAGTTCCGCGACTTCCATTTCGGGGTTGATTAATTGATTGCAAGACATGTTGAATAACTTGTCTAGAGAAATGGAATTGATGTATATCAATTGTTTGGTACGCAAGGAATTAGGAAACTCCAAGAAATAAGAAATCTCGATAAATGAATCCTTTGTATTTTGTTTTCATTCCATCTTGTAGATAAATCGGAGAAATAGATTTTATGATGGCAAATATCTATGGTTTTCTCAATTGAGAAATGATGGGGTTTTAATAAAACAAATCGGTATAAATACACACAATCATGTGCTCTGAACATTCTAAACATGATCAAATATATTTTTAGAACCCCTAGCAGCCATCAACTCCTTCACTATTGTTGCTCCGATGTCGACTCTTCCATTGTTCTTCTTCTCTGGCGAAAAATCTGTCACTGTCTTCTCCTCCTTCGCTGCTCAATCTCTTGGGATTGTTATAACTACCACCCTTCTTCTTCACATCACAAAAGTTTTGGGGATAAAAGGGGTTTTCTTGTTCTTGTTTTAAGTATTTACCATGTTTAAGGATTAAAATTTTATTTGTATTTTGTTCATCTCAATTTTTTTTCTTTGTACAAAGCATAAGATTTTTTTATTTGTGAACAAATAAATGTTATAACTTGTTGCAACAGTTCCAAAAGGTCTGTGAACACAATACGTATATTTACTCTTAATAATGTAGGTACTTGTTTAATATTCAAATGTTCCTCTTATTCTTAGAATTAGATCTAGGAATTTTTCAAATTGAAATACATTTGAGTTCTCTACTTTCCGCACTAAACACAAGAAAAGATTTTCTAAATTTTCTAAAGTTATTTCTCTTGCCATCACCAAACTTTGTAAATTTTGAAATTTCTCGACTATATCATTTCTTTTAATTCCTTTTCTCCACTTTATTTCACTTTACATAATTTCTCTTTACCAAATGTTCCTTAAGATAATGTATTAGCAATTGCTAGAGTCCCGCGCCTATATATTATTTATTGTTCTACTTAAATAAAAAAAAAAAAAAAACTTTATTAGTCAAGAAAAAAAATTGTTCCTCGACTTTAATTTTGGTGGTTGGCTTATTAATTGGAAGAAAAGACATGTTGAATAACTTATCTAGATTTTGACTAATAAAAGCAGTTCCTCGACTTCCATTTTGGGGGTTAACAAATTGATTGCAAGAAAAGACATGTATTGAATAACTTGTCTAGAAATGGAATTGATACAATTTCAATTGTTTGGTATGCAAGGAATTACGAAAATCCAAGAAATAAGAAATCTCGAGAAATGAATCCTTTGTATTTTGTTTTCATCCCCTCTTGTAGAGAAGCCGGAGAAATAAATTTTATTATGGTAAATATCCCCGCTTTTCTCAAATGAGAAATGATGGGTTTTAATAAAAAGAAAAATTGGTAGAAATACACACAATCATGTGCTCTGAACATTCTAAACATGATAAAATAAAATTTTAAAACCCCTACCAGACATCAACTCCTTCACTATTATTGCTCCGATGTCGACTCCTTCATTGTTCTTCTTCTCCGTCAAAAAATATGTCATTGTCTTCTCATCCTTTGTCTGCTTAATCCCTTGGAATTGTTATACCTACCACCTTCTTCTTCACATCATAAAATTTTGGGGTAAGGGTTTTGATGTTCTTGTTTTAAGTATTTACCAAGTTTAAAGATTAATATTTTATTTGTATTTTGTTCATCTCAATTTTTTCTTTGTACAAAACATATGATTTTTTTATTTGTGAACAAATAAATGTTAGAACTTGTTGCAATAGTTCCGAAAGGTCTGTGAACATGTATGCATATTTACTTTTAATAATGCGGTACTTGTTTAATATTCCTAGTTCCTCTTATTCTCTAATTAGTCACTAGTTAGCTTTAATCATCTAGGAATGTTATCGAAATTTAAATACATTTCGAGTGCTCTACTCTCGCACCAAACACAAGAAAAGATTTTCCAAAATTTATAAAATTATTTCTCTTGCGTCACCAAACATTGTAAATTTTGAAATTTCTCAACTAATTCATTTCTTTAAATTCCTTTTCTCCACATTATTTCACTTCACATAATTTCTATTTAACAAATATGCCCTTAAGCTAATGTATTAGCAATTGCTAGAGTCCCGCCTATATATTATTTATTGTTCTACTTGAATTAAAAAAAACTATATTAGTCAAGCAAAAAGCGGTCCCTCGACTTTAATTTTGGTAGTTTGCTTATTAATTGGAAAAAAAGACATGTTGAATAACTTATCTAAATTTTGACTAATATAAGCAGTTCCTCGACTTCCATTTTGGGGGTTGACTAATTTATTGCAAGAAAAGACATGTTGAATAACTTGTCTAGAGAAATGGAATTGATACAATATTAATTGTTTGGTACGCAAGGAATTAGGAAACTCCAAGAAATAAGAAATCTAGAAATGAATCCTTTGTATTTTGTTTTCATCCCATCATGTAGAAGTCGAGAAATAAATTTTATGATGGTAAATATGAGCTCTTTTATCAATTGAGAAATGTTGGGTTTTAATAAAATAATTTAGTATAAACACACACAATCATGTGCTCGAATATTCTAAACATGATCTAATAAATTTTAGAACTCCTAGCGACCATCGCTCCTTCACGATTGTTGCTCGATGTCGACTCTTCCATTGTTCTTCTTCTCCGACGAAAAATATGTCATTTTCCTCTTCTCCTTCGCTGCTCAATCTCTTGGGATTGTTATAACTACCACCCTTCTTCTTCACATCATAAATTTTTTGGGGATAAAAGGGGTTTTCATGTTCTTGTTTTAAATATTTACCATGTTTAAAGATTAAAATTTTATTTTTATTTTGTTCATCTCAATTTATTTTCTTTGTACAAAAGATAAGATTTTTTTATTTATAAACAAATAAATGTTAGAACTTGTTGCAACAGTTCAAAAGGTGCGTGAACACAATATGTATATTTACTTTTAATAATGCAGGTACTTGTTTAATAATCAAATGTTCCTCTTATTTTCAGAATTAGTCAGCTAATTAGCTTTAATCATCGAGGAATGTTATCGAAATTGAAATACATTTCGAGTTCTCTACTTTCCGCACTAAACACAAGAAAAGGTTTTCTAAAATTTCTAATGTTTTAACAATGGCTAGAGTCCCGCACGTATATATTATTTATTGTTCTACTTAAATTAAAAAAAAACTTTATTAGTCAAGCAAAAAAGCGGTTCCTCGACTTTAATTTTGGTGGTTGGCTTATTAATTGGAAGAAAAGACATGTTGAATAACTTATCTATATTTTGACTAATAAAATCAGTTCCTCGACTTCCATTTTGGGGGTTGACTAATTGATTGCAAGAAAAGACATGTTGAATAACTTGTCTAGAGAAATGGAATTGATACAATATCAATTGTTTGCACGCAAGGAATTAGGAAACTCAAGAAATAAGAAATCTCGATAAATGAATCCTTTGTATTTTGTTTTCATTCCATCTTGTAGATAAGTCGAAGAAATAAATTTTATGATTTTAAATATCTCCGCTTTTCTCAATTGAGAAATGATGGGGTGTTAATAAAAAAATTGGAATGAATAAACACAATCATGTGGTCTGAACATTCTAAACATGATCAAATAAATTTTTAGAACCCCTAGCAGCCATCAACTCCTTCACTATTGTTGCTCCGATGTCGACTCTTCCATTGTTCTTCTTCTCTGGCAAAGAATCTGTCATTGTCTTCTCCTCCTTCGCTGCTCAATCTCTTGGGATTGTGATAACTACCACCCTTCTTCTTCACATCATAAAACTTTTGGGGATAAAAGGGGTTTTCATGTTCTTGTTTTAAGTATTTACCATGTTTAAAGATTAAAATTTTATTTGTATTTTGTTCATCTCGATTTTGTTTCTTTGTACAAAGCATAAGATTGTTTTATTTGTGAACAAATAAATGTTATAACTTGTGGCAACAGTTCCAAAAGGTCTGTGAACACAGTATGTGTATTTACTTTTAATAATGAAGGTACTTGTTTAATATTCAAATGTTCCTCTTATTCTTAGAATTAGTCAGCTAATTAGCTTTAATCATCCAGCAATTTTATCGAAATTGAAATACATTTCGAGTTCTCTACTTTCCGCACTAAACACAAGAAATGGTTTTCTAAAATTTCTAAAGTTATTTCTCTTCTTGCTACCCAACATTGTAAATTTTGAAATTTCTCAACTAATTCATTTCTTTTAATTCTTTTTCTCCACATTATTTCACTTCACATAATTCTATTTACCAAACGTGCCCTTAAGCTAATGTTTTAGCAATGGCTAGAGTCCCGCACGTATATATTATTTATTGTTCTACTTAAATTAAAAAAAAACTTTATTAGTCAAGCAAAAAAGCGGTTCCTCGACTTTAATTTTGGTGGTTGGCTTATTAATTGGAAGAAAAGACATGTTGAATAACTTATCTAAATTTTGACTAATAGAAGCAGTTCCTCGACTTCCATTTTGGGGGTTGACTAATTGATTGCAAGAAAAGACATGTTGAATAACTTGTCTAGAGAAATGGAATTGATACAATATCAATTGTTTGGCACGCAAGGAATTAGGAAACTCCAAGAAATAAGAAATCTCGATAAATGAATCCTTTGTATTTTGTTTTCATTCCATCTTGTAGATAAGTCGGAGAAATAAATTTTATGATGTTAAACATCTCTGCTTTTCTCAACTGAGAAATGATGGGGTTTTAATAAAAAAATTGGTATGAATACACACAATCATGTGCTCTGAACATTCTAAACATGATCAAATAAATTTTTAGAACCCCTAGCAGCCATCAACTCCTTCACTATTGTTGCTCCGATGTCGACTCTTCCATTGTTCTTCTTCTCTGGCAAAGAATCTGTCATTGTCTTCTCCTCCTTCGCTGCTCAATCTCTTGGGATTGTGATAACTACCACCCTTCTTCTTCACATCATAAAACTTTTGCGGATAAAAGGGGTTTTCATGTTCTTGTTTTA
Source organism: Chrysanthemum lavandulifolium (assembly GCA_022545495.1). Classification (NCBI taxonomy): domain Eukaryota; kingdom Viridiplantae; phylum Streptophyta; class Magnoliopsida; order Asterales; family Asteraceae; genus Chrysanthemum; species Chrysanthemum lavandulifolium. The sequence goes on along the minus strand of CM040244.1, from coordinate 10,830,650 downwards.
AGTATTTACCATGTTTAAAGATTAAAATTTTATTTGTATTTTGTTCATCTCGATTTTGTTTCTTTGTACAAAGCATAAGATTGTTTTATTTGTGAACAAATAAATGTTATAACTCAGGCAACAGTTCCAAAAGGTCTCGTGAACACAGTATGTGTATTTACTTTTAATAATGAAGGTACTTGTTTAATATTCAAATGTTCCTCTTATTCTTAGAATTAGTCACTAATTAGCTTTAATCATCTAGCAATTTTATCGAAATTGAAAAACATTTCGAGTTCTCTACTTTCCGCACTAAACACAAGAAAAGGTTTTCTAAAATTTCTTAAGTTATTTCTCTTGCCTTCACCCAACATTGTAAATTTTGAAATTTCTCAACTAATTCATTTCTTTTAATTCCTTTTCTCCACATTATTTCACTTCACATAATTCTCTTTACCAAACGTGCCCTTAAGCTAATGTTTTAGCAATGGCTAGAGTCCGCACAAGATATATTATTTATTATTCTACTTAAATTAGAAAAAAAACTTTATTAGTCAAGCAAAAAGCGGTTCCTCGACTTTAATTTTGGTGGTTGGCTTATTAATTGGAAGAAATGACATGTTGAATAACTTATCTAAATTTTGACTAATAAAAGCGGTTCCTCGACTTCAAATTTTGGGGTTGATTAATTGATTGCAAGAAAAGACATGTATTGAATAACTTGTTCGGAGAAATGGAATTGATACAATATCAATTGTTTGGTATGCAAGGAATTAGGAAACTCAAGAAATAAGAGATCTAGAAATGAATCCTTTGTATTTTGTTTTCATCCCATCTTGTAGAGAAACCGAGAAATAAATTTTATTATGGTAAATATCTCCGCTTTTCTCAATAGAGAAATGATGGTTTTAATAAAAAGAAAAATTGGTGAAATACACACAATCATGTGCTCTGAACATTCTAAACATGATAAAATAAATTTTAGAACCCTTAGCGACCATTAGCTCCTTCACTATTGTTGCTCGATTTCGACTCCTCCATTGTTCTTCTTCTCCCACAAAAATATGTCATTGTCTTCTCATCCTTCACGCTTAATCCTTGGGATTGTTATAACTACCACCCTTCTTCTTCACATCATACTATTTTAGGGGTAAGGGGTTTTCATGTTCTTGTTTCAAGTATTTACCATGTTTAAAGATTAATATTTTACTTGTATTTTGTTCATCTCAATTTTTTTTCTTTGTACAAAACATATGATTTTTTTATTTGTGAACAAATAAATGTTAGAACTTGTTGCAATAGTTTCAAAAGGTCTGTGATCACAGTATGTATATTTACTTTTAATAATGCAGGTACTTGTTTAATATTCAAAGTTCCTCTTATTCTCAGAATTAGTCAGCTAGTTAGCTTTAATCATCTAGGAATGTTATCGAAATTGAAATACATTTGAGTTCTCTACTTTCCGCACCAAACATAAGAAAAGATTTTACAAAATTTATAAAATTATTTCTCTTGTCGTCACCAAAGATTGTAAATTTTAAATTTCTCAACTAATTCATTTCTTTAAATTCCTTTTATCCACATTTTATTTACTTCACATAATTTCTCTTTACCAAATGTGCCCTTAAGCTAATGTATTAGCAATTGCTACTGATCTTGTGCCTATATATTATTTATTGTTCTAATTAAATAAAAAATATATATTAGTCAAGCAAAAAGCGGTTCCTCGACTTTGATTTTGGTGGTTGGCTTATTAATTTGAAGAAAAGACATGTTCAATAACTTATCTAAATTTTGACTAAGAAAAGCGGTTCATCGACTTCCATTTTGGGGTTGACTAATTGATTGCAAGAAAAGACATGTTGAATAACTTGTCTAGAGAAATGGAATTGATACAATATCACTTGTTTGGTACGGAAGGAATTCGAAACCCGTAAATAAGAAATCTCGAGAAATGAATCCTTTGTATTTTGTTTTCATCCCATCTTTGAGAAGTCGAGAAGTAAATTTTATGATGGTAAATATCTCGCTTTTATCAATTGAGAAATGACGGGTTTTAATAAAAAATTTGTTTTAAATACACACAATCATGTGCTCTGAAAATTCTAAACATGATCAAATAAATCTTTAGAACCCCTAGTAGCCATCATCTCCTTCACTATTGTTGCTCCGATGTCGACTCTCCCATTGTTCTTCTTCTCCGGCGAAAAATATGTCATTGTCTTCTCCTCCATCGCTGCTCAATCTCATGGGATTGTTATAACTACCACCCTTCTTCTTCACATCATAAAATTTTTGGGGATAAAAGGGGTTTTAATGTTCTTGTTTTAAGTATTTACCGTGTTTAAAGATTAATATTTTATTTGTATTTTGTTCATCTCAAATTTTTTTCTTTGTACAAAACATATGATTATCTTATTTGTGAAAAAATAAATGTTACAACTTGTTGCAACAGTTTCAAAATGTCTGTGAACACACTATGTATATTCACTTTTAATAATGCATGTTCTTGTTTAATATTCAAATGTTCCTCTTATTCTCAGAATTAGACAGCTAATTAGCTTTAATCATCTAGGAATGTTATCGAAATTGAAATACATTTCGAGTTCTCTACTTTCCGCACCAAACATAAGAAAAGATTTTCCAAAATTTATAAAATTATTTATGTTGCCGTCACCAAACATTGTAAATTTTCAAATTTCTCAACTAATTCATTTCTTTAAATTGTTTTCTCCACATTATTTCACTTCACATAATTTCTCTTTACCAAATGTGCCCTAAAGCTAATGTATTAGCAATTGCTAGAGTCCCGCGCCAATATATTATTTATTGTTCTACTTAAATTAAAAAAAACTATATTAGTCAAGCAAAAAAGTGGTCCCTCGACTTTAATTTTGGTGGTTTGCTTATTAATTGGAAGAAAAGACATGTTGAATAACTTATCTAAATTTGGACTAATAAAGCGCCCTCGACTTCCATTTTGGGGTTGACTAATTGATTGCAAGAAAAGACATGTTGAATAACTTGTCTAGAGAAATGGAATTGATACAATATCAATTGTTTGGTACGCAAGGAATTAGGAAACCCAAGAAATAAGAAATCTCGAGAAATATATTTTATGATGGTAAATATCAAGACTTTTCTCAATTGAGAAATGTTGGGGTTTTAATAAAAAAATTTGGTATAAATACACATAATCATGTGCTGTTAACATTCTAAACATGATAGAATATATTTTTAGAACCCGTAGCAGCCATCAACTCCTTCACTATTGTTGCTCCGATGTTGACTCTTCCATTGTTCTTCTTCTCTGGTGAAAAATCTGTCATTGTCTTCTCCTCCTTCGCTGCTCAATCTCTGGGGATTGTTATAACTACCACCCTTCTTCTTTACATCATAAAATTTTTGGGGATAAAAAGGGTTTTCAAGTTCTTGTTTTAAGTATTTACCATGTTTAGAGATTAAAATTTTATTTTTATTTTGTTCATCTCAATTTATTTTCTTTGTACAAAACATAAGATTTTTTTATTTGTGAACAATTAAATGTTAGAACTGGTTGCAACAGTTCCAAATGGTCAGTGAATACAGTATGTATATTTACTTTTAATAATGTAGGTACTTGTTTAATATTCAAATGTTCCTCTTATTCTTAGAATTAGTCAGCTAATTAGCTTTAATCATCTAGGAATATTATCGAAATTGAAATACATTTCGAGTTCTCTACTTTCCGCACTAAACACAAGAAAAGATTTTCTAAAATTTATGAAGTTATTTCTCTTGCCGTCACCAAACATTGTAAATTTTGAAATTTCTCAACTAATTCATTTCTTTAAATTCCTTTTATCCACATTTTATTTACTTCACATAATTACTCTTTACCAAATGTGCCCTTAAGCTAATGTATTAGCAATTGCTACAGTCCCGTGCCTATATATTATTTATTGTTCTAATTAAATTAAAAAAAAATATTAGTCAAGCAAAAAAGCGGTTCCTGGACTTTGATTTTGGTGGTTGGCTTATTAATTTGAAGAAAAGACATGTTGAATAACTTATCTAAATTTTGACTAAGAAAAGCAGTTCATCGACTTCCATTTTGGGGGTTGACTAATTGATTGCAAGAAAAGACATGTTTAATAACTTGTCTAGAGAAATGGAATTGATACAATATCACTTGTTTGGTAAGGAATGAATTCGGAAACTCCCAGAAATAAGAAATCTCGAGAAATGAATCATTTGTATTTTGTTTTCATCCCATCTTTTAGCGAAGTCAGAGAAGTAAATTTTATGATGGTAAATATATCTGCTTTTCTCAATTGAGAAATGACAGGGTTTTAATAAAAAAAAATTGGTTTAAATACACACAATCATGTGCTCTGAAAATTCTAAACATGATCAAATAAATCTTTAGAACCCCTAGTAGCCATCAGCTCCTTCACTATTGTTGCTCCGATGTCGACTCTCCCATTGTTCTTCTTCTCCGGCGAAAAATATGTCATTGTCTACTCCTCCTTCGCTGCTCAATCTCTTGGGATTTTATAACTACCACCCTTCTTCTTCACATCATAAAATTTTTGGGGATAAAAGGGGTTTTAATGTTCTTGTTTTAAGTATTTACCGTGTTTAAAGATTAATATTTTATTTGTATTTTGTTCATCTCAAATTTTTTTCTTTGTACAAAATATATGATTATCTTATTTGTGAAAAAATAAATGTTACAACTTGTTGCAACAGTTTCAAAATGTCTGTGAACACACTATGTATATTCACTTTTAATAATGCATGTTCTTGTTTAATATTCAAATGTTCCTCTTATTCTCAAAATTAGACAGCTAATTAGCTTTAATCATCTAGGAATGTTATCGAAATTGAAATACATTTCGAGTTCTCTACTTTCCGCACCAAACACAAGAAAAGATTTTCTAAAATTTCTAAAGTTATTTCTCTTGCCGTCACCAAACATTGTAAATTTTAAAATTTCTCAACTAATTCATTTCTTTAAATTTCTTTTCTCCACATTATTTCACTTCACATAATTCGCTTTACCAAGTTAACTAGGAGTATCTTTTATATAGCCGTCTATTTTATCTCTAACCTTTATGGCGATTTTCTTCCCTTGAAACCCTAGGTCCGAATTTTTTCACCTAGGGATTACTTCTTCCAATTAAAATTCAAAGTAAATTAATCTACATAATCGGTTATATTATGTTTAGAGAGGATCCCATCCATGATTTTCATTCAAACCGGTTAGGTTTTGATTGATTGGGAAGCGGCGGCTAGGTTATCTAAGGATTCATAACCGGTTTGTTTTGATGGATTTATCTTGTGTGGCTTTCTGCTATGCAGATCTGGTAGATAAACAAGGATAATTTGTAATGATTTTCATAACAGTATTGTTAGGGTTATATCATTATCCTTGTTTCGTGGTTATTCTCCGGTTTCGGATGTGGTGTCTGATGCATGTTGAATTCCGGCATGGTGGTTGCGGCGTGGGGTTGGGATTTATCTCACAATGGTCGCACGTATATGTGGCTAGGTTAGGGTGCCTGTATCTTAGTCGCTTGGTGGTGTTGCAGTTTTTGGAGTGAGGCTGATTAGGGTTTCATCCAAGAACTGCTACATATTGGTTGTGGTTGGTGGTTCATGGTGGATTGCGGTGCTTGGGATTTCTTGGGTTTGAAATTTGCATGAGGGTTGGCCTTGGGTTTTCTTGTTACGGCTAGGGTTGGGGTGGACCGGATTTGGGTTCCATGATGATCTTGATGTTGTTTTGTGGCTGTTTTTCAGCCGTATGGGGTGTACCTGGTCCTTTGGCCATCATTGGTGTTGGTTGGCAATGCGACTTGAGATGCATTTGCTGCTATTGTAGCTTGGATGTTGGTGGCGCAATCATAGGTCAAGCTATGAAGAACTTGAAGACAGAGTGCTCACCATGGATGCGGTTCAATGAACCTGGTTTTTCTTACATTTTGATTGTTAATTTAAATGTAATTTGGTTTCTATTTTGTTTGTCTAGTTGGTTGTAACTAGTTGATCGTTTGTGGCCTGTCACGAATGATATAGGGTTTGTTCAAGCGGTTGCTTGAGGTTAATGTGGTATTTCACTCACATTCCATTGTACTTAAACGGATTTTTGGTGTAACGTATTTTACCAAGGTGAAAAATCCCTTTTACCCATAATTTCTCTTTACCAAATGTGCCCTTAATCTAATGTATTAGCAATTGCTAGAGTCCCGTGCCTATATATTATTTATTGTTCTACTTAAATTAAAGTAAAAAAAAACTTTATTAGTCAAGCAAAAAAGCGGTTCCTCGACTTTAATTTTGGTGGTTGGCTTATTAATTGGAAGAAAAGACATATTAAATAACTTATCTAAATTTTGACTAAGAAAAGCAGTTCTTCGACTTCCAATTTGGGGGTTAACTAATTGATTGCAAGAAAAGACATGCTGAATAACTTTTCTAGAGAAATGGAATTGATACAATATCAATTGTTTTGTACGCAAGGAATTAGGAAACTCCAAGAAATAAGAAATCTCAAGAAATGAATCCTTTGTATTTTGTTTTCATCCCATCTTGTAGAGAAGTCGGAGAAATAAATTTTATGATGGTAAATATCTCCGCTTATCTCAATTGAGAAGTGATGGGGTTTTAATAAAACGAAATTGGTATAAATACACACAATTATGTGCTCTGAACATTCTAATCATGATCAAATAAATTTTTAGAACCCCTAGCAGCCATCAGCTCCTTCACTATTGTTGCTCCAATGTCGACTCCTCCATTGTTCTTCTTCTCCGGCGAAAAATCTGTCATTGTCTTCTCCTCCTTCGTTGCTCAATCTCTTGGGATTTTTATAACTACCACCCTTCTTCTTCACATCATCAAATTTTGGGGATAAAAGGGGTTTCCATGTTCTTGTTCTAAGTATTTACCATGTTTAAACATTCAAATTTTATTTGTATTTTTTTCATCTCAATTTGTTTTCTTTGTACAAAACATATGATTTTTTATTTGTGAACAAATAAATGTTAGAACTTGTTGCAACAGTTCCAAAGGGTCTGTGAGCACAATATGTATATTTACCTTTAATAATGCAGGTACTTGTTTAATATTCAAATGTTCCTCTTATTCTCAGGATTAGTCAGCTAATTAGCTTTAATCATCTAAGAATGTTATTGTTAGCCTTGATTATTTTTATTAGAAGTGATGGTCATTCACGATTAGGAACTTTGTAATGTGTGTTAGATATCGTGATAGAATAGTCAACGGGCTCGTGGATTGGGGTAAGCTAATTGGGCATTAGTTAAGTTAAGCTAGCCTTGTCTAGTTCGTGTAACCCAAGCCCAATCCAAGTCCATCTCAAGGCCCATGGCCAAGCCTTAGGGCATCATCCTCTTACTATAAATACCCTCAAGTATGTCATTTGAGGGTGTGCTTGAGTGTGTGTGTGTGTGTTTTCCTTTGAAGCAATATACAACTTATTGGTTCATCTTTCTTCTCTCTACCTCTCTAAACATATACGCATAATATATTCAAGTCACCATCTAATCTTAATCTTTCTTATTTACGCATAACTGTTTGTTATACGTGTTTGTGTTGTAAAGGTTGTTATTGTGATAAGGTATATGTGATAAAAGGGGCTTTACGTGTTTTTCTTCACTTTTAAGCTCGTTTTTGGTTATTGGTCATTTCTACTCGTAACTTTTCTAGCCACTTTGGGTGAAAAAGGTCACCATTTTGGGTTATTCGAGTGTTTTTAAGGCTTTTCGTGCAAAAGATATCATTTGAATCATTGGAAATTTCTTACGAGTAGAAGTCAAAAGTCAAAACCCTAGTTTTCTACTCAGAACTTTTCTAAGCACTTTGGGTGAAAAAGGTTAACATTTTTGTGTTATTTGAGTGTTTTAAGGCTATCTGCAAGAGAAATTGGTTGAATCATTGAAAATTTTTACGAGTAAGTCAAAACCCTAGTTCTACTCGTGAAGAAAGTCAACTACTCATAACTTTTCTACTGTAACTTTTGGTGAAGAATCTTGAGCTATAACTACGCGACTCTGCTTCCTCACTGGATAAGTTTGTGGAACACTTCGACTTTGGATATCTCTTACAATCGTGATAGTGTAAAGGATTTTGGATTCTACGCGTAAGTTGGGTTCCCACGCATAAGAATTTCCCACGCTAAGATTCCCACGCCTAAGCATCCTACGATAAGATCCCACGACAAGATCCCACGACAAGATCCCACGCCTAAGCATCCCACGATAAGATCCCACGACAAGATCCCACGATAAGATCCCACGCCTAAGCCATCCTACTCAGAACTCGTAGTCTACGTAACTTCCTCTTCCTACGCCTAAGCTTTTCAAAAAAAAAAAAAAAAAAAAAAAAAAAAAAAAAAAGTTTTTCATGGAAAACTTGAGTAAAATTTAATTTTTCGAGGAGACTAAACGCTCAATTTTACGAGATTCAAATTTTGGTATAACTTGAAAATTTTGTCAAAATTCAAATTTTGGACCTAAATTCAAATTTTTCTCAAATTTGGCCAAAATTGTCATAACTCAAATTTTCATACACCCTTAGAATTGATTTTTATAGTGAATTTCAAATTTGGGCGAAAATTTTTAAGAACCAAGTTTACGAGTACGACCTTCGGATAAACCTCAACCGACCATAACTTATCAAACACAACTCCTTTATCGTTGAATCGATCCTACATCAACTTTATCGATCATACCTTCATCAATGGCTACTCAACAAGACATTCATGTACCGGGCCGAAAACCGACCTCCTATGTTAGCAAAAGGTGGTTATCTTCAATGGACAAGTCGAATGTCCGTTACATAAAGACCAAACCTAATGGGAAACTCATGATTAAATCCATTCGGGATGGACCCTTCCAACCTCGACAAGTTCATGTACCGAAATGCAGACGCAACACCTCCCATCCCACCATCCTCTCATCTTCAAACCGAATCAATACATCAAGAGGATCAAACAAGTCGATGCGTATGACATGGCAATTCATATTATCCAACTGGGTTTACCAATAGACATCTTTGCTGCGGTAGACAAGGTTGTGAAACCGCTTCGATATGTGGGAACGTGTTAGACGGCTATGTTTTGGAAATGTAAATTGGTAAACAAGATATGGAGAACAAGTCGCTAATCGAATGGGAAAAGTTCACATCTACACCGTGAGAATCCATTGAATCCTACTATGGAAGGTTTTGCACTTGATGAATGAGCTTATCGTAAACAAGTTGGCACCCGAACAATCGCTCAAAACATCAAGTTCCCGAATAATCTTCCGTAAGAATGGGGACGATATGTCACTATTGTTAACCAAACAAAGACTTACATCGTGTGAACTTTGATCAACTTAACGATTTTCCTAAACAAAACCAAGTCAGGCGAATGAAGTCGAAAAGAAAAATTAGAAAAATTGGCACTTATTGCTAAGACTCAAACTACGTTGAATACACAACAACAAGCTTCATCATCTTCCAACAACAACAACTTGCAAGAATACATTCCACAACCACAACAACAATTCTATCCAGATCAACAATACCAGAACAAGGAATCACCGATCCTCAAGTCAAGTAGAAGCGACCTTGCAAATGTATTTTCTTTATTGGATAAAGCATTTAGCAATCGCATGGGTAATCAAAGGTTCCGAATCGTAATCGATGAGATGAATGTTGGGAATAGAGCGATGGGTAATCGAATCGGAATGTTGCGCCCACCGTTGGGAATCATGGAAATGTGAATCGGTAATCAGTTAAGTGTTATAACTGTCAAGGAGTGGGTCACATGGCAAGAAACCGTCCCACTAAGCCGCACAAAAAGAATGGTGATTTTCTTCGAAAGTCGCTTTGTTAGCGATAAGCAAGAAGTGTGGTTCCAGCTGAGGCCGAGGAACATGACTTTTTCGCTATTATGGATGATTTGGAAGACCTCGAGGAACTCAATGCGAATTGCATCTTCATGGCAAATCTTCGAAGCTAAGTATGACATCGAGTCGACTCACCTCCGCCTATGACGCCAATACAAGATTCGAGGTACCAATCATTGCTCCATGTTATAACAATGTCATATCTCGATGTGTTTACTCATGACGAACAGACTCGTGACGCCAACACCCACTTATGATACATACCGACAATCCGAGTTGTAGCAATACTTACTCCGAAACCCGTGATATGGATTCTAATGGAGGTCGTGTGGCACAAAATACCGCGATCGATGAGGAAACACGTGCTTATTTTGAATCATTAATTAATCAATGTGGCATTGAAGTTGAGAAAGTTAGAACGGTCAATCGCGGGTTAAGGCCGCGAATGTTAAATTGACCACCGAGCTTGAGAGTTACAAGGAGCACGCCAAAGCCTATGAATTTCATACAAACAAAATGTCCGAATTAGAAATTGGTTATCGAGATTCTGCTTTAAGAGAACAACAATTGCAACTCAAGTATGACACACTTGATGTGAATCAATTTGAAAATAAAATCTTTAAACAAGGAAATTTCGATCTAAACAACCAACTTTCTAAACAAAAACACTGCTTTCGATCTTGAAAAGAAAAGAAACATTGATTGTCGATTTTTCAAAACGAGAAGATTCTCTTCTTGATGAAATTCGGATAAAATGAAATGATCAAGAAATTGGATAATTTGCTTCTTACAACGGGTCATTCCGCTAAATCAAACAAGATGCTTTCTAATCAAGTAAATCCGATTTTCACACTTCACATAAATGGCTCTTGGTAACTCACCTCCTCGCTCCTCAAGAAAGCTCGTAAATCTCGTAATGTGTTGAACAATGGACAACCTTGCATGAACCTATAATTGTTCGTGATTCTCTTGAAACGTTGGAACTAGCCGAGGAGAGTAGATCAAAATGAAACAAAAGAATCCAGATCTTAAACCGATTGATTATAATAAATGGAACAAAATTAATGGGATTACTTTTGTTAATAAAAGAAACGTCAAAGTTTTCCATCACACCAAGTGTTTCAAACAAAGTGTCAACACCAGCTTCAAAACCGTTTCAAAACCGGTTGTAGTTTCCAAATCTCTTTCAAAATCGAACAAATGTCTTCAAACAATCCTTTTAACACAAGTGATACTAGAAGCATTTTAGACGATGTTAAAACTAGAATTGGGAGTCTTCAAGAGACCGTTAAAACCAAAACCACTATGACACCTAACAACCCGGTTCTCTACTTTTGATATCGAACAGAGAAAGTTTTTGAAACTCAAATTGCCCTCATTTGAATAACATCAACTCAAGGGTAATTCATGTTGAACAAGAACTTTGAAAGAAACAAATGACTTTGTCAAGGACCATAAATCCTCGTAAAGCAAGCTAATGAATGTTTTGAACACATCAAAGTTTTGGAAAATTTGAATGATTCTCTCTTCAAGATGTTATGACTACCGATATCATGTCCATTATCTTACAAACATATTCGTTGAAGATCATGAAAACTCGTGATGAGACCTCCAAATTGTTTCAAAATATGAAAAAGCTCTTATGAAACTTGAAAAGAAAACGTGTCCTATTTTAAACAAATTGATCGAAAATGGAGGAATGCAAGTATGACAAACCGTCAGATGAGCGTGCCTACAAGGACATGCAAGAGCAAATGATCTTTTGAGAGCTCACCGATGTCTAAAAGGAAAGGTGTGGATACTAAGTTTGCAAAACCATTGACCGAGGAGAATACAAATGTTCCAAAATCGGTTTTCAAACCAAAATGTCTATTTTCGCCTCCAAAAGTCAATGAGAAAATGATTTGTCAAAAACAGTACCCACGACTTTGCCTATTAAAAAGAGAATTATCAAAGCTTTTGAAAACCGCTTTTGATAAAGAAAAGTGATTACACATGGCACTTCTAGGAAAATTACACGGAATGCACCGCAAATCCAGCTTAAAGAATGTTGGTTCTAACAAAATGGTCAACAATCACTATCTAGCGAAGCTAGGAAAAAGGCATGACTGAAAAGATGGAATTCTAGGTACAACATCCGTGGTGATGAATTCTACAAGATCTCAAGGCATCTGCTAGTAGTAGTAAACCATTACCTAGGAACACTCTACAAAAGACTAGGATGGCTTACATCTAAGAGTAGTTGCACAAAAGAAAATGCTATGCCCTTAGAAAACAACACTAGGAATTCTAAGTCTTTTTCGAACAAGAATCAATTTCAAAAGATCAGAGCGATGAGTTAAACCGATGTCTTAAACAAGAATATTGAATTTGTCTCTACTACATGTAAAAATGTGTCTTTTCGCCTAATCATGATGCATGTGCCTTACAATATCTCAAGAAAGATAATTTCGTGCCAAGGCACAATCCACTAAGACACCGAATAGAAACAAACCCGTTGACAAGATGAACATCAAAAGGAAACCTAATAGGTGGATATCTTCGGGACGTAGTTTTCAAAAATGAGTCTTCCAAGATCCGATAAGAAAACAACTCCGGATCTTACCTAAGGTGGATTCCTACGGGCAAAGTATTCAACACAATAGGTCTTAGATGGATCCCCACAGAAAGATTTTTGATACTTGCTCCAACACGATAATAGTGAAAATCATCGGGATAAGAGTGAGGAATCTTGTACTTCTAACATCGTTATTTGTGAAAACTCTTCTTCTTTGGTTGCAGTGAATCAAATATCTCGAACCCACTCATCCGAGGGTTCCAATTTCGTAAACTCTTCTTCATCAATCTTTCTATCTTCTTTATTGATTTTCCATCTCTTTTATAAAACCAACAAAAGCAAAATATAAAAATATAAAACTTTCAAAAATACAAAACAATACAAAAAAAATCCAAAATATTCTTCTCACGACATGTCTCTCGTATAATCGATATTCAGACGTTTCTAGAAATGTCATTCAACAATGATACGGGCATGTATGATGCTTGAGCGAGAGGTCTTTAATATGTTTTCTAAAACATGTCGTTTCTCAAATTTCTTCATAATAAAATGGCTTTCAGATACTTCAAGACGAAACCGGACTTCAATTTAATGGCTTCGGACACATCGTCAGACCCGCTTCAAAGAAAGGAAAGTGCTAACCAAATCAAAGGTTTTAAATATTTTTCAAGCGCTATTCCTAAAACATAATGGCTTGCGCTACTTGATCAGAACCCGAACTTTAAAGAAAGGAAAGTGCTACGCAAAATCGATTTTCATAAATATCGAGCACTTATCCTAAAACAAATGAAGATAATTCTTCTTCATTATCTTCAAAAGATTTTTAAAATCTACATCTTATGTACCATTGATTCGAAATTTTCAAAAAGAGTTTTCAAAATCTCTCACATTTGGTACCAAGATAACTCCTCTAAACCCTTAATTGATTCCAAATTTTCCGTAAGAAAATATGCTTTCTTTAAGGGGAATATAAAACCAAATTGTTCCAAAATTCATGCTCAATCGTTTCTCCAAATGCTTTCCGAAAAACATATCTTTTAATCATTTTGTTTCAAAACATCATGGATATGCTATTTTTGAGGGGAGAAATGTGATTAAAATGTGATCAAAAAGGTTTAATGATCGGTGTTTGAATCTCAAAAGAGCTCGACTCGCATTTAAACCATTGAATTGACGAAGAATAATGTACCATCTCGAGAAACTTTCTATGGACTTGACCAGACGGGTAATAATTTCAAGCTAGTTCTCTAGTGATGTAAACGTGTCTCGAATCGGTCTTGTTCATTTAAAGTCGATCAATTCAAAAAGTGCAAACTCTACCTCTATGTGCGATCACAAAACTTATAAGCACATGTGAAGGGGAGTGTTTCGAAAATATAAAACTCACTGAGTGTTGCAAACATGTTTTCTATCATAAACACTCGAGAGATTTTCATGAAAAACGGTTTTATGGCAACAATAGGACAATCATGGAGTTATAAGGTGACTAAGGATAGAACTCCGTCTATGATCCGCCAGAGCCGGAGGGATCTACCCAAGGACAATACCCATAGTTAGTATTAGAAGTCCTTAGGAATGATCGGAAAAAGGATTAATGTGAGAAAGGAGAAAGAAGGGTTGAAGAATTAAAAGAAATGTAAAAGAAAGGGTGAAAAGAAATAGCCTCCATATTCAACCTTAGGCGTAAACCGGGTTCAATTCATCTCACATCGTTGTCACTAGATGACACCGGTATTGAAGAAAAAGACGCCATGGACCCAATGACGACCGCACTAAACCTTCTAGCCACCAATTCCTCTCAAAAGGATTTGTTTCATTCTCACTGGAACCCTACATAATCTATCGACTTTCTTAGAGACTGCTGATATTGAAGAAGAGACCCTCTCCCTAGTCTCGTCAGAAAACCTAAATGCACTAATTGAGTCTAGAGCCACGAGATTCATCAAAAGATCTCATAGGAACACTTGACATGACATCGCTTGTTGTTCATCAATAAGGGCACAAGTGATATATTATAGAGTCCCACGCAGATCTTAGCAATCGCCGTAACATTTATGAGAAGTTTTACAACCGTAATCTTCAATGATTGAATGGAAATTCTCGCCGTGGTCAACATCAAACAGCCTCGACAAAGCAGTCACTGTAATTCTCCGTGGATTACGCTTAGTGTGTCTCAAACGGTCTACATCGTGGAGTGATGCTTCGTGTACTTCAATGACTCATCCGAATCGTAGATGTACTTCAGATATCGCGTTATCTCACTTGTGGGACTCCGGTTCAGAACGGCCTCTGAGAATTAGAGACGTGTTTTCACACTATGTCGTTAACACCTCGAAATTCAAACTTGTAAGTGCCGAACCGCTTATTACTAACTTGTTTTATGTTTTTCTTCTTATGGAAGCTCGGAGCGGATGGATCGTGCAGATCGCCACATGCTCATACCAACAACACATGAAAGTTCTCATCAAAATCAAAGGCAACTCAAAGTTAAAGATGATTCTTCGTCAATGTCAAAGAATCTACAAAGTTTAAAGACTCGAGAACTTCATCATTGGTAATTCAAAGTCAAATAGAAGCGTGAGCATGGTGGAGAAAGGCGTGAGACACCTAACCAACGAAGTTGACAACGCGCAGACAACCACATTATCTCGATCACAAAGCATGAAGGAACAAAGAATCAAGACTATTCTATATCTACTCACAAAGTTCAAGCTCAAAAGATTAAAGACCTATTCAAGTGGAGCATCTTTGAATGACCACCCTCAGGGGAGATTGTTAGCCTTGATTATTTTTATTAGAAGTGATGGTCATTCACGATTAGGAACTTTGTAATGTGTGTTAGATATCGTGATAGAATAGTCAACGGCTCGTGGATTGGGGTAAGCTAATTGGGCATTAGTTAAGTTAAGCTAGCCTTGTCTAGTTCGTGTAACCCAAGCCCAATCTAAGTCCATCTCAAGGCCCATGGCCAAGCCTTAGGGCATCATCCTCTCTTACTATAAATACCCCTCAAGTATGTCATTTGAGGGGTGTGCTTGAGTGTGTGTGTGTGTGTTTTTCCTTTGAAGCAATATACAACTTATTGGTTCATCTTTCTTCTCTCTACCTCTCTAAACATATACGCATAATATATTCAAGTCACCATCTAATCTTAATCTTTCTTATTTACGCATAACTGTTTGTTATACGTGTTTGTGTTGTAAAGGTTGTTATTGTGATAAGGTATATGTGATAAAAGGGGCTTTACAGTTATCAAAATTGAAATACATTTCGAGTTCTCTACTTTCAGCACCAAACACAAGAAAAGATTTTCTAAACTTTCTAAAGTTATTTCTCTTGCCGTCACCAAACATTGTAATTTTGAAATTTCTCAACTAATTTATTTCTTTAAATTCCTTTTATCCACATTATTTCACTTCACATAATTTCTCTTTACCAAATGCGCCCTTAAGCTAATGTATTAGCAAATGCTAGAGTCCCGTGCCTATATATTATTCATTGTTCTTCTTAAATTAAAAAAAAAAAAACTTTATTAGTCAAGCAAAAACGCGGTTCCTCGACTTTAATTTTGGTGGTTGGCTTATTAATTGGAAGAGAGGACATGTTGAATAACTTATCTAAATTTTGATTAAGAAAAGCAGTTCTTAGGCTTCCATTTTGGGGGTTGACTAATTGATTGCAAGAAAAGACATGTTGAATAACTTGTCTGGAGAAATGGAATTGATACAATTTCAATTGTTTGGTACGCAAGGAATTAGGAAACACGAAGAAATAAGAAATCTCGAGAAATGAATGCTTTGTATTTTGTTTTCCATCCCGTCTAGTAGAGAAGTTGGAGAAATCGATTTTATGATGGAAGATATCTCCGCTATTTTCAATTGAGAAATGACGGCCTTTTAATCAAAAGAGGTATAAATACACAGTCATGTGCTTGGTACATTATAAACAAGATCAAATAGATGTTTAGAACCCTAGCAGCCATCTGCTCATTCACTATTTTATTCCAGCGTCGACTCCACTATTGTTCTTCTTCTTGGCCAAAGAATCCATTACTGTCTTCTCCTCCGTCGCTACCCGATCTCTCGAAGCTGTTATAACTACCACCTTTCTACTTCACATCATGAATTTTTTGGGATAAAATGGGTTTTCATGTTCTTGTTTAAGTATTTACCATGTTTAAAGATTATAATTTTATTTGTATTGTGTTCATCTCAGAATGTTTTTTCTTTGGATAAAACATATTAATTTTTGATTCTGTGAACAAATAAATGTTAGAACTGGTTGCAACAGTTCCAAAAGGTCTGTGAACACCAGTATGTATATTTACTTTTAATAATGCACGTACTTGTTTAATGCTCATTTGTTCCTCTCATTTTGAGAATTTGTTAACTTTAATCATACATGAATGTTAAAAAATAATGATAAGAGCCACTATCGAAATCAAAATACATTTTCTCACCAAACAATAGAAAATATTTTCTCAGAGTTCTCAGGTTTATTGCTCTCTTCATTACCATAAATTGTAAATTTCGATTTTTTTTAATTTATTCATTTATCTAAATTCCTTATCTCTACATTATTTTCCTTCCTATAACTTCTGTCTACCAAGCGTGCCCTTAAGTTAAATGATCATGTATTACCAATTGCTAGAGTCTAGCCCTTATATATTTTTTATTATTCTACTTAACTAAAAAAAACTTTATTAGTCAAGTAGAAATGCAGTTCCTAGACTTCAATTTTGGTGGTCGGCGAATTGACTGGAAAAAAAGACATATTGAATAACTTAACTATATTGTGACTAAGAAAAACATACACCGACTTTATTTTGGTGATTGGTGAATTGATTGGAAGAAAAGACATGTTGAATAACTTATCTAAATCATGACTAAGAAAAGCAGTTCCTCGACTTCAATTTGGGTGGCTGGCGAATTAATTGGAAGAAAATGCATGTTGAATAACTTATCTAAAAAGAGAAATAAAAGAAAGAAATAAAAAGGATAATTCGGGTTGTCTCCCGAAAGAGCACTTTTCTTTATTACCGAGTCTTTAAGTTAGACTCAAATCCATGGGGCTTTACGGTGGCCTTTGAACTTGGCCAACTTCCTCCATATCTTTCATCAAGTTGTGCCTGACCCAAGCAACATTAGTAGCGGTGCGGAGATACTCCTTTGTCTCAATCTTCCGAATCTTGCAAATCTTTTCGTCCGGCCCCAAGTGGTATCTTGTGAACTCATATTTTTCAGCTACAATTGGTGGCGGTCTTTTGGACGGAATACCAAGAAGTTTTCACCTTCTTTGTTCGTATGCTTCATCATCAGGGTCGTTGAACCCTTCTTCTCTTTGTAGTTCAAGGTAGTCCATAATTCCCTCGATGTCATCATCATCGGACTCAGTTCCATTAAACCACTTATCATCCAGTAATTCTTCGATGAGTACACGCTTGCATTCTTCTTTTTCATTACCCGTCGTATCTTTGATATCTTCATTCATCACTTCACTCATATCGTTGGGAATTTCTTCATTTGGGTCTTCTTCACTCATACACCCCTTCCAAATCTTCTCCTTAGTGGAAGCATCTACCTTTCCATATTTGATCTTAACCCAATCGTCAAATCCGAACTTGTCTAGCCAAGGTAATTCTATCCTCTCATCGTCATTGGTTGAGGTCCACAAGAACTAATCATCCCCAACTCTCGCTATGCTACTCCCCCTGTTACAGTCATCGTCAAACGGGTTACAAGGCGCCCAAAATACTTCGCCAAACGTCTTTATATTCTCACACCAATGCTTCCAAGCTATTTTGTCATTGGTGTTGTTGGAGGGATCATCCTTGCAGGATATCATCTTTGATTGGTTTTTCATCCACGAACTCTCTTTGTTGGAGACAATGTTCTTCACAATCGATCTTGAGCTTTCTTAGTAGACCCGTATTAATAATGGCATCCCTGAATCTTACCAAATACCAATCCTGAAAGGATAGATCTCCGAACTTGACGTCGTGTCTTTCTAGCTCACGAGGGCATATCCGTTCTTTACCTTTCATATTACCCCCATTGCAATACTCATGGAAAGGATTGCATGTAGGCCATGCTCATGTGGAATCGTCTTCCATGATCATTATAGGATTGTAGCAGTGCTTAATAAGGGGTTCCTCCTCCTCTTCGATTGAGAATTTTGCCAATCTTTCATCATCGTTGGTTGTGGATCACGTGTACTAGTTATTTTAAACCCTCTCCTTATCGTCTCCTCCGTCGCAAATTTTGTTATGAGGGTTGCATGAGGCCCAAAGGTCGTGCCACTCATCATTATCCACTGGTATTGCTTTGCACCAATGATTCTTCCTCTGGGATGGGGATTGTGGGCACATGTTGTATCACTGGACCACCCATTAATGACATGTGATTTTGATTCATCTAATTCGAAAAACCTGTCAGACCACGTATCCTAGTTACACCGTAATGCTGATGTTGGGTTATGGCTTAATTGGCCTTTTTCAACACTTTTAGCATCATTTTCTTCCACAATGCTAGAACCATCGTTGGATTTGTCTTTTTCAGAAAAACACGGGTTTGCATGCTATTGATTTGTTCTTTTGTTCTTCATTTCTTCTCTGTACCTCATCGCTAAGCTTTCCAATCATAGTTTCCAAGTTTTTTAGCGATTCATCATGACTAAAAAGGATTTTGTTTGTATTTTCTTGAAAGTTCTTAAGCAATTCTTCTTTCTCCTTTTGCCTTTTTGTCGAGTCTTCGAGGTATTTGCTGATTGTGTACCCAAACTAGATCTTCTTTCCCTGAAAGTACCGCAGTTGTAATATGCGGGAGGTCCTCCCCGATAACCATTCCCGTTTCCATTAGCCCCTTGAAACGGTCTATTTTCACCATATTCCACTTCTTCAACCTTCCTATCTTCATTAATGAGAGGACAATTTTTTGTGAGATGTCCCCCTCCACAGCTTTCACATCCTACTTGGATAGCATGAACACATTCCCTGAGCTTGAGCATGCCCCGACCAAGATTTTCAAGCTTGCTAGTAATTGCGGCAATACCTTCAAGATTTCCGCCTAGGCTTCTTTGGCTTCCTCCATCGTGCCATTTTTGAGAATGATCGGCCATTTTTTGAATGGCTTCAATGGCAAGAGTAGGGGTCATGCTTGGAATTGGTCCCTGATAGTCCAGCATTTGTCTTGTGGCTATGTTGATCCCTTTGTAGAAAATGTTGACCTTTTGTTGGCTGTTCAGGTCATGAGTGGGACACTTGTAGAGAAGATCGTTGTATCTATCCCAAGCTTGATACAACGTTTCATCGCCTTCTTGTTTAAAATTATGGATCTCCATGAGCTGATTAGATATCTTCTAAGGAGGACAATATCTTTGAATGAAATGCTTTTTTAGGAGAGCCCATGTATCAACTGCCCCGGTGGGCAATCTCTCGATCCATCGTCTTGCTGCCCCGGTAAGAGTCATGGGAAAAACCCGGAGCATAACCGCATCATGAGAAACACCAAGTATGTTGAAAAGTCTTGCGATGTACAAGACATTCTCAACATGTTCATAATCATCTTCGTCTCTGTTTCCTGAAAAAGGGTTAGCACGTAGCTCCATCAAAAACTGTTCTTTAATCTCGAAACGGACATTAGCTCCAATAGCCGATCTAACGAGCCCCGACCCTTGTTCTTCCCTAGTCAATGCCAAATATTCTTCAAGAGTGAGGTCATAAATTTTTACAACCTCCATGGTACCTGAAACTTAAAAAGAAATCGTGAGAAAACAAAATTAAAATAAAACAAAAATAAAAGACCTAATAACAATCCTATTATAACTCCCCGGCAGCGGCGCCAAAAACTTGATGCAGGTTTTCTGACCAGGTTTTAATATTTATAAAGTCTCATTTACCTATGGTCCACCTTATGCACTCACGGTCAGTGTACTCGGTCGTGTATAGTGTAGTAATCGGTAAAACCGAGATCGTCCCAAGAGCTATGTGAGCGGATTCTAATTAAGTCTAGGTGTCACTGGTTTTAATTGTTTGAAATGATTAATAAACTAGAAAGCAAGAAAATAAGATAGAGTTGGGATCAATAGGGGTAAATTGTGCTAACCTAGTTACTCATCCTATCATGTTATGTTCATGTCTTACTACTTCCAGTTGATTCAAGTGGGATTTAAAGTCGCTAGGACAACATTTGGTCAGTTCGTCCTTACCTATCAGCAAAAGCTTCCACCGGAGATCAAGATACTATCCTTGAAAGTCCACTTGTTTTTAGTCCCCTAAGCCAAGTCATTAAGCACCTC
>CM040244.1:10155773-10209823 GCA_022545495.1 Chrysanthemum lavandulifolium | reverse complement strand
TAGCCCAAGATCCACCAAAACCTCGTCGCACAACTCAACATCCAAACGCTCTAAGTCACGAATGATCCTAGGCTCAATCTCAATACTTGCAAGCATGCACGATTTCCTGCTAAGTGCCAAGAACTACATTAGCCTTACCAGATGGTAATCAATGTTAGTGTCATAATCCTTAAGAAGTTCTAACCATCTTCTTTGTCTCATGTTGAGTTCCTTTTGAGTGAAAATATACTTGAGGCTCTTATGATCGGTGAAAATATCACACGCTCTCCATACAAGTAATGTCTCCGGATCTTCAACGCGAACACCACAAGCCTAACTCAAGGTCATGAGTTGGTAATTCTCCTCATAAGGTTTCAGCTTGTCTTGAAGCGTAGCTATCACCTTACCATGTTGCATCAAGACACGCCCCAATCCTTTCTTAGATGCATCGCTATAGATTTGATATCCTCTAGAACCGGATGGAAGAGTCAAAATAGGAGCGACACCAACCTCCGCTTCAACTCTTCAAAACTCTTTCTCTTTCATCCGTCCACACGAACTTTTCACCTTCCTCATCAATTGGGTTAAGGGCAAAGCTAAACGAGAGAAACCTTCAACAAAACGCCGGTAGTATCCAAAGAAGTCCTAGAAAACTCCTAACCTCAACACCGTCAGAGGTCTTGGCCACTTAGTGATAGCCTCAACCTTAGACGGATCCATGGTGATACCATCGCCAGATACAATATGACCAAGGAAAGCGACTTGTCTTAACCAAAATTCACACTTGAGAATTTGGCGACAACTTCTTCTTCCTCGAATTTCCAAAACTATCCGGAGATGTTGCTCATGCTCCTCTTCGCACTTAGAGTAAACTAAAATGTCGTCGATGAAAACAATAACGAACTTGTCGAGGAACTCATGGAAAACACGATTCATCGGATCCATAAACACAAAGAAAGCGATTTGTCAAACCAAAAGGCATAACGAGAAACTCATAATGACCATATCCGTACGAAACGCGGTCTTAGGAACATCTTGCTCCTTCACACGTAATGATGATAACCGCACTCGCATCAATCTTAGAAAAGAACTTAGCTCCTTGCGCTGATCAAACAAATCGCCTATGCGTGAAGAGGATAACGGTTTCGAATAGTAATACGGTTGAGTTCACGGTAGTCGATACATAGACGATACTTCCATCCTTCTTCTTCACAAACAAGACAGTGCACCCCATCGAGAAACACTAGGTCGAATGAATCCATTATCTATCATCTCTTGCGCACTGTTCCTTCAACTCCTTCGCTCTACAAAAGATACGATACGGAGCTTTCAAATCGGTTTAGCACCGTGAATTAACTCAATGCTAAACTCAACTTCTAGGCGGAGGAAGACCAGAAGTTCATCGGAAAACGCGGTGAATTCACAAACAATGAAGGTTTTCAATGTTAGACTCTCCAAAGATGTGTCCTTAATGATGCTAGAAAACCTTGACACCCATGAGCAATCATGGTCCGTGCCTTCATAGCGTAAATGAACTTAATGATTTGAGCGGTTTAGAACCATAATAAAAGAATTCAGATGTTTTATGTCTCCAAAGATCACGCTTCTAGCATAGCGATCGATGGAAGCTCTATGATAAGCCAACCAATCCATGCCTAGAATGATATCAAAGTC
The DNA here is from genome assembly GCA_022545495.1 of Chrysanthemum lavandulifolium. Lineage (NCBI taxonomy): Eukaryota > Viridiplantae > Streptophyta > Magnoliopsida > Asterales > Asteraceae > Chrysanthemum > Chrysanthemum lavandulifolium. The sequence goes on along the minus strand of CM040244.1, from coordinate 10,208,170 downwards.
GACCATATCGAGAGGATACAGATGTGCGTATAATACGATCATTAAACGAAGAGGACACTTAGCGATGGCGACCAATGATCATGTGGTTTTTCATAGCGAGATATCGATAAGTGATTCGTTAGTGGTTGTGGCTTCATATTAAGTTTCTTAGCACATGTGATGATATAAGGGAGTGTGTGGCACCGTGTCAAATAAAACGAAGACGTAATAATCATCAATGAAAAGAGTGCCTGTAATGGTACTCAAGTATGCTCCACTGATTCCCGAGTAGTAGCATAAACACGCCCAAGAGTAGGTGGCGGCTTGGTGTAGTTTCCAGAATCGCGGGTTCCTCTTAGGGCAATACTTGATCTTGCAGTAGTGGAACCACAAGAGAAACATCCACCATGGCCTTGAAACACGGTCCCGGATGATCCTTTCCACAAGTAGTACAGATAGGTGGGGAGGCAAAACTTCAATGTCTTTTCACGACGTGAAGATCCTAAAGCACGACCGATTTGATCCTCGAGTCGATCGATCTTTGTTGTAACTGGTTATTGTTACCTTGATTCGACGATCATTTCCACTCTTACCAAGAGCTCGCTATCCTCGACCCTCGCCTCGTGGCGCCTAGAGTCCACATTCCTTCCCGATCGACCACCGATCATAACCCTTATCCACTTGTCCCTCGAATCATAACTCCCGCCAAGATTTCCTTATACTCATTACTTTGAGTCCTACCTTGAATCCGATCACCATCGTGATTACGCTTGTTGTAACCCGAACCTCATGAAAGATCTCGATCTTACGAGCTGCATCATTGCAGCCGACACATCCTCATACTCAAGTGTTAAGCCGGGGTCCAACACCCACTTCTTCATCCCCATTTGAAATGCTTAGCTTGTCGCCTACCATCTCCAAAGAATCGCTCCAACAAAGCTTACCAACCTCATAAACCTACTCATGTACTCATTGGAGTTCTCATGATCAAACCGGTAGATCACCCGATAATCCTCTCATACCTTTGTCGTTCCGCATCGTGAAGTAACTTATAGAAGATAGTCCAAACTCCGCTAAGTACAAGCAATAGCAAAAGCATCTCCTCCTCGTGCTTGTTTCAATGCTTTCCACCAATTTAAAGCATCACCCTCCAATTGAATGCAACTAAACGAGTCTTAAATTCATCTCCACAACCCAAGATTTCAAACAACTTCTCAACATGAGTGATCCACCTCACCTTCAGCTGGAGTAGGGCAAGTGTTAAAGAAAGAGGCTTGAGCCATCAAACGCCGAGCCAAGTGTGAATACCGCGGGTTGATTTCCTCCACCACTACCCGGCACCATTCGATTACGAATGTTGTTGATCAATTGCTCCATCATCTCGTGTAGTCAAACCAGGAAAAGAGAGTTGAGAGCATTCGCAATCGCAGATCCATGTTAGAGCATCATCGCTCCATCCGTGTTTTGACGAGTTCGAACCATCCAATGATATTCACACGATTAGCAAATGAACAAAGGTGAGATACGAAATGGAAGTTCGCAGAAGGAAACCTAAGTCTACCCAATCCTCACAGTCAAATCCTAAACTCCAAGGGATAACCTAAGGTTCTTATGTTCATGTGTCCCGACTACAAGTCAGAAACCGGGCTCGATGCCATAAATTGTAACGCCCGACCCGCCAAGGGTAAAGGAATCACAAGTAATGGTGTCATATCAAAGCAAAACATAAATAAACAAAAGAAGTCTTAACATAAATGCGGAAATAATCCAAGTCAAAATGACTTCAATACATAGGTCCCAGTGAAACATAATAAACTTCAACATAATATCCAAATAAATAAGTCTTAAATGGCATCATAAGAAATCAAAGCTAAAATCTCTAAGGTAAGTCCACTCAAGCACTCATCCCAAAGCAACCTTGACCTAATGCTTAGATACCGCCGCGAAGAAAGGAAAAGTGCGGTTGAGCTTCAAAGCCCAAAGGAATGATATGAAAGCAAAAGCGAAATACCAAACGATATCGAATATGAAATAAAGTAAATGAGCGATAGCAAAATCATAATCATTTCCAAAGCATAAATTATAATTTTCAAAATAAAGTTTATAGTCAACTACCACGAGCCCATAAACATATATCGATCATATTCATATTCACATAAGGCAACATTTGTAGGGGAGACCTACCGAGTTATGAAGGACGCATGCACGCAACATCAATCATCGATAACATATAACAGATAACATATAATGATCTAGGATGCATCCATACGCCCTTCCTACATATTCACAAATATGCTTCACTATCCAAAGACGCGTAACATCACTCATCGCCCTAGAGTCATATCGAGGTGCATCATCGATACGGACATGGAACCCCATGACTAGTTAAATATTTGGCTCGTGTCAAACTATCTTAGGTCAAATCGTAATGTCATAACCGATACGGATCATATTTTATCGAAGGTTATTTATATTTCCAAAATCGAGTTTTCATATCATATAGTTCAAAATCGATGTTTCATAATTCGTAAATCGAGTTCGATAAGCAACAAATTAAACAAATCGTAATGGGGTTCATAGCAAAGGCTTAGGAAACCCTAATATAAAAGCTAACGAAAAGAAAACGTTATAAGGAACCTTTATCTAAAAGGTCGAATATCTCGCACTTTATTCCAAAGCAAATGATCGAAAAGCAAAAGACGGAAGCAAAGGATTACTCCCTCTTCTCAGAACCTATAGACATTAACGGTCGTCCATGTTATTTATGATTCCATAATCGTCGAAATGATCTTTTAATATTTGGTGTTCATACTTAATGATCTTCATACCTTAGGGTTTTATTAAATGAGACTTAAGTATTTTATAATTAATGTTGTAGATTAGGGTTCGTTATGTCATTTATTAAAGTCTAGGGTTAAATGTGAAAATAGTTTATACGTCATAACTCACACATGAAATAACGAATTACTATACTTAGCTCAAACCCTAATCGACTCTCATTTATGTTCTAGGTTTTTCTTATTCTTTAATATCTCATTAATATGCATTTACTTTATATGTTACGTCTTAATGACTCGCTACTTAACCTAATACGTAATTGATAACAATCTTTCCTTTTATGTTTTACCATGTACGTTTATGATTTTATGTGACATACAAGTTACTTATTACTCGGATAAATTACACGTGTACATAACTACTAGTTCACTTGAATTAATATAACGCACACAAAAGAGACACGTTCACAAACATTTAGGGTTTGATATACTTTATTCGCTTTACATATTAAACTAGGGTTTATGTTTACGTGACCCTTACTTGTTTATTACACGTCCAAAACTTATATATATATATGTTCGGTTCATCTAGGGTTTCGGCTAATAGGTTTACGCAAGTCCTAACTCATCTAAATACGTTACGTACTCAAGTTATGATAATTTACTCCTTAGCCGAATACATATATGGTTCACCCTAACTCATGCATGGTTCGCCCTATATAACTCAACATATTCATGACCCGATTCAATATTACATATTACGTTACATGTCCTTTAATATTTATAAGGTTTAAATCTTTATGGTTTGCCCTTGTTTGGACTCACACGGCTCGCCACAAAACAAAAACACCAAACTCGTCTAAACAAAACATATTACCATATATTAACGTAAGGTACATCAAAGCAAGACGAATAAACGTTATACCTTTACTTGTTTGAGCAAAACTCGACACCAATGGGGTTTGGGTCTCGGCGAATAGAACAAGGAAAGAAGAGGCACAAAACTAGAACTAGGGTTTCAATTTAGTGATTATGAGTTATATTTATAGGTAACACTTTAGTTAGGGCTTAGAGGGGGGTTTGGGTGGCTTGGTCCAACCGAACTCACAAGCTCACGCCAAATGGGCTTTTGTTCTTGACCCAACGAACACAAAACAAACGCCTCGTGGGCTTCCTTTGCTCTCGGCTTGGCGCAAAACAAAACAAAGAAACGAGCCCATTTAACAATCGAACGCCCAACATCATTAGCGAAACGTTTAAGTCCTTCGTCGCACTAAAGTCGCTCACGTAATTTTATTCGTTAAGTTTTTATTTATTAGGTTTTAATTTCGTTAATTTATTATAAACGTGTTTTACGTATTTTATAATTCTTGGTTCCAAGGGTATTTTCGTCTTTATATATGTTTTAGATTTTCGGGTTTTACAGTCCAAATTTAATGTGAATAAAAATTTCTTGTTTTGTTTCAAAAAAATAAGAATCAAGGAACGGTTTACATGTTTACCAAAAATTGGTTTACTTTTTCTAATTATGAATCTGATAAAGAAATATGGACTAAAATCTTCTAATGTTTGTCTCAAGTTACATCATGTTGAACCAATAAGATAAAAGTAAATAAATTAGTGGGCCTTTGTTATATAAAATATGTGACACATCAATTTAATTTCTCTCACAACATGCTAACATGAGAAAAACATGAGGGAGTTAAACATTTGAGAAATATTTACATAAAAAGGGTAGCAATAGAATCATTAAATAAGTACTTGTGTTGTTATGCTCCCAGAAAATAGAAGAAAAAAGATGCGAAGTGAAAATTATTAAAAAAGAATGAAACCGAAGATGAGTAATATATTTGATTTATGGTTCAAAAGTAAAATATATGGATGTTGTAATTTTGTGAGTGAGACAGAGACAGATTAAAAAAAGAGAGCGAAATAGAAAGATAAAAATAAATGTGAGTTTGTATGTGAGATTATTTCAATTAAGGATGAATGCAGAAAAAATAGGTTGCTAACAAAAAATATATAGTAAAAAATTGTTATTTATTGATTATTAACAAAAAAATGTCTTGAAAACGTGACTATGAAGTTCCGATTAAAAAAAGCGTAGGAAAAACTTGACCCGTAAAACCGACCCAGACCGAAAACCTATGTTGAATTTCTAGATCCGCCAACGCGTAGTAGCTAAGCTTAGTAAAGTATTTAAGACAAAAGCTAAAAATTTCAAATAATGTTAACGACTCCTTTTCGTTTATTTTGTTTTAGCTTTTTTCTATGAAAATTTAACGAGCCACTTTTTCTGTAATCCTTCACAAAGTTTTATTCATTTATTTGTAACCGGGTCGATTTTGGGGTCGTATCCTGTCTCCAACGGGTTAGCTAAAGTTTGAAACGGGTAAAGTGGTCTGTAGCAGGATGCAAGTCAACCAAAGTGTATTAAGATTCTAAATTCCTTCAAACTTTCTACATTTCAGACTACACAATGAACTTTCAAGGTTAGGGAGATCAAGTTGCTCTCCAATGTGGGCCTGGCACATTTTAAAGTTCAAGGGCTAATGTGTTCAAAAGGCACCTCAAGTAAGTTGCTCATTTCTGTTTGATTTGGATTAGGAGGTCGATCGAGGTGTCTGAATTATAAGTGCCTTAAGTATCTACGTATAAACATGTATACAACGCATGATGATACCAATTTTGTAAAACTGTCGCAACAAATGCCGCCACTAACTTAAGACGAAACTTCTGCGATTGAGTTCCGACGGATTTCCAAGGGATGTGATTTATCGGTCACTATTCCGTCGGAAATGTTTTTATTTATTATTAAATTTTAATATTTTTTTATTTTCGTTGTGAATCCATCACAAATAAGTATTATTTCCGAGGGACTTCCGACAGAAATTTTTAAAACATTTTATTGCTAAATTTCAAAGTAATATTTGATATATGAGACAATATGAGTGTACATTAACAAAAGTTTTCACATAAATACTTCGAAGTAATATAATATGATCAAGTTTAAACATAACTGCTTATAGATTGAACTTATGTAACACAATACTTCAAAATGATAGAAAATGATCAAGTTTTGACATAAATACTTCAGCTTGATACTAATAATAAGATACAAAAATTTGTGAAAATTTATAAATAATACAGTACTTAGACAAATTCTTATTCATAACAAATGTTCATTTAATACTTCAGGTTCCTTCATATCTAACAGCTTATTTTTGATATGTATAGATGAGCACGGTACCGGTCCGTACCAAATTAATGGTACCAATTTTTTCCCGAGCATAAATTAGTGGTACCGGTACCGTACCGAACGGGATTCGAATACCGGTAGCGGTACCGGTATCCGTACCGGGAAATCGGGTTTTCCCCTCTTTTTTTCGGTAATTTCCCGATTTGGTACCGGTCCAGTACCGAATTTTTTTTTACTTTATTTCGTAGTCCAGTACCGTACCGTATTTCAAGAATCGGTACCGTTTCGGTACGATACCGGTTCGGTTCCGAGATTCAGTTCGAAATGCTCATCCCGAGCTTATTACATTCGCTTAGAGCACACGGTAAGGATATATTTTAACATGCCATTTGTAAAAAATATGGATGGTTGGCATGTTAAACCATACCATGCAACAAGCCAACCACAAGCCAAAAGGGGATTGAGTTGGTAGAGTAGCTCAAGCCAAAGGAGAAAGAAGACAAAATTTTCCTATTTCTTTTTAGTTTTTTTAGTGGATTGTGAGTGAGGGATATTTTTAGTGGGGTATTTTGTGGACCCAATAACATGTTATTGGTGTGTTATGAGGGAGGGTGTTTGAGTTATTGGTGAGTTATTGGAAAGTGTATGATGTGGCGATGAAGTGGCATACCAATAACGTGTTATTGGTATCCACGATACCTTGTGCTCTTAATTTATATATTCACACGCGTATCATATTTTTTATATTTATTCCAACGGGGGGCTTTTGCATATATATTCTCCCGAAAATGCAAAATTGCATATATATCCAAAGCATGCATAAAAAGCATTGTACTACGTGCTAAAAAAACTTGTACAAAAGATATATATGCAATTATTCAGTTTGGGAGGGATATAGATGCATTTTTGCCCCACTTTCAGTTCACTTTTATCAAGGTTTAATTCTTCCACATTTGTGTTTGTTTTGTTATTATGTATGTGATAATTTGAATGTATTTTGTTGTGATACTTTGCCCTAATTTTGAATGTATTGTTTTGCCCTAATTTTGATTGTGTAATTTGAAGGTGTTTGAATGTGTGATTTGAATGTGATAATTTCATTATGTTCTCTGATTTTGCCCTAATTTGATTGTGAATTGATTATGCTGTTACGGTTTTGAAACTGATTATGAAGTTGTGAATGGATCTGATTATGTAAATGTGTGTGTGCGCGCACTATGTGAAGTTGTGAATGGATTATGATGTTACGGTTTTCGAGTGTTTGGCTGATTCACACGAGACTTGAATAATCGGATAAGCGAAATTACTTTTGTTCGAGCTAAAACATATCATCTAACTGTAAGTTGTGATAAGTGTGTCGCACGCTCTTTCATGTTTACAGCTGGGATAATTAATTAGTGGTTTGAGTGTTTGGCGGACAGTTAGAATCAGTTAATTTCATATTTTGATGACTAGTTAATTTGTTGTAATGGTTTGTTACGTTAATGGTTACCACTTACCAGTTTATTAGATAATTCACTTCTTGATAATGTTTAGTAAAATCATGCTAGTAGATAATCAGTTTTGTTTAGATAATAAGCCAAACCAAACACCCCCTTAGTCCCTTAGTTCTGTGGGTGGGATCAAATATGGTTTGTAGCTTAAATAAGCTATTTTGAACAACAATTTCTGCTAGTTTGAATGATTTGGCTTCTATAAAAAAATGCCAGTCATATCTTTTTTTGTATCTTTTACGAAAATGGTCAAACTTATTTTTATTGGTATTCAGAAGAAAGAGGAAGGATAAATTCCATTTGGAATTGAAGATCTGCCATATTATGTAAAGAAAGTTGAGGAAGACAGATTGATAAAACAATCAATTCTCCTATATATTTAAATGATCAAATAATATCAAACTTGCACGTTTGTTACTGCAGGCTTAAGATTTGAAACAGTTATTGATGTTGAGGTCGAGGTGTGCTGCTAGACATCAAAGTTGTGGATGAAAATGTATGTATTTCGAACTTTCCATTTTTTGATACTTTTGAGTTAATGTATGTTTGATTGTTTGGTAATGAATGAGTGGTTTATAAGGAAACATGGTTTATGTCGAATCAGTCATGTGCCATCAGTGTCTAAGGAACAACAAGGGGCCTGTTGTTCATTGTACTAAATGTCAAACTAGGCGTTACTGTCATCTTCGCATAAACACTTGGTACCTTCTTTCCATATCCTGCTTGACATTGTTAGAACCATCTACGGACACCCGATTTTTGTATGTGGAACACTCAGTAATATCTTTGTGCTTCAGTTTAGCACCAAAATTCTTTATATTACTACTTATGATAAACAAACTTCTGTGCGAGACCCTTTCAAATAAATCTTAGGCCCGTCTTAGAACTATCTTAAAGTGATATTGAGTTAGTAAAGTTTGTTACTTTCACTTGTTTAGGTATCCAAACATGACAAATGAGATGTTTGCTCAGCGTTGCCCTGTTTGCCAAAACAATTGCAACTGTAAAGGTTACTTGCGAGACGTGCTTCTCAAGGTTGGTTCCTCGTCTCTTGTTAGTTGATATTCGCATAAGAAGAAGAATTTTCAGTACTGAAACTGTTGTCTGTTTGCTTGTAGGTTAAAGAAAAGGTTAACTTTGAACCTAGTGCTGATCAGAAGATTGAATACTCTATTTATATTATGCATGTTCTTATTCCGTTCTTGAGGCGTCTCAATGAAGAACATATAAAGGGGAAACAAATAGAGGCCAAAATTCAAGGTACTTTTTATCGTTTCCTTTTTGGCTTGGTGTTCCAAGAATACCTTCGGTTCTTCAGTGTTATTGCTAAGTAGTCCATTTGAATGACTTCTTTACTGATGTTTGGGGAAACTTTTAAGTAATTGTCGTAGTTCTTTTAGTTGGATTAGGTGCATATACGTACTTTCAACAGCTGATATATTGTATGAAGCTATGAATACTTGGTTAGTGTTTGGTTTTCCGCCAAATTTAAGAACATCCATATTTAGTTGAAAAAAATGATGGCTTATTAAATGTTGTAGCTCAAATATTATTTCCTGGCGTGAAAGTGTGGTTGGAATGATGATAGTTTGCATAGCAATCATATGTTCTTTATGTAGATTTTCTGATTTTATCTTCTTGAGCAGGATGTTGTTAATCGGAATTGCAATTGAAGAGACAAAATGTAGCAAGGCTGAATGCATGTATTGGTATGTCATCTCATCCATTTTACAAGTCGTTTAGGATTTCTGTTTTTGCACATGAATTTTCTAATTTTGTCACCTAATGTATGCAGTGAGTGCTGTAAAACCTAATTTTCTATCTTCATAGAAGCTGCTCGTCCTGTCATTATGATCTTTGGCTTCAATGCTGCTGGGAATTGCGTGATGGCAAGTTGTGGATGAAAATGATACTTGTACGGACGCTGGATCTTTTTCACGGTCCTGATTTTCAATAAGTCTTGAAACGTATTCAACTCTGACGGTTGATGATCGAGTCGCTGGTAATAGAACTATGACGGTAGTGAGCATGATGATGACGTAAGCAGTGGTAGCCATTGAGTTGAAGTGTGATCAGGTGTTAGAGATTTGGTACGTTTTGGCATTCGGATCTTCTACCTTTTAACTATGCATGCTTTAATCACAATTATTTGGATATGGTAATGTTAATGGATAGGTGTTACGAAGAGGCTTCGCTCTGACTAATATCAGGTAATTCATATTTCCAACTTAATATTAGATCAAGTTTATACTTGTAATTTCAGAGTTTGTAAACTCAACGTACGTTATCCAAACTTCTGTTATAGGATTTTTGAGACACTATTTGAATTATTTTCAGGACATCACAAAGCCTATAAGCAATGATGTATGCAAATCACTTAAGATATGGTAGTGTTCCTTTTCATCACTTAAATTAAAGCAAGAAATTTTATATTGTGAGTTACCATACATTATATATTTATAATGTAATGTCATACTCTATCCATCTTTCCAAAAATACTAAAAAAAGGTGTCTTTTACTCTTTTAGGTCTTCCTGATCAGATTATTCATTCCAATGAAAACGTTGATATCTTTGATTAATTTAAGCATCTCCATCCAAAGGTATTCTATGCTTCAGTATTAGTTAGACCTATTAAGCAGGTAATTATCTAGCTAATTCTTTTATAACTCGCTTCCACTTGGCAAGTAATGCTTGGTTTACCAATGTTGGAAGGAACCAATCCTGCCTCTTCTTTTCCCAGTAATGCTATTGGCAGTGAAGTTGCTTGCTGTAGTCACATTTGGAGTCAGGTTTTAAGCTAAATTTTTAGGAATTTTATTCTCAGTGTTATAAAATGTTATTCTAGTCTGATGTTAATACAAGTTTAATACTAAGCATATACTTGTTTCACGTCTTTGCAGCTGATGTATATGCATCAAAGGTTCGTGATAATATTGTCAACCAGTATGCAGGCATGCAGTTCAGAAATAAGGTAATAAAGTTATGCTTCTTAGTTAAGAATAAAATGAAAAAGGAAGACCACTGAGATAAATATAAAAGGGTCTATGGGTGGGATACATTGGTGTTTTGATACTTAAATCAGAATTAGAGATTATATTCTTTGCAAGTTGATGTAAATATTCTATGTGATTTGCAACTATTGAGACCACTGGTGAGTCATGCCTCAAATCCAGGGGCAATGGGGAACCACGTCTAAACACATAGTTACGTATATATACTATTGAGGCCACTGGTGAGTCATGCCTCAAATCCAGGGGCAATGGGGAACCACGTCTAAACACATAGTTACGTATAAAGATACAAAGTTAATGGCCGCTGAAAATAACCTTTCTGTATTATTCACAGGTAACTTATTCTTACTATATTTGACACTCACTTAGCCATTTGTTAGCGAATATGTTACGAAGAAAACTGCCCAAAGATTAAGTGGAATTATTGTATTCTGCCATGTGATCTAGTGTTATTGTATTCTGCCCAAAAAGTAACCATTTAGACATGTTACCAAAATTACCCATCTTGACCCGTTTCAGTAATACATGTTTTGACCCATACTTAAAGTACCCATGTTACCTGTTTTGACCTATGTTACTTTAAAGTCCTTGTGGTTGCTTTTAGTTAGCCCCTTTTGATTTATTAAACTCTACTGTTATCTGGAAACATATGGTGGGATCAGAATACAAGTTTGTGCTTGGCTACAGTCATCTATACTTTTATTTCTGGTTCCCTGACAAAGAGTTACATATATGCGTGTGAATATAACGTAGGCATAAACCTTGGAAAAGATGAGAGCACTAGTGGAAAGAGACATGAAAGTGTAGTTAGAAGGACAACTGGAATGTCAAGTGCAGGAACACATACAAGAACGGGTATTAGAGGTGAGTGTTCATGAAAAAGCTCGAGATAGAGAGTGGCAACAAAAGATGAATGACATTACCTCGGTGTTAAATAAGTTTACCAATTCACGTCCCCCTCCGTAGTTGGACGACGTTGTATCACTTTAAATATTTGGATTATACTCTAATTTCATATGTAATATTTTGAATGGTTTGATTTGAATACAACTTTTGTAATTTGAATGTTACATTTTTGTAGTTGATTCATTCGATTTTGAATTATCTATTTAATTTATTAGTTTTCTTTGAGCTATTTTACATACAGGATTGCATAAATGTGAGCTTTAAGCTGTGAAATTATTGCATCTTTCCAACACAAATGTGACCCTTTACCGACTGCAACTTACCGACGGAATTCTGACAGAAGTTTTACCGACGGATTTTTGACATAAAGTATACCGACTGACTTCCGACAGAAAATTACCGACAAAGTTCCGACGCATGTTCTTTGTCGGAGTTTCAGAGGGAATTCCGACGTTGTGATTACCGACCATGGATTTCCCGACAAACTATTTTCGTCACAAATCTGTCGGAAACCACTTTTATCGACGGAATTCCGACAAAAACTTCCGTCGCTAAAGACCTGTCATGTAGTAGTGAATGTCGAACTAATTATAGATGGTATATGTTGTGATTATGCAGGTTTTGACAGAGAAATATGGCAAATTCATAGCGGCATGTTCAAATAACCGATACCCCAAAATCCACAACTATTGTATTTTATAAATATTTAATGGGAATTGTCAATTAATGTTCGAGTAATATTCGATGTGGTTATGCATGCATGTCCTGAAACATAAAGTTGTCAAACCCGAAACAGAGGTGTGTGCAAAAGGGGAGGTGCATCAAGATGTGGTTATACTGTCAACGTACGTATTAATAAATCACATTCTGTAAATCATCATTGCATGTGGTTTTGATGTGCATACAGGTTTGTAAGCATGACGAATAGTGATGATGTTTATATTTTTCCCTTTAGGTTTTGTATTTTATATTAACATTAAAGAAAATGTCGCTATCTACATAAACAACGGTCTTATTTAATCAATCAATTTTACATAACTAGACGCGGACCTTTGATCTAATACATTTATAAAAAAAACATTCATGAATAGAAGACAAATGATGTTATCTTTCACCAATGCCATCATCGCCTGTACTAGGATCATCTGGATATTGTAGGATCTTCCGGCACCATGAAACCACATAAACTTCACACCAATGACAGCTTAACGATTATTATCAAGTTGAAAATGAAAAAAATAGATTCGAGAATATGAAAAGATATACGCATACATACCTTGAGATTTTGTGGTTGTAAACTTATCAGTGGCATTTGCTAAATTGCTGAACATTAACATGATGAAACAAAGGATAGCAGCTAAACTAATACGAGCCACGAGTTTGTGATCCATTTCTTTCATTTTTTGAGTTTATTAATTTGCTTACTTCTTTAACCCGTTGATGACCATCAAACACCACAAACTTGACAGAAACTGGAACTAAAAACACCACGCAAATAACTAGAACAAGCTTTCTAATTAATCAGAAAAGTATTGGCTTACAAAAACTGATATTGATGGTACAACCAAACCTGGCTCGTTTGGTTTGCTTATATAGGAATAGAAAACAGCTTTTCCTAATCCATCTAGGACTCTAATATAACTAGGAAGTACTTATCTTAAAGTCTAAAAATAAGAATACTAATTATACTAGAACTCGACTGTAGTTATCCATAAGCTCGGATCTACTTGGACTGCACATAAGCTCGTGCTTGTGAACTACGCATCAGCTCGAGTAGACATTAGACCAACAATCACCCCCCTAATTTCTGACTCGAGATAAGGAGGTCTTCAACTCCGAGTAACTCTTGCATCTCCTTGAACTTAATCCTTGCGAGAGCTTTCGTCAGAATATCAGTACGTTGTAACTCACCTCTTACAAACTCAACTTGTACTTGGCCTCTTTCAACACATTCTCGGATAAAATGATAACGTGTATTTATATGCTTGCTTCTCCCGTGAAAGACTGGATTTTTCATAAGTGCAATAGCCGATTTGTTGTCAACAAATAAGACCACCACTCTTTCTTCCATTCCGGTTATTTCACTCAACAATCCACGTAACCATATCCCTTGACACGCGGCTGAAGTTGCAGCCATGAACTCGGCTTCACAAGACGATAGAGCCACCGTGTTTTGCTTTTGTGAGAACCAAGTGATAGGTGATTTACCTAGATAAAATACGTGCCGAGTTGTGCTCCGACCATCATCTTGATCCATAGCATAACTACTATCACTAAACCCTACTAACTCCTTGGTTTTCTCTTGGTTGTATCGTATTCCAAAATTTAAACTACCTTGGATATACCTTAGTATTTGTTTCACAATGCCATATGTGATTCTTTTGGTTCTTGCATGTAACGACTAACCAAACCAACCGAATAAGATAAATCAGTCGAGTGTGTAGTAAATACCTTAAACAACCAACTCGTCGTCTATACAAAGTTGCATCAACTGGTTTTCCTTCCTTGTCCATGCTTAACTTCATTCCGTGTTCTAATGGACATTGAGTAGAATTCGCTTCATGCATCCCAACATCTTTCAAGATCTTCTTTGCATAGCTTTCTTGACTTATTGAGATACTCGAATCCTCTTGCTTTACTTCAATTTGCTTCGTGCTATGGATGGTGGAGAAATTGGTCCACATAACGACTTCTTGGTTTGTTTTCCTACCAAACAAGATTCACACAACTTGTTCTCTTGATGAATTATTGGCAACTTTTCAACCATGCCCTTCCTTGCCATTAATTCCATCGTCTCGAAATTAATGTGACCCATCCTAGCATGCCATAACCAAGCATCATCTTCCATCTTTGCTTTGAGACACACCGGACTTCCAACTTTGAGCTTAATCTTGTAAAGTCTATTACTTGTTCTAGGAACCTTCATCAAAAGCTTACCATCTGAGTCACGCATAGTAAGAAGGTTACCTTTCATACGAATGTCACATCCGCCTTGGTAGCTTGCCCAAGACTAATTATGTTGCTTTTAGCTCGGGTAGGTAATAGACTCCAATGATTAACCGTTGCTCACCCGTTTTCCCTTAAATGATTATCGAACCCTTCCTTTTATCTCGATGTAGGAGTTATCACCAAACTTCACTCACGGAGATATTCTCATTCAACTCCGAAAAGTATTCTCGGATCCCGTCATGTGATTACTTGCTCCATTATCCAAATACCAAGTGTCTTCCTCGTTTGGCTTAGTATTCAATTGGTTTGGGATAATCTTTCTTCATTCAAGAAAACTACTTCTTGAACGCTTTTCATCATAAAAGTGTTGGGTCATCATCATCCTCCGTTTGCAAAGGTTTGATTCATGCTTTTGCTTCATTCACGCCGTTCGAGCGCTTAGAAGCAAAGTGACCATATTCATCACATCTAAAGCATTGAATCTTTGAAAGATCTCGACTTTTGTTCTTCTTTTGCTCCGTATTGCTCCGGAGTTGTTACGGTTGTGGTTATTAGCTTGACCACTATCATGAGATTTGTTTTGAGAAGAAAAGTTTTGACCTTTACCGTTGCCACCGGAGGAATTCCTTCCTCGACCTTTCTTATCATATCTTTCAGCCCTTCCGAACATCAACATGCCTTGATCTTGATGGTGTCAACACCCTTCATTCTTCCTTCAAAAGCTTTCAACCTTCCAACCGCTTCTTGAAAAGACATAGTATTCAAGTCAAGAAATTGTTCTATTGAGGCAACGATTGCAACATACCTATCCGAACGGATGCAAGTAGCTTCTTAACAAGTTTCTTGTCTTCATAAATTGTTCCCAAGCTATTGACTTGATTACAATTTTGCCCAACCTAGCCGCAAAGTCATCGATTGATTCGTTGACTTTCATCTTTAAAGATTCGAATTCCGTCTCCAAGGTTTGCAACCTCGCCTCGAACCCGCTCAACACCCACATACCGGTCTTCAAAGCTCCCAGTTTCTTTGGTCGTGTTGAATTGTGAAACTTGAAAACAAGTTCTTCCGGAATCGCTGGAAAAGTAACGCAACTGCCATGTGATCTTGCTTAGCAACAACTTGTGTCCTTCCCCTGGTTCCAGTGCATCAAGTATTCCATGGACTCGAAATACCGCTTTAACTCTTATTGCCCATATGTTATAGTTCGTGCTTGTTAACATTGGACATTGAAGAGCCGTTTTAGTATGTTCAATTGGTGGTTGACTCGACTCGCCTTGCACCATCCTTCTTGTACGCCTTTTGTAAGTTACGGTGTAGTTGGATTATCTTCCGACCTAGAACACGCTTGTTTTTCTTGCCTAAGTAAACCAAGTTAAAGTTTGAAACTTTATCGACTTCTTGGAACCCTTTAGTCTTCTCGCTTGGAACCCTTGTAAATCAACTACTCTTGGAACCCTTGTGATCGACCGCTTGGAAACCCTTCAGAGATCGACTACTCTTGGAACCCTTGTGATCGACTTCTGCTTGGAACCCTTGTGACTACTGCTTGGAACCCTTCTGTGATAATCGACTTCTGCTGGAACCCTTGTGATCGAACACTGCTTGGAACCCTTGTGATCGAACACTGCTTGGAACCCTTGTTATCGAACACTGCTTGGAACCCTTGTTATCGAACACTGCTTGGAACCCTTGTGATCGAATACTGCTTGAACCTGCTGCTGTACCACTCTTGAACCTGGTGATCGACTACTCGGAACACCTTCAGTGATCGACCTCTGTTGAACAACCTTGCTCTTGATACCAATTCAAACACCACAAACTTGATGTTCACCGGAACTAAAAACACCACGCAAATAACTAGAACAAGCTTTCTAATTAATCGAAAAGTATTGGCTTACAAAAGCGATATTGATGGTACAACCAAACAAACTCGTTTGGTTTGCTTATATAGGAATAGAAAATTTTTTCCTAATCCATCTAGGACTCTAATATAACTAGGAAGTACTTATCTTAAAGTCTAAAAATAAGAATACTAATTATACTAGAACTCATTGTAGTTATCCATAAGCTCGGATCTACTTGGATCGCACATAAGCTCGTGCTTGTGAACTACTCATCACCGAGTAGACATTAGACCAACAATCACCCCCTAATTTCGACTCGAGATAAGGAGGTCTTCAACTCCGAGTAACTCTTGCATCTCCTTGAACTTAATCCTTGCGAGAGCTTTCGTAGAATATCGAGACGTTGTAACTCACCTCTTACAAACTCAACTTGTACTTGGCCTCTTTCAACACATTCTCGGATAAAATGATAACGTGTATTTATATGCTTGCTTCTCCCGTGAAAGACCGGATTTTCATAAGTGCAATAGCCGATTTGTTGTCAACAAATAAGACCACCACTCTTTCTTCCATTCCGGTTATTTCACTCAACAATCCACGTAACCATATCCCTTGACACGCGGCTGAAGTTGCAGCCATGAACTCGGCTTCACAAGACGATAGAGCCACCGTGTTTTGCTTTTGTGAGAACCAAGTGATAGGTGATTTACCTAGATAAAATACGTGCCCAGTTGTGCTCCGACCATCATCTTGATCCATAGCATAACTACTATCACTAAACCCTACTAACTCCTTGGTTTTCTCTTGGTTGTATCGTATTCCAAAATTTAAACTACCTTGGATATACCTTAGTATTTGTTTCACAGCTGCCATATGTGATTCTTTTGGTTCTTGCATGTAACGACTAACCAAACCAACCGAATAAGATAAATCAGGTCGAGTGTGTAGTAAATACCTTAAACAACCAACTCGTCGTCTATACAAAGTTGCATCAACTGGTTTTCCTTCCTTGTCCATGCTTAACTTCATTCCAGGTTCTAATGGACATTGAGTAGAATTCGCTTCATGCATCCCAACATCTTTCAAGATCTTCTTAGCATAGCTTTCTTGACTTATTGAGATACTCGAATCCTCTTGCTTTACTTCAATGTTTCGTGCTATGGATGGTGGAGAAATTGGTCCACATAACGACTTCTTGGTTTGTTTTCCTACCAAACAAGATTCACACAACTTGTTCTCTTGATGAATTATTGGCAACTTTTCAACCATGCCCTTCCTTGCCATTAATTCCATCGTCTCGAAATTAATGTGACCCATCCTAGCATGCCATAACCAAGCATCATCTTCCATCTTTGCTTTGAGACACACCGGACTTCCAACTTTGAGCTTAATCTTGTAAAGTCTATTACTTGTTCTAGGAACCTTCATCAAAAGCTTACCATCTGAGTCACGCATAGTAAGAAGGTTACCTTTCATACGAATGTCACATCCGCCTTGGTAGCTTGCCCAAGACTAATTATGTTGCTTTTAGCTTGGGTAGGTAATAGACTCGATGATTAACCGTTGCTCACCCGCTTTCCTTCAATGATTATCGAACCCTTTCCTTTTATCTCGATGTAGGAGTTATCACCAAACTTCACTCTGCGGAGATATTCTCATTCAACTCGAAAAGTATTCTCGGATCCCGTCATGTGATTACTTGCTCCATTATCCAAATACCAAGTGTCTTCCTCGCTTGGCTTAGTATTCAATTGGTTTGGGATAATCTTTTCTTCATTCAAGAAAACTACTTCTTGAACGCTTTTCATCATAAAAAGTGTTGGGTCATCATCATCCTCCGTTTGCAAAGGTTTGATTCATGCTTTTGCTTCGCTCACGCCGTTCAGGCGCTTAGAAGCAAAGTGACCATATTCATCACATCTAAAGCATTGAATCTTTGAAAGATCTCGACTTTTGTTCTTCTTTTGCTCCGTATTGCTCCGGAGTTGTTACGGTTGTGGTTATTAGCTTGACCACTATCATGAGATTTGTTTTGAGAAGAAAAGTTTTGACCTTTACTGTTGCCACCGGAGGAATTCCTTCCTCGACCTTTCTTATCATATCTTTCAGCCCTTCCGAACATCAACATGCCTTGATCTTCGAGGTGGTGTCAACACCCTTCATTCTTCCTTCAAAAGCTTTCAACCTTCCAACCGCTTCTTGAAAAGACATAGTATTCAAGTCAAGAAATTGTTCTATTGAGGCAACGATTGCAACATACCTATCCGGAACGGATGCAAGTAGCTTCTAACAAGTTTCTTGTCTTCATAAATTGTTCCCAAGCTATTGACTTCGCCACAATTTTGCCCAACCTAGCCGCAAAGTCATCGATTGATTCGTTGACTTTCATCTTTAAAGATTCAATTCCGTCTCCAAGGTTTGCAACCTCGCGTCTCGAACCCGCTCAACACCCACATACCGGTCTTCAAAGCTCCCAGTTTCTTTGGTCGTGTTGAATTGTGAAACTTGAAAACAAGTTCTTCCGAATCGCTCGAAAAGTAACGAACCGCCATGTGATCTTGCTTAGCAACAACTTGTGTCCTTCCCTCGGTTCCAGGCATCAAGTATTCCATGGACTCGAAATACCGCTTTAACTCTTATTGCCCATATGTTATAGTTCGTGCTTGTTAACATTGGACATTGAAGAGCCGTTTTAGTATGTTCAATTGGTGGTTGACTCGACTCGCCTTGCACCATCCTTCTTGTACGCCTCTTGTAAGTTACCGGTGTAGTTGGATTATCTTCCAGCCCTAGAACACGCTTGTTTTACTTCTTGCCTAAGTAAACCAAGTTAAAGTTTGAAACTTTATCGACTTCTTGGAACCCTTTAGTCTTCTGCTTGGAACCCTTCAGAAATCAACTACTCTTGGAACCCTTGTGATCGACTTGCTTGGAAACCCTTCGAGATCGACTACTCTTGGAACCCTTGTGATCGACTTGCTGGAACCCTTGTGACTCACCGCTTGAACCCTTCGTGATAATCGACTTCGCTAGAACCTTGTGATCGAACACCGCTTGGAACCCTTGTGATCGAACACCGCTTGAACCCTTGTTATCGAACACCGCTTGAACCCTTGTTATCGAACACCGCTGGAACCTTGTGATCGAATCTCGCTTGAACTCCGTCATTGTACCACTCTTGAACCTGGTGATCGACTACTCGGAACACCTTCAGTGATCGACCTCTGTTGAACAACCTTGCTCTTGATACCAATTCAAACACCACAAACTTGACAGAAACTGGAACTAAAAACACCACGCAAATAACTAGAACAAGCTTTCTAATTAATCAGAAAAGTATTGGCTTACAAAAACTGATATTGATGGTACAACCAAACCTGGCTCGTTTGGTTTGCTTATATAGGAATAGAAAACAGCTTTTCCTAATCCATCTAGGACTCTAATATAACTAGGAAGTACTTATCTTAAAGTCTAAAAATAAGAATACTAATTATACTAGAACTCGACTGTAGTTATCCATAAGCTCGGATCTACTTGGACTGCACATAAGCTTGTGCTTGTGAACTACTCATCAGCTCGAGTAGACATTAGACCAACAGACCATCCATTACTTGCCATTATTTTGTAAGATAAATATGTAAAATTTTTGGATTAACTAATAGGTTGAAACAGGATTCCTTATCCTTTAAAACCTTTCAAATTACTAAGAAGATTAACTATAACGCTCAGTTCTCGAGTTGAAATTGAAGAGGAAAGTAAAGGAAATGAAAAGTTTTTTTTGTGTTCTTGAGTCTCTTTTAAAGGAGGAAATGGAAATGGAAAGGAAATAGGGAGGAAGTTAAGTAAATCTTCCTACCATTTTTTTGAGGAAAGGGAAACGAAACAGAACCGTATGTTGTATAAAGACTAATATACCCTTTTTTAAATATTTGACATTAACAATTAAAGGGCAAATATTTAATTTGACCAAATTATTTTCCTTTTCCTCTCACTCAAGAACATGATTATGATTACTTTCCTTTTTCTTTCCTCTATCTAAAGAACATAACAACTAACACTTACTTTTCTTTTCCCTTTTCTATTATTTTTCATTTCCCTTCTTTAAAAACTAGAGAACTAAGCGTAAATTCCCAACATATTATAATCACAATAATTTATCATTGAGTCAATGTTGTCATATCAAATTATAATCACATGATTTGTTTGAATTTAAGGTTTGCAATTATTGTTGAATATAAGTAATTTAGGTGCTCAAATGATGATAAAATTTGTTTCTAATATGGGGATTTCAAAATTTATGATGAATTTAAGGGATTGAATGGTTTAAGGTTTTTTACTTGGGGTTATGATTTTTGTCTTCGTCAATTTATTAAAAAGGAATATAAAAATATAATAGAATACATGAAAAGGAAGAAGACAGGCATTTAAGTCATTTCTAATATTATAGAATACTTGCAAAGGAAGACATTTTTGAGGAGTTGCATTTGTATTTTTTGAAAAGATAAAAGCTGTGCTTGTAATTTGGTCAAATCAGAACAATGACTTTTGTAAATTTCTCTAGTTTGGGGCATGATATTCGGACCTCCTTATAGGGAGCGTTTCCAATCATTGAATGCGTCGGAGGGTTGTACGGTATGAATCGTGATGTTATTCTGTTTGCATCGCGAGTTGTACGGTTGACCATAGAGAAGGTTCCTATAACACATCCCCTCTAATTTATATTAAAAATGAAAGGAGTAATTGTGGACTCACTACTACATGGCTGGTCTATAGCGACAGACATTTCTGTCAGAAATCCGTCGGTATCAGTGATTTCTGACGGATCTATGACAAAAATAGTGCGTCGCTTAATCTTGGTTGGTAATTAGTTTCTGCCAGAATTCCGTCGGAAACAGCGAAGAAGGGCATATGTCGGAATTCTGCTGGTAATATGTCCGTCGGAAGTGAGTCGGAGCTTTGTCTGCTGGAAAGTCGTCGCTAAAAATCCATCACAAATCAGTCGGAATGTAAAGGGTCACAAATCTGTCGGAATAGGTGTGAGAATAATTGAACATAATGAAGCTTAAATTTATGTAATCCTGTATTTCAATAGCTTATAGGAAACCAGTAAATTAAAATGATAATTCATAATTAAACATAAAACCATTCAAATGATAATCCATGTATTACGAAATACCATCATTTACATCGGAAACTTTCAACATTCAAAACATACAAGATAAAATTAGAGTATCAAATCCAAATATTCATAATGATGTAGTATCCAACTACTTTGGGGGATCTGGATTGTTAAACTTCCTTAGTATCGAGTTAATGTCGTTCATCTTTTGTTGCCACTCTCTCTCTCGAGCTTCTTCACGAGCATTCGCCTCCAACTCCCGTTGGTGCATGTGTTCCTGCACTTGATGTTCCACTTTTTGTTGTAACTGCACTTGCATCACAATTTCTCTTGTTCTCATTTGTGCATTATCCTCTTGCAATTTTCTTACTGTCTCTTCCAAAACTTGCACCTACATTGTATCAAGTCCCATTAAAAAGCTTCAAACTTATAGAATAACTTTTAAAAATACAACTTTCTATGAGAAAATTTGCACTAACTGTGCTCAATATGTGACGATAATAAACTCAATTTATTTGTTCTAAATCACCATCACAGACCATTTCCATCAAAAATCTCAAAACCTATTAGTAACTTCCCAAAAGTTTAGCATCTAAATGATCCATCCCACCACCAAACGCTCAACACCAATCACCATGTCACCGCTTTAGATATTCCTATGTTCTTGGATAGAAAGAAAATAATCTAATCAAATTCAAATTGAACAAAAAATCCAAAAACAGCACGTTATGCTAAAACTGATTATCCGATGTGATTATTGTTGCACTTTTTTCATATTCAAAAGAAGCTATTTCAACTTAGTTGTAATTTAAAATCAACATTCTTTAAATAAGTAATCCTACTTTAAAACAACTTATTTCACCCTAAAAAAGCAGATATATTGTTTAAAGAAGTATTAGTTATAAATTTGATGGATGATTATTACCAAGAGATGAAATTGGCACTTGTTCCATACTAAAAATAACTTCTTTCAAGTAATCAGCTTCACCTCAATTTCAAAGTGGAGCAATGTTTCTTTTAATTTTGCTCTACTAACTTTCCGTAAAGTAGCATATTGTGTTCAATATATCAGACAATTAGCAATCATTTAAACTATGGTTCCAATCTAAATATATTTGTCAGTGTGTTTAAACTTTTAATATATTCCATACATGTTCACTAGGATCTGATCCAGTGAGATGAGCATGCGATGAACTAGACGAGCTTGATGTTCTTGATGTCAGCATGAGCCTTATACACCCCCCCCCCCCGTGTACCCAAACTAACTAATTTACCTTTCTTCTTCCCCCCAGATCAAAGTCATCAGGCGGATGTTGACTAGCATCTGGTCCATGTTTCTCCTTCATAGCGGCCTCAACAGCATCCTACAGTTCATATGAAAATGTTTCGATGAAAATTTATTGATCAAGTACTTGATTCATCATTTAATTTAAAAGAAGATGAAAAGCAATTACCCCCACTTGTTTTGAGCTACGTGTAATGTACTTCCGCGTTTCGCTCCCCAACGCCTCATCTGTCCTGTTCCCTGACCCTCATCCGTCCCGTTCTCCGACGCCTCAGTCGACTCTTGTGTGTGACAACGGTGGTAAGCTTCTAATAAACTAACAGGCCGTTTATTTTGTTTTTCCTACAAAAGTTGTCATTAGTTAAAGCTTATAAATGTAATGTATAAACTACAAAACCTAAATTAATTGATATTTTACTTTTCTCCCACTTTGACTCTTTTTATTGGCCATCGAACAAGTTACGATGATTTATTTAAAAACCGTGTCATAATAAATCATGGCAAAGATCGTCCTTCTAACTTCTAAACATATATTCTTCCACACTGTAAATTGTAACGCGTGCAACGGTTCAAAAGCAAATAAAGAACAAAGTGAGCAGATCGTACAACACCACTCAAATATGGGTTAAATTGAGTTTTTGTCTCACTCAAACTTTCGAGGTTGATATTAGACTTCGTTTCCTACCGACAAATTGTCACAATTTAAAATTATTAGATCTTGGTTGTTTTCGGGCAATTCAATCACTTCAAGAACAAGAGTCTTTGAGAACAATTGATAAATTGGTTTGTGACATTCAAACGTATTTCGAAAAAGGCTGTCACATGAGCTTAATAATATGTTTTTAACTTTACAAATTTGTATGAAAGAGATCGTGAAAGTTCGCGGTGGCAACAATTATCATACACAACATATCGGTAAAGTCAAGTTGGAACTAGAAGGGAAATTGCCACATCAAATTGAAATGTGAAAAAAGTTTGATAAATGATGTGTATTCATATTTGGGTGTGTAGAAAAGTCACAAATGACTAGGAGGAAATACTCTTTTGCGTAGGAGTTGCATGTAATGGACCTACTGTGATTGTGTAGACTAATAAAAAATGACTTGAAGTCTTATCTTTTTGTTGTACATGTCATGAATTGAAGTATTGATTGGAATGGTAATACTGACTTTTATTTTGACAAAAATGATCACCATGCATGCATTGAAATATGTATTGCTAATTTTCTTTTCTTTCACATTAGCTATTATTAGACTTTTTGAAGGTAAAACTGGAAAGTTAGACATTAATAGTTGTGTATTTTTGAAAGAGGACATATAATTTGGAATAACCCAAATTGGAAAAGTGGATATATTTTGAAATGGAGAGACTAATTGATTATATGCCGGAGTTAAATCACTAACTCAACCATGTTTAAGGCTATGCAAATTTATTCCAAACAATTAGCACGCATTGGGTAAACTTATACACTCAAATAACACTGTAACTGAAATAATAGAAGATTATGTCAATAATATCAGTGATCAAATTTCTGAACTGAATGTATTTTCTATTATATTTAAAGATAGTTGCTTTCTAATTCGTCACCTAATGATAAAATGCGTGTTGTTCAATTTGTTGATTTCAGGAAGAGCTAATCAGATTTGGTCAGGGCCATCCCATGAATTTTGGAGGCCCTGTGCCATTTTGACAATATAGGCCTCTTGAACAACACGAAAAAAATTGATGTTTTAATATTGATGTGTTGATACAGAATATAAGGGAAACTATAACTTGGAGAATAATGAGCTTTGTAGTGAAAGATTCTAATGCAGTCAAAACAGTTGAAGATACATGGAAGATGAAGTTACAAAGAACTACTGATAGTACAAAGTGAAGATGTAATGAAAGTGTTGTATGTCTGTATTTTTTTAGTATAGATGTTAAGTATAGAAGTGATAGAATCAAGTATAGAATGCTTGTAGTTTTTGTCAAGTTTATTTGTTAGGCTCTTTAAAACATCATGGGAAATGTCCATGGGGGTTTTAAAAGTCTTGTACACTTTTTGTGATTAATAATATTTCTCCTTTCAAAAAAAAAAAAAAAAAAAAAAAAAAACACGAAAAAAATTCAAATATTTGTAAAATGATTATAAAGTAAAAGGTAACTATGCAACGATAGTGGATCATGTCAAAGCGCAGTACGACGCCGAAAGCATAAATATAATGTTGTTTAACATGTCTATTTAATACATTAATATTCTCTGAACGCATCTAAACTTTTCTATAGATAAAGAATATTCATTTAAGAAACCAATTGGGTTAATTGTAACAATTTTCTTGAATTTGGGCTGAGAGTGTATATTTTGTAAACCCAATTGTACGTATTTAAGAACAAAACTAAAAGATTAGGATAAAATGTGAAAAACTATAAACCTAAGGGTGCAAAATGAATACTACCTATAGATATCATCTTCCTCGGCCATACAAGTCTGTAACTCTGTTTTTTGTTGTTTTTTTGAAATCATCTTAAAGCAATTTCTGTTACATTTTTATAACTTCGCTTAAATCTGAGAATACAGTCTCATCAATTTTACGATCAACAAATCAACCCTTAAGTTATAACTTCATCGGAGGCCCCAAAAATTTGGGGGCCCTGTGCGGTTGCACACTCCGCACACCCTCAAATCCGGCCATGGATTTGGACATCGAGCGAAGCTGTACACAATCATGTGAAATATGGTAAATCAAGGGTCCTTAGACAATCATGACTACAGAATATATAACCATTGCAATAGGTCCAGAACCCTTTTTTTGTGCCTAAGGGGGTTGAAATTGATGGTTAATGCTTTGTTTTATCGAACATTTTCCCTCATCATGTACATGAAAAATGGAAATTAAAGAACATTAGAAAAATGAAATAAAGCAAAGTTAGCAGCCAAAAATATCTAAATGTGAAAGTCCTGCAATATTTTTTACTGTTAATAAATCATCTAATTGATCATTCAGTAGGTGAATCAATCAAGAGAAAGGTCAAAATGTAGTGCATAAAATAGATTAGTTAATGGTATTTCCATGCATGGGCGAAACCAATACCCAATTTGACCATGTGTATTTACGACAAATTATACAAATCGAGGAACACAATTTATTTTGACCGTGTGCATTCAGGGAAAATCGAAGTTTTTTACCAAAATTAACAATACGCCACAAAATTCCATGGGTGTCACGAGACCCCCCATGACCCATCCTGGTTCCGTCCTTGTTTCCACACTACAAAAATTTTGACATATACTCACTAAAAGTTTTCCTCACTAAAATTTTTAAAAGTCACCAAAAAAAAATAAACAAAAAAAAATATATATATATATAAAAGTAAAAATTTGACATATACTCGCTAAAACTTTTCCTCACTAATTGTTAAAAGTCACCAAAAAAAAAGTAAAAAAAAAATGAAAGTTACGAAAAAAGGAATTTAGATAGTTAACCATCTCCTTTTATCACTTCAGATAAAAGTTACGAAAAAAAATATAAAAGTTCCCAAAATGATCCATTATTTACGCATCTCCACCACCACCGTAATATCCTCCACCACCGAAAAATGCTCCACCACCGCCGTCATCCTCCACTACCGTAATGTAAGACCGCAATTAACTCCACCGTTGTTTAACGTAAGACCGCAATTAACTTCGCACCGTCGTCATCCTCCACCATCGAAACCCTAAACCGCACCATCGTCATCCTCCACCATCGAAACCCTAACTCCGTCCACCACTTCGTCTCTATCGCCGATTGAAACCCGAACTCACGATAATACAATGTATGTTTTGTATTTAGAAGTGTTTTGATAGCGAGACTTCGTGTTGATTTGTAGGAATTATCGATTGATGTTTAGAAGGTGTCTTGAGTCGATTTGATGTTTAGGAACAAATGTTGTATGGTTTGCGAAAAAGTATTAGTATGTCGTGTGTCGATTTGTAGGAATTAGTTGATTGATGTTTAGAAGGTGTGCGAGTTGATTTGATGCTTTGTAATGGTATTGCGGTATACATGTAGGAATGAATCTCAACTCAGAATCGGTTTGGCGAGTTTTATTAGTCTCGCATTTTGTTTACTGTAAGGATATACTACTTTACTGCATAGGAGCTATTGTATTTGCAACAAGGACGTGGTAGAAGTCGCCTAAAGTAATATTAGACAAGTATTTGCCATTTTAGGTAGTTTGTGATAGAGAAGGAAAGTAATGGTTTGGAACTGTTTGTGTTTAGCTGCGAGTATTGATTCAGGTTGTCGCCTAATTCACCTAGTTTCTAAAGCCTAACTAATTTAACTAGCTTGTGTTGTCTCGTGTGTGAAAATCCATTAGCATAGGCATGAAGATTGAAGCACTCGTAATTTATGCTTGGTAAAATATTTTGATGAATGATGGAATTTTAATAGTTAATTTAATTTGTGTAGATACTAATCGATTATAGCTGACTTGAAGTGAACTTAGGTTGATGCTTGTAAATTAAGCTAGATGTAGTAGAGACTTAACTTTTTTAAGAATACCACTATTTTTGTTTAGAATTTTGTGTTTATTTGATGATAATGCTGTATACACAAACACAAAGATTTTTTCAGTAGCTAATAGAGTTACATGGTTATTTTTTAGGCACGTAAGAGTTGAATATTACTTCAATTTTTCTACTTTTGACATCATTATGGACAAATCTTGGATGTATCTTGCACCAAGAGTTAGTTCACAATATGTAAATGGTGTGGCATATTTTCTTAACTTTGCTTTTGAGAAATCGAGTCAACATGGAGAGATATTGTGTCCATGCACGAATTTTCAAAACAGATTTCACCTTAAAAGACAAGAAGTGCATGATCACCTTATATGTGTTGGCTTCAAGAGAGGGTACTTGAATTGGACAGATCACGGGGAAAGTTACGAGGTATCATCTTCAAGTATGATGGAAAATGATGAAGAAGGAGACAACGAACATGAAATGAATGAGATATTTCATTATCTTTTTCCTACGGTGTCAGTGGAAGGAAGTATTGGTGAAAGAGAACCTCAACCTCAACCGTAACCTGAACCTAATTTGAATCGTGAAAAGCAAAATGATAAAACGAAGTTTGATGATTTGGTCAAAAATGTTAATCAGAAGGTGTATCCTAATGCTAAGCATAACAAGTTGTCTGCCTTGGTTCATTTATACCATATAAAATCTCTTTGTGGTTGGAGCAACACATCATTTTCTATGTTATTGGAGTTTTTTCAGGAAGAGTTGTTGCCTGATGGGAATATACTGCCTAAGAAACATGATGAGGCGAAAAACATCATGAAGAAGTTGGGGTTAGGGTATTAAAAAATACATGCATGTCCTAACGGATGCATGTTGTTCTGGAATGAAAATGAGAACACAAAAATATGCTTCGTTTGTAATGCTTCCCGATAAGGGCCCACCCAAGATAACTCTAGAGATGAGGCGGGTATACAAGATGAGCTGGGTATACAAGATGGGGTGGGTATAAAAAAGAAAAAGAAGAAAGCAATGAACGTTTTGCATTGGTTTCCCCTAAAACCAAGGCTTCAAAGATTGTTTATGTCTTCAAAAACGACCCATCTTATGAAATGGCATCATTTGGAACGGGTAAAAGATGGTAAACTACTTATCTATTTATTAACGAAACCTGAACACATAACACTCCTTTTTTCTAGCAGCAAAAAGTAGCCCTTAAATAGCATGATTTACTCGCAGCTTTATATTCATAGCTCAACTTGGCTGCTGATACATCTACCAGCTTTATGATTAGCTAGTTGGTTATGTTTCCCGGATCCTATTAGGAACATTCACGTTCCTTACTTTATCGTTGAATCAAGCTGATATAACTAACACCGCACAAGCTCTATTATTTTGATCCCTGTTCTTATACATGGTATTCATTAGGAGCCTTGATTTTGGTCATAAATATCTCACGGTGACTTTTTAAGCGCACTCGAGTTTTACTTGTTTTTGTGATTGTGTGATTGGTGCGATACATTGAAGGGACTCAAGAGAGGATGTTCACTACTCAGAAATTTGGAATTCAATTTAAGGGACTTTGAAAATGCGAACTCATTGGAATACAAACTCTTGTGAAATACGATGACTAGAGGTAACTATTTCACCATGTTTCTTCTTGTTCTTCCACGTTTCTTCTTCCTCTTCTTCTACTTTGATTTGATTCAATTTTCCAAACAAACAAACAAACCCATTCTAGAGAGAGAGCGAGAGAGAAACAAAACAATTTATTAGTGGGTCGGGTCAACATCATAAGTTCTTGCCTAGTTGTGGTTTTGAATGGTGTTTGCTATAAATAATATTAAAATGGCTAGACGCCATGGATGGTAACTTCCTGCTCATACCTTCTAGGTCTCTTCCATCAAATAGAGTATAAGTTTAAAACCACATCCAAACATCCTGTTAGTACGGGTCAGTTCATAAACCATTACAGGTTTTTACTAAAAGTGACCGTTACAGTTCTATGGGTCAGTTTAGGTTTAGGCTGCGTTCAGTTTAAATGGGTCAGTTTGAATGGGTTAGTTTAGCATAAACAATTAGTACAGGTCATTTTATAAACAATTACAAGTTTATACTAAAAGTGACCCATATCAGGTCCAAGATAAGAACTTCACCCGAAAAAGATAAACATAAAATTCTAGAACTTTATCTTTAAAGTCATAATTTCCATGCACAAACCTGTAATTGTTCTTTATGTCATATTTGTTTGTTTTAATCGATATTAAGTTGCTTAATACTTTTCGTTTTTACTTTCTGATGTAACAATTTGAGGAGTAAGAAAAGGACAATTGCCAGATGAGTCATGCCACGCGCTAATCTGAAGATATTCATTTCCTGTAAATCGTAACCAGGCAACATATTTGTTTGTTCAAACATATGTGATTGTTCTATGTGTTGATATTGTAGTATTTCTATTTTAAATCCGATTACGTTCAGTTCAGGTTTTTACTTCAATTATATATTTTGGTTAGTTTGCTGGTTAAAACTGCTTATCTGATAACTGAGTGTGACATAAGCAATTCTGAGATATCGGTTTGTGAGTTCACACAACAAGTGAACAATTTTGAGGTGTTTGGATTGCTTAAATACTTTCTGTCTATTTTTGTGATCTAAAGGAGCTCGATTTTAACTGGAAATCTGCTTTCTGAGTGGCAGGTATGCTTCTTTCGCTTACACATTTACAATTCCATAGTCCTCTGATTCACTTTATGCAAGAACTTGAGTCAGGAATCTGATGTATATAGCCCGTAAGTAATGGCCCGACTGCAGCATCAATAGACCCTGTTTCATATTTATGCAACAAGAACATATTTAGAATTTTTTATTTAACTCGTACTGCAAATACATATGTTAATATGTATATTGTAACTAACTTATCACCGTTATCAGGGGCAGAGTTTTACGGGTCACATTAGTCTAAGTTAGAGATAAAAATGGATCATGGGGTTGAAAGTAAACTGTTCTGATGTACATTTTGAAACTGCTTGTATGATGTTTAGTACCCAAAATCTGTAATAAAACATAAGTAAATGGATATTAAACTGATACATGAGTACTTCAAACATATGTGTTAATAAGTCTTTTGATATAGGATTGCAAGTTTGTAACCCGAGAACCAACCACCTTTCCTTTTCTCTCCGTCAATCCAACCACCAGCACACTTTTTCATCAATCGGCAAGGTCAATTATTCAACTTAAATAAAATTTGATTGATGTTGTTTATGAATATTATTGAATCATGAGTTGAATTGATATAGGCATCTGGTGAATTTGAAGGACTTGATGTCTTGTTAGCTACGGTCATCATCACTCAGAGAGTTATTTTGTTACTGCTGCTATTCTTCCGTAAGTTTATTATTATTATATTTGTTGCAACTCATTCATATTTGTTATATAGTTATTAAGTGAATTGCATAAAGTTGTATGATATGTATCCTAAAATGATGAGGTCATAGTTGAGTAAGAACTTGATTAAGGAATCGATGTATATAGCCCGTAGGTAATAGTCTACGCAAGACCAATAGACCTTGTTAAGTTCCGCTTTGGGAAGCATAACTTCATCGATTAGATATAAATAAATTTATAACCGATCCGATGCTTTTTGCTACTGATTCATGTGTTAATTCATCAACAATTACTTTCAAGTTTATAACTGATTAGATATTAGTTGATGGCCTAAGGTTTTAGTTGTGTTTATCGAGCGGAGTTGGTTGCAGACCATTGTCGTTGTTAAGGGCCAGTGATTATGAACTTAGGCTTTTCATTTTTTTGTGAATAATATTTGACCTTGGTTTGTTAGTTAATTTGTGGCTTTCGACTTTATTACTGATCAGATGCTTATTGTCACTCATGTTATACTTATTCGTTAGAAAAACATTATTCTGATCAGATGCTTATTGTCACTCAAATTTATAACTGATCAGATGCTTAATTTCAAACATTATTCTGAACCATAGTGATCTTGGAAGACTGTGTTGGGAATAAAGCTAACAGTTACCACTAATAAGCTATGGAAGACACTGCTAAAGATTACACTAGCAGTGGAAACTCATTACCACTGCCAGTACATTATTACCAATGCTATTAGGATAATTGTTATGTATCCGTGTATTGATAAGTATAGAAAAGATCTTGTGTATATTCTATATTGTTAGCATTATACTTATCTTGTAAAGGACTCCTTGTGCTATAAAAGGAGATCCTAGGTCATTGTTTAGAGTACGAATTACACACGTAAGCTTCAAGGTGTAACCCTAGTGATAAGCAAGATCACTCGTATTATTTCTTAATAATATTGGAGCTTTGTGCTAAACTGTTCTTACTTACATTACATCATATAATCCATATTCTAAGTATTACTAAGTATATTCCGCATGCTTATTAATATAATTCAAAATATCACTAACACAAGGTGTGTGTTTAGATCCATCAAGTGGTATCAGAGCAAAGGTTCTGATATTTTGGTTTAGAAGATACAAGGAATAAGCTTAACCAACTCACTCAAATCAATGGAAATGGAAAACAACCAGTCCAACTCTTTTCCAAGGCTTCCCAAGCTCAAACTTAATGAGTTTGAGATGTGGAGGATAATGATTGAGCAATACTTTCTCATACAAGACTATGCTCTTTGGGAGATCATCTTAATTGGTGATTCCTTTAAGTCTCAGCAGAAGACTGAGAAAGTTGGTGACACAGAAATTGTAACAGTTATTGTACCTGAGACTAATGATGAAAGAGAAAAGAAGAAGAATAATCTGAAGGCCAGAAGTTTGTTACTAATGACTCTTCCTAGAGACGAGATCATTGCTTTCAAAGAAATTCAAGACCGCAAAAGAACTTTTGAAGAGATTTGCTCGGTGTTTGGTGGCAATGATGCTACTAAGAAGACTCAAAGACATTGTTGAAGCAAAGTTATGAAAACTTCTCGCTTCAAGCAATGACTCATCGACAAAGATCTTCACCAAACTCCGTAAGATTGTCACACAACCGATCGTGTTTGGAATTGAGGTAGAGAAGAAGACCTCAATTTGAAGTTTTTAAGTTTGCCTTCCGAGTTTCATACTAATGTTACGACCGGGAAAATAAACCGAGATTGAAACTATGAAGCTCAATGATCTTTAGAACAACTTCAAACTCATTGAACAAAGATTGAAGAAGGCGGAAACTTGGTACAAGCTCTAGCGACTTGGCATTGTTGTCAACCTCTGCTGATCGTGATGATTCTCAAGATGACTATGATGATGATTTTGCCATTCTTTGGTTCTACAGCTTCCAATCGGTAATGCTAGTGTTACCACTACGTGTTCAAAGAAGAAGGTTGCTGGTATTGGAGATCCTACCTTTTATGCTTTTATCTCCACTCAAGTTAATGGCTCTATATTAACTCATGAAGACATAGATCAAATTGATGATGATGACTTGAAGGAGATGGACATAAACTGGCAAATAGCTCTTCTTAGCATGAGGGCTAGGAAATTTTTCAAGAAGACTGGCAAACCAATACACGTCAATGGTAATGAAACTGCAGGGTTCGATAAAAAGAAAGTAGAGTGTTTCAACTGTCACAAGTTGGGGCATTTTGCTAGAGAATGCAGAAGACCAAGGAACCAGAACAAAAGGTCTACTTGGTACAAGCAAAAGAAAGAACCAATTGTGGAAGAACCAAAGGCAATTCGGCAATTGATGGTGTGAGCTATGATTGAGTTTCATGGTCGATGGACAAGAGGAACAACCTTCGATGCTACTCTTGTGTCTGTAACATGCTTTCATGGCTTTCTCTCGACTGAGGTACAAAACTTTGAAAGTTGTTCTAAAACATGTAGGGCTTCTAGAGAATTTGAAAGGCTTAATGAATTATTTGACAACCAAAGAACAGAGTTGTATGCTGCTAATTATACTGTGTCAAATCTTAGAAGAGGCATATCTATTTTAGAGAAACAACTAGAGCATTATAGAGAAAATGAGTCAAAATATAATGATGATATGATTATTATTAGAAGAGAGATAGATCATAAGACAACAGTGAATGAGGCATTAAAAGAAGAGTTTGAAAAACTTAAAAAGATAAATGAGAATGTCAATTTAATTGTTGACACATGTTATTATCAGTCTAAGTCAATTGATAAAATTTGGAATGCTCAAATTACTAGTAAAGTTAAGTCTGGTATAGGATACAATACTGCTCCTCCACCACTAAGGGGTGTTCCATCACCTCCTGGCATAGATTTAGCTCATACAGGTTTAGAGGAATTTCAGGATCTGGATCTGGAATATGGTCCTCCTAAATTTGTGAAAAGTGAGGAAGAGGTTAAGCATGAAACTGATGTTTTTGAAAGTGCTAGTGACTCATCAGTTGTAGACGAGAATGTTAAAAAGAATGTAGAGGCTTCTATTCGAAAAGTTGTTAATACTATTACAGAGGAACCTAGGAAACAAGTTAACAAGCCTAGATCAATCTGTATGGTATCTTTGAGATGTATAGAAACAAGTCATCAACTCCTAGTGGTAACGGAGGAGTTGGAATCATGTCAAATCTCAACAACTAGGTAGTGATTTTGTGATGTACAATAAAGCATGTTATATATGTGGTAGCTTTAATCATTTACATGCTAATTGTGACTATCATGTTAGGAGAAGGGAAGTCCATGGGAACAAAAGGGTGGATTCTAACAAGTTTCAAAATAATGTACACCCTTATTCACACATCAAAATGATCCCAAGAGCAGTTCAACTAAGAAGTGGTCTTAAAACTTTTGCCACTACTAAAATTGTTAACACCGCCACCCTAAATCACCGTTACAAGTGCAAAATCCAAAACAACTTTGCAAAATCTCCACAAACGGGAAAAGGTCTCATTCAAAATAAAATGGTTAACTATAACCAACAGTGGGTACCAAAATCTAAACCAGTTAGCTACTACCGCAAGGGTTGTAAACAAGACCAAGGAAACATGGAAATCTTGTGAAGGCCTCAAGACGTTGGGAATGGAAACCTAAAGGAATTACCTCTACAACCATCCCAATGGTGTATCAATGACGTTTGATAGATTTAACTATATTGATACACGGGCGATCCAAGTCAATCATGGCTTGGGTCCCCAAAGGAAACTAACTCCTTTCTTATATGTGCAGGAACATCTAAGGACAAAGAAATCGGATCAAGGCTACATGATAGTGGATGTTCAAGGCACATGACCGGCAACAAGTCCTATCTCTCGATTTTGAACATTATGATGGACAATATGTCGACTTTGGAGGTGGAGTTAATGAAAAGTTGTCGGTAAAGGGATCATCAAAGCTGTAACTTGGACTTTGAACACATGTACTATGTAAAAGAGCTTAAGTATAATCTTTTAGTGTGTCACAAATGTGTGACAAGAAAAACAATGTTCTTTTACTAAAGATATGTGCTTTGTTCTCTCTAAGGATTTTAAGATGCCCGATGAATGTCGATTCTTTTAAGATTCCTAGAAAAGGCAACTTATATAGCTTTGATATGAACAACATTGTTGCTAAAGATGATTATGCTTGCTTGCTTGCAAAGGCCACAATGGATGAATCCATGCTATGGCATAGAAGACTTGGTCATGTTAACTTCAAAACCATTAATAAGATTGTCAAAGATGGTTTAGTAAGAGGCTTACCTTAGAAAAGATTTGAAATTGATCAAACATGTGTGGCTTGTCTTAAAGGCAAACAAAACAAAGCTTCTTGCAGGTCAAAGTTGGTAAACTCTATTGCTCACCTACTTCAAATGTTACATATGGACTTGTTTGGTCCTACATTTGTGAGAAGCTTAAATCTTAAGAAGTATTGTCTTGTTGTGACTGACGATTTTAGCAGGTTTACATGTGTTTTCTTTCTAAGGACTAAGGATGAAACAACTGGCATCCTTAAGATCTTCATCACAGAAGTTGAAAACCAATATGATATGAAAGTTAAAATCATTAGGTGCGACAATGAGACCGAATTTAAGAATAGAGTTATGGATGATTTTTGCAGAGATAAAGGTATTAAAAGAGAATTTAGTGTTTGATACGCTTACACAGTGCGTTCGGGGTCAAAGGAACTTCCTATTCGTCGAGCAAGTTTTTCAACACCCAGCGATGAACCTAATCGTTGTAGTGTAGTATTAGGGTAAGCCACGGAATTGATATCATTCTCTGGGGAATAGGAAGGCTAGTGAGAGTTACTACGCTAAGGTTGGGGTTGAGAATATTATTTTTTAGCTTTTTATGTTTTTAGGAAATGGAAAGGTACAAATCTCGGGGTTTGAATTTGGGGGTTGATATTTCTACCGATTACTTCTACTATCTAATTATCTAATTAACTAAGGTGAGGGTAGTCTATGTCTATTGTTGTGTGCTCGTATGATGATTAAAAATGTATTTGCTTAAGCTTTATTACTCCCTAGTTATCTCCTCTTGATGGTTGAATTGTCACGTCCTTATTCTTAATCGCTTTGTGTCTCTAAGGTCGTAGGGTATGCGTTTATCCCTAACTCTTTGAAGCTACTAAAGGTTAATGACTAAAAAATCTCTAGGATTTATAAACTTTAACTCTAAGGTATTCTTTGGATGTATAGCCTACAATTACTCTAGGTGATTATAAACTAAGGTTCAACAAAGATTAATCAAGCATTAACAAAACAACGAATGACCTATCGCAATACTAGATCAATCACAACTAAGATAGAGACAACCAATCAATATTCAATAACTAAGTTTCATATTACCTAAGCAAACACACAAGTAAATTAGCTTGACATGGGAACATGCAAGCATACACACAATCAATTGAAGACATAATTAAATTAATGAAGTAAAACACTTATCTTGATGTAAGATAGGGTATGGAACCTAAAATCTTGTACAAGACAGCCTTGGTTCGGTTTAGGTTTTACTCCACAAGATCGCACACCGAAAACTAAAAATTCGGTTTCTATATATAAGGTTACAACTGCGACGACGTCACCCTTTAGTTTGTGACGCCGTGGTCGCCGTCATTAGGGTTTCGTCTTGCCACGTTAGCATTGCGACGATGTCACCTTATGCCTATGGCGCGTCTCCTTGATCTCGGCGTCGTTCGATCAAATCTAGGCCGTCCGAGTCTGACGCCCTACTCTTTTAACACCGATGCCTTCACTTGAAAATAAGCAATTTGGCTACTAAGTCGTCACAAAATTTGTTCCGACGGTGTCACAAGTAACCCGAAACCGTCCCTTCGGTTTATTGACTTGAGTGTCTCGATTCTTAACTTTGGCCATTTTCTTCAGATATTCGCGCTTTTTGTCCGAATAAGTGTCATTCCAACAATTTGCCTTCAAGAAACCTAAAAAGTGAAAAGGAACGATATTAAGTAATAACAGATACAAAAGTGATCAAATAAGGGCTTAAATGACCCTCAAAAGGTACATTTAAAACCTTATCAAATATCCTACACTTGGTATTTGCTTGTCCTCAAGCAAATGTACTTTAGCCGATTAATTTATAAGTTAGAGGTCATGAAGCATTAGTTAAGAACGATTCACAACACATATAAGCCCAAGAAAAGTCATAACAAGCACGGAATTACATACTAGCACCTCACATGGGGTGTTTGGATACTCACATCTCTCGGGTGTATATGAAATATAACAAGTTAGAAATGGAAGATAAACACTCATTAACCGGTCCTAGTACATAGATTACCATAGGCTTGAGACTAGATCAAACCTCCACCGCTTTGGCGTAAGCACCTAGGAAAGACTATCCTAGAGGTCTTTTAAAGGGTTGTAACGTTAGGCTTACGGTAGGGAAACAAAGGGTTTGGTGGGATATGCTATTTAGTGGTGGCAAGTCAAAAATCTTTATGTTACAAGCATGCGAAGAATGGCGTTGCTAAGCCAAGACTCGACACTCTAAACTCTAGATAACTGAAATAAACAAACATAAATTGAAAGATAGATGTAGGATAGTAGCCCGTTTTTTTTTTTTTTTTTTTTATTTTTATTTCATATACTTTTACTCTACCATCCTTTACGATAACATCAAAATGATAGGGATTTATAGACACATCCCTACACTTGATTTTTTATTACTCTAACACTAATTTGACCCGAATTGAAAAGATCAAAACACTTGGAGTACATTATTACGCAAATAAAGGGAATTTGAATTAACATTCCCTTCCCGTCATTTCATAAAGTTTAACTTTTCCCATGAGTCCCAATCCTCCCAAAACTGTGTACAAAGGATATGACTCGACTTAGCAACTTATGCAAGCAACAAGATAATTCAACTAAGGGTTTAGTGTGATAACAATAATGCACTAAAATTGAGTGCATACAAGGTAGGCTAAGGAGATTTGGGTGTACATTTGGGGGTGGATTGTAAACAATGCTCTTCATTGATATTCCGGAAAACCGAAACATCACGAGAACCGCGAAAAGGATAGGCTCTGAGTCGTTAACTAGGGGTATCGTGTACTAAAGATGAGTACATCGCAAAGGTGTGGGGGAATTACTCCACCGATGTGGAAGAAGTAATTATATTACAGGTATCAAACAAGGGTTATCCTAATGCCTCTTATCATTTAGTTATTCCTAACTACACAAGTGTAGTCTTACTAGCGATCTCGGGATGCATCACAAAACAAGTTCTAGAATCTATTATACTACCGGCTCACACTCTAAGCATTAAAGATGATTGCTTTAATTCCTACTAATCTAAGGGCGATCCTCACATTTTGGGTGGAATTTAAGTGGTAAAGGGTTTTTGTGCTTGATGCGTGCAAAACCGTCAAGGTTTCTCACACAAGCTCGCCACTTGTGAATGGCCGATCCGTAAGAACCTTAAAACAGTTTGAACACGAACTCAATGAAGATCGAGGAGTATAGTGTTTCCCAAGTCGTTATGTCCCAAATGAAATGCAATGGATTATCAAGCGTAAAGTGATCGAGAAATTTGAGCGGAAAAAGGGATTACGATAAGATTATAACTACGAGAAAAAGCCAACAAATTACAACGGCTTAAATGCAAATTAAAGGAAATTAAAAAGATAAAAACTAATAAACAAACGCTATCACTATATTTAAAATGATGTTTTTGTTTTTAACTTTTTATAAAACTGAAATTAAAAACTACGCGACGTACAAATAAAAATGTGAAACTTACACAATATTAACCCTAAAAATATGAAAATGATATTTTTACAATCCTAATGATAAAAGAAAAGTTTTAGAAAAAGAAAATTATTTTTGCAACTAATTATCTAATTATTATTAATTAAAAACTAATTTTAACTATTAAATAATTACCTAAAATACTAGAAAATGTGAAATAAAGCTAGAAAAATAAAATTAAGACTTAGAAAAATCTAAAATATCAAAATAGAATTTTCAAAACTATTTTTGTATTTTTCTGATTATTATTCTATTTTTTATGAATTAAATACTATTTAAAACTATTTAAATTACTTAAAAATACAAATTTAACTAAGAAAAATCTAGAAAAATATTTTTTTGTCTTTTTATATTTATCTAAACTTAAGAAAATTGAAAAATTATTTTTTTGAAGCTTTTCTTAATTTTTTGTATTAAATGCTATTTAAAAAGGCTTAAAAACTAATTTAAATTAAGAAAAATAGCAAATCAACTTAGAAAAATCTGAAAATTTCAGGAAAAGTCTAAAATAATATTAGGAATATAAGAAAATTGGAAAAACAGGAGCTTATGTGGAGGAATATGCAACTGATGTGGAAAGTGCTTATAAAATAAGCACTATGAATAAGCAAATGGAAACCAATAAGCACCAAACCAAAACAGGAACTCTAATAAGCTAAAAGAACATAAATGCAACAAGAATCAACAAGCCCTAACCTCTGGAATAGCAAATTACTCAGATTTGGTGATTTGAGATCATAAGCTAAAACAGATTTTGGGTAGCTACTTTGAGCTTATGCACAAGCTGCTAGATAAGCTGAAATTGAAAACTACAAATTGGAACCTAAAGAAGACCTGGCTAAGACCATGCAAACCAAAGCTTAGACCTAGAGAAGCTAGACTAAGCTTTGTACAAGCTCTGCAAAATCTGCATAACCCCTGTGCAGACTTGATGCCCTGCACAGGGGATTTGGTACCATTTTAACAAGCTAGTTTGGGGCTTAAGAAAAATTTACAAAATTTGACAAAAATCACAACCATAAACTAGACCAAGTGAACTTTTTAAAACCACAAGTCTCACTGATTTTGACCCAGAGATGAGTTCACTAAAAATCTTTCTAGCTAGGCCAAAACTGAGTATTTCACTTTTGACTTTTGACATGAAAATGAAAAGTTGACTTCCATGAGATTTGATCTTGATTTCCCAACTGAAAATGATGTATTTTGATGAAATAAAGCTGATGCAATATATACCTATGTATTTTAAACATAAAATGAGCTTTTGATCTTGCTAAAACTCCAACAGTAAGCAAATGGGACAGATTTTATGTGGATTTGACTTTTGGCATGTGCAGGCACAAGATAATCACTAGAATGAGCTCTAAAATGCTAACCAATCATGAAACAACAAGCTCTAACTACTGAGCTAACCCCAAAAGACAGATAGAGCACTGATCCAAACACACCTATGTTTAACTGATATGAACTAAAAACTGAACAACTGCTAAACCAACATGATTTCTTAATCACACTAAGTCTAAACACCTTACTTAACACTAAATAAACAAGTTGGAATTAAAATTAAGCACAGATACAGTTACAAGCTAACTATGCAAAATAGAGCTAAAAATGAAAATGGAC
The DNA here is from genome assembly GCA_022545495.1 of Chrysanthemum lavandulifolium. Taxonomy (NCBI): domain Eukaryota; kingdom Viridiplantae; phylum Streptophyta; class Magnoliopsida; order Asterales; family Asteraceae; genus Chrysanthemum; species Chrysanthemum lavandulifolium. The sequence continues at coordinate 10,168,296 of CM040244.1, read as the reverse complement.
AAACAATGCTCACAAGAGATCCAGCTGTTTGCAGACTAAAACCAAGCCCAATATCACTATACTAAACCTTTTCAACCCATATCAAGGCTGCATCAACCCAATATCCATTTCCTTCTTCAATTTTTGCCCATTTTGACTTTCATTGACCATGAGACAAATTTGTTTGAAAATGATTTTAAAGCTTATTAAAAGCTAAAAAAAAGCTTAAGTGAGCTTGGTAAAGCTTAAAAATAAGCCATTTACAACTTGGACAATAGAGGTTGAAACTGGAAATTTCAACAGTAGACTGGAAACTTGGAATTTATATAAAAAGTTGAATTGTTCTTCAAAAGCACATTACAATGATTTCTCAGCTTAATTATGATACATAAAAACTAAAATTACAACATTTGCTTTAAACTAAAACATTAATTTTAAAAAAACGACATTAAGGAAAATTTGTAAAACTAACTACCCTTCCTTTCTTCTTTCTTCCTTCCTTTTATAGCTCCAAACGCTTTCTCTTTCCTCTCTGAGTTAATCCCACCATGAATCTGGACCCTTGGATGGCTTAAGCAGTTTTTAGCCATTGATTGGTTTTGGCGGGAAATTGAGATTTAACAGTTGAAGGAGATTGAGTGTAAAGAAGGGGATGCAATCAATGCTTCTTGGATGTAGTGTTTGCAGGGGGGACATGGTGAGTGGGATGAGCTGGGGTAGTGTGTTGCAGGGAAAGTTGCAGAAAGTAGGTGGGAAGGGGAGAAGTTTGGCGCGTATTGGGGTGTTTGACCTGTGGTTTGACCAGACTAATAATACAAAAGGGGGGTTCAAAAATGGTATTTGGCAGGGGTCAAAATGAATTGTGACAAGGCAAAGGTGTAAAGGTTCTTAATTACACAAGGACTAAATGTGTAAATTCTGAAATTAGAAGGACCTAGGCTGCCAATTCAACAAGGTTGCTCCAAGGACTAAAAGTGACAAAGTTCAATAATGCAAGGACCAATCTTGACATTTTTCAAATTTCCAGGGACCATTTCTGCCAAATTTCAAAATTGAAGGACCAATCTTGCAATTTTCTCAAACTTTTGATATTTTTCACCAAAGGACTAAATTTGACAAGTTATGATTTAAAAAGGACCTTTGGTGATTTTTCTTTTGAAATTTTGACTCGGGGACTATTTTGACAATTTTAGAAACTTGGGAGACCGAAAGCTGCTAATTATGCAAACTTTGCTCATTTTTCATCGATTTTAAACATTTTGCATCCGAAACATATAAAATGCAATTTTGGAATATTTTAGTATTTTGATGCATTTACGAGCATTTTAAACGTTTTGCGATTCGATTTGACTAAAATGATGAGTATTTACACACATCGATCGCTAGTCATATAATTTCTTATCCATGAGACGCTTTATTAAGACTAATGGCCCACTCCTATATGTCATGAAAATTTTAAATTTGGTGCCAAAATTACCCTAACCGATATTTCTCATGGTTTATTACACAAATGCAATTGGACAAAGCAAATAATCAAGGATAAGCATAGTTTCAAAGTTCCCATTTTATTTTCCTCCTACACTTAAACCGAACATTGTCCCCAATGTTCCCGAAATATCAAAGTTATGATAATGGAAGGTAATAAAGATGAAAGAAACTAATATTCCCGATTAGCTCGGTAGGATCCGTGTGAAGTGGTGGTTACATCTTTCTTCAAGAAGAACGTTTGCGTTAAAAGCTCCTTCTCATCTTAGGTATTTTATTTTTGGTAAATTAAACCTGCACACTTGAAGAAAATCAATGAAACCTTCGCGTAAAATTGGCGGTAACAATATATATAAGACTCTACTAAACTAGGATATAATGCTTGTGGAATGGATGTTTCTGATTTTACGGAAAATTAAGACTGAAAATTCCAACAAAATTTATAAGTAGCTCGAAAACGAGAAAAAGTAAGTTGTTTCGCTCCTCCGACGTCGGTTATCTGACAGAAACCGGTCTGCGATTTTACGGGAAAATTACGGAAAATTTACATCTTTAGAATCGGAAAAATTTCACGCAAAACATCCATTATCACTCGATACAAGCATTTGACTAGAACAAACACACATGTATATCTTTTAATTAATTGTAATTCTCATATTCACGTTTATTTTGAAAGCGTGTGTAATCCTCCTACACTTATCCCTTATGTAAAATACCTTTATACGTAATTAAGACGAGGTTAAAGACAAAATAAAGCATTTTTACAAATTTAAACATGAGAATAAACAATAAATAAAAGACACACGACACACAAACAAACAAACAATTAAGCATGGGTTGCCTCCCACGAAGCGCTTTTCTTTATTTATGAGTCTTGTAGCTAGACTCGAAGTCGTGCCCCTACGTGGTCTCGTTTTGCATTCTCAATGAGAATTCTATCATGTTGACAAAATTTTCATCGACTTTATACCTAGGCCCTAGGGTCAAGCAATCCTTATAATAAAGCCTCCTTCTTTCCCACATGAATTTAAAACTTTTTCAACATCGTCCTTGCTTTTGTCCTCAAAGCTCTAATGTCTCGTTCAAAAGGACGGATGGCCATATTCATTAAATCTCCAAGGCATCCTATAAGTGATCTCATCGTTTCCTTCCTTAAACCTAACCATTCCATCATACTTGTTATGGCTCATTTTAGATGTTTCAACAAACGGTTTTCCTAGCACTACTTGGGATAAGCTATAGTCAATGACACATCCAATGTCTTCTAGGACTACAAAATCAACTAGGTAGGTGAAATTTCCTATAAAGACGTGTACATCCTTGACCTTTCCCACAAAGTTACAAACACCACCAGGATACTTAGGGTCTCTCCTAATCTTAAGTCGCTCATTCATAATGTCATTGTAAACAGCTGATGACATCACATTAATGGGAGATTCCGTATCTATGTAGGCATGCTCGACATTCCTATATCCGATCATACAAGGAATTTTGAGGTTCCAAGGATTTCCTCTCCTTGGGCATATCCTAATGATGGGTGATCGGGGATTATCGATTATGTATTGATGGTAAGAAACCTCTTCCTTAGTGGGGTAAAGATTGAAATAAGCAATATCCTCCTCATTCACGTTTCTATTCACGAGGCCATTTTCCAGATTGCTCTGGATCATGGAGCCAACTACAGAGGTGCTGACCACTTTCTCAACAACATCCCTAATTGTACTATCAAATATCTTTTGCAAATCTTGAAGGTCGGTGTTTCTACTCACATAACGGTTTCGTGTTTGTGTTGGTCATTAGGTTGGTTTTGATTGAAAGTGATTTATTCGGTGGGTTGTTGGTGGCGGTTGGTTATCACCTTCCATGATGAAAAGTGATGGGATTACTAACAAAGGTCACCAAGAAGGGGATAGACTACGAGGAAGCTAAAATGGGAAAAAATGCTTACTTGATAGGAATCAAGCAAGGAAACCTAAATGAGGTGGACTTCTAACTAGCTATTCTATTCCCGCGCGCGTAAAAATTGATACACTTACGGTCGTTCGGGGTCAAAGGAACTTCCTTTTCGTCGAGCAAGTTTTTCAACACCCTAGGCGGTGAACCTAATCGTTGTAGTGTAGTATTAGGGTAAGCCACGGAATTGATATCGTTCTCTTGGGGAATAGGAATGCTAGTGTGAAGTTACTACGCTAAGGTTGGAAGGATTATTTTTTTATCATTTTATGTTTTTTAGGAAATGGAAAGGTACGAATCTCGGGGTTTGAATTTGGGGGTTGGTATTTCTTCCGATTACTTCTACTATCTAATTATCTAATTAACTAAGGTGAGGGTAGTCTATATCTATTGTTGTGTGCTCGTATGATGATTAAAAATGCATTTGCTTAGGCTTTATTATTCCCCAGTTATCTCCTATTGATGGTTGAATTGTCACGTCCTTATTTTTAATCGCGTTGTGTCTCTAAGGTCGTAGGGTATGCGTTTATTTCTAACTCTTTGAAGCTACAAAAGGTTAATAACTACAAAATCTCTAGGATTTATAAACTTTAACTCTAAGGTATTCTTTGGATGTATAGCCTACAATTACTCTAGGTGATTATAAACTAAGGTTCAACAAAGATTAATCAAGCATTAACAACACAACGAATGACCTATCGCAATACTAGGTCAATCACAACTAAGATAAGAGACAACCAATCAATATTTAATAACTAAGTTTCATATTACCTAAGCAAACACAAAAGTAAATTAGCCGGACATGGGGAACATGCAAGCATACACACAATCAATTGAAGATATAATTAAATTAATGAAGTAAAACACTTATCTTGATGTAAGATAGGGTATGGAACCCTAAAATACTGTACAAGACAGCCTTGGTTCGGTTTAGGTTTTTACTCCACAAGACTACTCACTGAAAACTAAAAAAATCGGTTTCTATATATAAGGTTACAACTGCGACGACGTCACCCTTTAGTTAGTGACACCTTCGGGTCGCCGTCATTAGGGTTTCGTCTTGGCCACGTTAGTATTGCGACGATGTCACCTTATGCATGTGACGCCGTCTCCTTGATCTCGGCGTCGTGCGGATCAAATCTAGGCCGTCCGAGTGCGGCCTACTCTTTAACACCTGATGCCGTCACTTGAAAATAAGCAATTTGGCTACTGAGTCATCACAAAATTCGTTCTGACGGCATCACAAGTAACCTGACGCCGTCCACTTTAGTTTCAGCAGCTTGAGTGTCTCGATTCTTGACTTTGGCCATTTTCTTCGTATATTCTCGCCTTTTCGTCCGAATATGTTTCATTCCAGCAATTTGCCTTTTTTTTGGTAAAAGGCATTCCACCCGGTAAAATATATTACTCAAAAAAACAGATAAGTACAATGGAATGTGGCTGAAGTACCACATTAACCTCAAGCAATCGCTTGAACAACCATTAAATCATTTGTGGCATGCCACAAAAGATCAACTAGCTACAAACAACTAGAAACCAAAACTAAACTAGCATAAAATAAGACACATCAAACTTTATGCAAAACCAAAATAAACAACCTATCCAAGTCTAATGTCATGGATGCCGTGACCTTTAATTGGGCGTAGTAGAGACCACAATCTTCAAAAATCATCTTCATAAAATTGTAGTCACCGTATCCTCTCTCCATTGCTCCAAAGACTCTTTTCGTTCACTCCACCACCAAAAGAATTAGTCACGCTGTGGTCATCAAAGACCTCATCATCGTCACTGTCATAATCAACCATAATTCCCACTTTAGAGAACGGGTTACCTACCTTGGTTGAAGAGGTACTAGGCTTAGAATCCTCAACTTGCACCTTCTCATTAACGTTACTCACACGCTGATATTGGTACTCCATACTATTCTGTTGAAGCCCGTCAACATCCTCCTCAACCAACGAGTTTAAAATATTAAAAGAATTGGAAGAATTGGTGCTCATACCAGATTTATCATTAGAAGAAGTCTTCATTTGAACCTTAGGGTCCGAACCTTGATTGGTAGCTGCCATCGGTTTAGGCCTCCAAAAATTTGGTTTTGGCTTGTTAAGCCGAACACCACCAATAGGCCGAGTTTGAGAAGTAGCCACACTCTTCCCTTTATTCTTACGATTCTGAACCTCAATGAAACCCTCTTCATGATTATATACCTGATTTAACACTTTAGCTGCTACATTAATGTCATTACAAACCGTCTCCTTAAAACATTTTGGACAATCTATAAGAGAATGCCCAAAGATTTACAATCACCACAATGAGGAGGCTTCCATTCATATTCGACATTAATAATTTACGTAGTATATCCACTTCCATTCTCTTTTGGAATTGCCATAGTAACTTGGCTCTTTAATTCGAATCCGAACTTAATTCAACTAAGGCACGAGCAAAACTAATCGACCCCAAGGATCAACACACATAGAACTCGTAAAGCATCCAACATGATAGGTTTCCCTACTTGTGTAGCAATCAAGCTCAAACCATCCTCAGAATATGCAACTAAAGGAACTTTGTGCATTTTAATCCAAACCGGAACCTTGGTTACCTCGTTTCTATTGAGGGATAAGGAAGGAGACCATTTATTAAGGATAATAGGCGAATTACGGATTAACCAAGGACCTCTTTCCAATACTCTATCCACACCATCTTTAGTAGCAAACTTAAAAAGAAATATACCATCACCATTTTTCATTAACTTTTACAACCCAAATTTATCCCACGTATTAGTAACATAACTTTTAACATTAGGGAAAGCAATTGTCTTACTAAAAAAGTATCCGACCAATGTATTATCAAATCGGCTTAAAACCTTCTCATCGCAGCCATAGGAAGCATAGTGTCATGGTTATCCACACGATCCTCATTAACCAAAGATCGAAAATTCACTTTCTGAAGAGTGCGGCCAGTCGTGAGCACTTGAGCAAACGAAGAACACTTCGTTTGAGAGTCATCCATTCGAGTATCATACCCCTTGTTTCCACCAGCAAGAGCATCATTCGAGGCAACCTGACCCTCCACTCCAGCCTCCTTTACACACTCACCACTCACCATATTTTTAATTGTATTCGTAAAGTTAGTCAAGATCGAATAAATGTCTTCGCCACCTGAAACCGTCTTCCCCTCTTGACCATCGTTGATGTCTTGATATGGAGAACCATTAACATTCTTTTTCTTATGATTACTTCCCTTCTCTCCCGAACCCAATAATTGCATCCCGTGACCTTCACATGAACCCACAACAAACACGACTCAATCCTGAACAACACGAGAAAACAGAAACCAACAAAGTTTTAATCATCAAAGCATGTTTTCCCACTTGTTGAAGCCTGGCCCAACAGCAACTAGAACCAAAAGACAGTCCACTCGTGACTTGGACGAGTAACAAGAAACTCGTCCCTACCTCTTCTTCTACGCGATCTCCAAAGATGGTGGAGAAGTGGAGCTGTAGATGGTGGTGAATAGGTAAAGTAGAGCTGAAGAGGTGGTATGAACGGGGTGAAGGAGGGGGTGCGTGTTGTAGGAGATCGGGAAGAGGAGGAGGAGGGGATTGTTTTGGTGTAGCTGGTGGGGGGAGGAGGCAGGCGGTGAGGCGGCGGTGGGTGGATATGACCGGCGGCGGCTAGGGATAGAAGATATGGAGAGAGAGATGTACAGTAGCAGAGGTTATTATAGATATAGGCTATCAAGAGACCTAAAAAGTGAAAAGGAATGATATTAAATAATAACGGATACAAAAGTGATCAAATAAGGGCTTAAATGACCTCTAAAAAAGGTACATTTTAAAACCTTATCAGTGTTGCTAGAACTCCTCAACAAAATGGTGTTGCTGAGAGGAGAAACAGGACACTTATAGAGGTTGCTAGAACCATGTTGGCAGATTCAAAATTGCTAATCACTTTTTGGGCAGAAGCAGTTAACACTGCATGTTATGTGCAAAACAGGGTTTTAGTAGTGAAAGCAAAGAACAAGACACCTTATGAGTCATTTAGAGGTAGACCTCGTATCCTAGACTTCATGAGACCATTTGGATGTCATGTATCTATTCTCAATACCATAAATTATCTGGGCATATTTGAAGAAAAATCTGATGAAGGGTATTTTGTTGGGTATTCCATGGTTAGTAAAGCTTTCAGAGTATTCAACTTAAGAACCCAAAAGATTGAAGAGAATCGCATGTTGAGTTCTGAAAAATAAAGTGAATGTCAAAGGCGGTCCGGAAAATTTGTTTGATCTTGATACTCTAACCCATACTATGAATTATGTACCTATCTCTCGGTACATCTACTTATGATTTTGCGGGGATCGGAAGAGTTTCTTGATGATGATGAACCAAGTAAGGATCAAGATGAATTCAGTTTGGCACTTTGGGACTATGCGAGACAATGATGATATTCCAAAGACTAGAGATGCTCAACCTTCTAATGATTACGGAAAGGAAGGAGATAGCAACATGGACACTAAAAATCACGCGGTGGAAATTGATTCCTTTGCTAGGCAAGTTTCACCGCAACACCGAAGTGGAAAATACAACTCGATTCTGAAGAAGCTCAAGCCAATGATGTTGAAATCTCAAATATGTCGAATGAAATTGCAGTTTCTCATACTCCCCATACCTCAATTCATAAATCACATCCTCTCTTTATATAGTAGAGGGAGGCTACAAAAACCCTAGACATAGCTTACTACCAAAGCTACTATTAATTTATCTATAAGGCCCTCATTGTTTCTTCTTTCTTCATTCTTGCTCGTTTTGTAATCTCCAATTCCCAACAATCTTCCCCTGAATTGGAATTTGACTAGGTTAAGTTCCAGTTTCTTGATAGTACAAAACCACATGTATGAAGAAACAATGCCAAAACATGTCATCACAAATAATAAGCTGCACACAATGAATATTCTTCCTCTTCATCTAATAGGGGTCTTGTGCAACTCGTAGACGCTTCCCCTCAAGTGATGCATGTAGATGGTAAGTATATAAACCATAAGCTTCCCCTTAAAGTTATACTAACCATCTCATTTTTTTTTTATTTTTTTAATCAATAAGTAAAAGAAATAATACGATTTTTTTTCTTTTTTTTACTACTAAACAAAAGAAATAAATCGTAACAGCAGAAAAATCTAATCAGCAGCATAATCAAAATAGTCCACTAGTAGGAATGGAGAACCAGTAGAAACATCAACGAAGGCGTCTTATATCTTGCACTATCCATGTGACTACAAATCTTGATAAACCCTCAAGTAATATGAGACACTGAGCACAACAACGTGACTCCTTAAAGTGATAGCTAATGTGAGCATTAAGCACCTTCTGTAGATCACACCCCTTCACTAACACTGAGCACTACAATGTAACTCCTTAAAGTGTTAGCAAATATGCGCATTAAGTACCTTTAATCTGTAGATCTCACCCATTCGCTAGATTTATCATGTCTTTGTCACACCATTAATGTACGAACAAGTTATCTCAAAAGTACCTAAACTCACTTTGAGATATGATAAGACACACACCTGATCAACTAGTAGGAACTCCAGAACAACCAGTAGTAACCGATCAACATAAACCAATACTACCAGCAGGAACCAAATAAGCAGCAGGAACCGATAAGTAAGCAGCAGGAACAATATTTACCAGCGATCATCAATACCATTTAAAAATCAATCATGTGACCATGAACAAATGAAACAAAGATACAACAACAAGTCATGCCCACGTGATGAATTAAAAATGATATACCAGTAGAAATAAGGAAAAACCAAAGACTTTCTCCTGTACCATCTGCTGTCCCACGTGAGTATCAAAACAAATAACCAATCATGATTTAATCAAATACCCATGTGAGATCACCGATTGAAATGTATTCAACGTGGGACCAAAATATATGTCGGCCAAATACTTGTAACTGCCACCAATCAGTCTTCAAATAAATATACCGCTGTCCAACATGAGCAGTCAATATCACGTGATCAGCAGTAATGAAGCAATATTATCGGTAGAAATAACAAGAGACCCACTACAAATACCATACCCACGTGATCACAAAATCAGTACAAAAAGAAACTAGCCAATTAAAACTAGCCATCGTAGGTCCTACGTCTATCAATCAGTACCAACTCACATGAACAATTTGTATATGCAACGAGTAACCACGTGACTACATCAGCAGCAACAAGTCACAAGGTCAAATAAACCCACGTAACTTATAATGTGACCAATCACGTTCGCCCTTTGATTTGCAAATTATTCCCTTATGATATAATTCCTACGTGATGAATTTGACTTTGAGGACCAGTAATAACCTGCATTTTGGATCAATCAAATTAGTAGCCAAGAGATCAGTAGTAACAATTCCCCATCTGCTGCCTCTTTTCTTTATTCAGATATGTTGTAACATAACCATTAGGGTATAAACCCTAATTACAGAAAACCTTATAAACCCTAGATCGAGAGCCACGAGGCTCTGATACCAATTGTTGAATCCAAGATCCGGACTCAACTACGGTATTAGAGATATCAATTGATTGGATGCACAGCGGAATAGAATAACACAATCAACATTACTAATAAGGTTTTCTTTATTAATTAAAACAAAAAAACTACTACTACAACAACTACTAGACGCTCTATGTGTTTTCTTAGACTCTCATTAGGAGAAGTCTGCTATGAAATCAATAAAAAGGATGAAAATAAACTAGATGCCTACCCTTTTTATAGAGTAGAGGGAGGCTACAAAAACACTAGACATACCTTACTACCAAAGCTACTATTAATTTATCTATAAGACCCTCATTGTTTCTTCTTTCTTCATTCTTGCTCATTTTGTAATCTGCAATTCCCAACAATTTCAAAAGTGAGACTTTCTTTAAGTACCTCATTTGTCTTTACTTAAATCAAACACTTCGCAAAACTGCTACGGCCCCAAGATTTCATGCACATTTAACTAGTGTAAGCATCAAGCATTTTAGGAGTACCAATCCAAGTGGCAAGAAGACTGAGACCATCATCAGAGAACATAGCAAGTGGAACATCATGAAACTTAACCCATACCGGAATATTAGTCAAATCCTCCTTAAGAAGATTAGTATTCATAGTCCACGATTTAAGAATTATAGGTACATTCATAATCATCCACGATCCATATTCAAGGATATCTTCTACACCTTTCTTAGTGGTAAACTTGAAGAAAAAGAAGCCCTTAGCATTCATCATAACCTTTTGAATACCATACTTAGCCCACACATTGCGTACATAATAATCAACAACTGGAAATGCAATCCGGTTACCAAGAAAGTCACCATATAGACGTAGCACCCGCATATGAAACCAACTTCATATTAGGGTCATTCGTAGATTGGGGTTGTTTCAATATGTACGCTGGAGGTAGGTTCATTAAAATAATTAGTACCATGATTTGCAGCCACATTACCGCTCACACTAGACTTACACGTGTCCACATGTGTACCAAACATTTGGGATTGCATAGGAACACCAAAACTCGTCATAGGAGAAGCAACCTGAAGTGATGAAGTAGTAGTATTAGGACTAATATTTTCAGAAGTTTCCACTTTTATTCACCACGTAAGAAACCTAACACCTTTGTCTCCAAGATACATATTATGACCCATGTACGTATCATTAGCATCCAACAAACCCTCATTATAAGTATCATTTGCCGTAGCTTTTTTAGATGCACTATTCGTGTTAAGAAAACCTTTTTCCATCTCTCAAAACCCCACAAAACGAAACAATACCAGTCGTAAACTACAAAGAAAAAGCGAGCATGTATCGTACAAAATAGAAAAGAAAAAACCCTAACTCAGGTTAGGGTTTTATATGCATGATACTTCAAGCTCTAACCCATCATATTGCAGCATGCATAGCATGCAATATTAACGTAATGTGTAACTGAATGCACAAATAAGTATATTAAATCTTAACCACACCGACCACGATAAATTTAATAACACAAAGTAAAGATAGCAGAAGTTGGTAGATCGATTAGATATCAATAAAAAGATATCATGCAATCGTTGACAAACCAATAAGAAACGAATACCAAAATTGAAAGAAACTCACTGAGCCACTAATGGTATGAATAGGATGAATTTGGATTAGCCGATTGGAAATTTAGGTATTCTTAAATCGCCAAGAGAGTTTTCGTTTTTAGGGTTTACTTTACTTTCCATTATTTTGTAAGATAAATATGTAAAATTTTTGGATTAACTAATAGGATGAAACAGGATTCCTTATCCTTTAAAACCTCTCAAATTACTAAGAAGATTAACTCTAAATTCCCAACATATCATAATCACAGTAATTTATGATTGGTCTTAACATGATTGATACTGATAATTGTACCATGCCTACTTATGTTACTAAGGAAGGGATTCTGACTGAATCTAGTACTACAATGGTTGCTAATAAGGAGGGTTCTCAACAGACTGGTAGTGTATCACAAGATCCAATTGTGATTGATGACAAAGTGAAGGAGCCTGTGATGGCTCCTAAAGTGATGGACGCGGGTGCCACCGATTCAATGGAAGCTAACGAGGTTGGTCCTACCCCTATTGTTGAGAAAATTGGGGAGTTTGAAATGCTTTTTATTGATGGTAATCCTATTAATAAGGTTGATTATCCGGGTAATAAAAAGGATTTTCCGTCTACTTCTTCTACTAAGATGGTTAACCCATTCTCTAAGGTGGGAGAGATTGTTGATTCCGAGAGTGATGAAGAGGAGGTTGTGAACACTTTTGATGAGTCTATGAACCTATTTAGTGGTGGTCATGATCGTGAAGATGATTATGATGACTATCACGGATCAGTCTCGATCTTAGGGAATTTGGATGCTTTTTATGACACGTATGGTATCAAGCTCCAAGGCCTTGGTAAGTAATTTGGTTTTCATAGGAGTCTAATGTTATCTTTTGAGTAGTGATTTAGTTTCTTGTTTAGAGAATAGGAAGTATCTTGTTATGTAAGCTTTTTAGCCTCGTAGCGAATTTGAGATATAGGATTCACCCATATCCTTTGTATAAACGTTTTTGGAGTAATATA